>VZSF01004660.1:148437-558575 GCA_013398295.1 Chionis minor | reverse complement strand
GCCGGCGAGGGAGGGAGACGGGGGGAGGGGGGGTGCTCACCGCCCGCCGCTCACCTCACGGGCGATCTGGTTGAGCGCATCGTCCTCCGCCGTCAGGCGCTCCCGGTTCGGCAGCCGCTTTCTCCCAGCCCCTTGCGTCCCCATGGCGGGGCCGCTGCTGCCGCTGTTGTTCCTTCTCCTTCTCCTCCACCGCCACCCACGGCCGCCGCCCCCGGCCCTCCCGCCGCCGCCTCTGCCGCGGCCGTTCAGCCGGCGCCGGCGTGAAGAGCGGGACCGTCCCCGCCCCCCGCCGCGCGCATGCGCCGCCGNGCCGCACCCGCGCCCCCGGCCGGGCACAGCCCCGCGGTGACCTGCCCAACCGAGGCCTCCCGTCGGCAGAGCGGCAGAAAAAAATTCCCTGAAATCGGGGAAACGGGCGTCAAAACCTGGCCAGCTGTAAATCTGAGGGGGTTTGGCTGCTACAAAGACGGGGGGAGCGGGCCAGCAACCTGTCTCTTTGTGGCCCGAACCTTCACTCGGCCTCATAGCCCTGGGGGAGCCCTTCGACCGTGAATTTTCCTATTAAGTGTAAGTGGACGTGATTAATTCCAGTGTCAAATACATCAGTGCTTAATTAATTCACATTGACAAGGAGCATGTATTCTCTGGGATTCCTGTCACAGCCCTTGTACCTCAATTTTCACAATAATTCCTTAAATATGAATTATAAGTCTCTCAGGACACGAAACGCGTTAACGCAGATGTGTGACAGAAAAAAAGGTCCACAGAACCCAGCCACCCCTGTACTGACAAAGACCAGCGAGCTGCATTTAATCTTTATGACTTAATTTTACCATCAGCTCACACTTGATAAAGGTAAAAGGCAATGCCTGCCTGCGCCGGTCAGCCCAAGTTTTGTCTGGCTGTTTTCACGTACAACAACGGAGATTTGGTTCATCCTCAGACTCAGAACTGTGTCAAGCGGTTTAATATATCATCCCTTCCCATGGGGGCATATATCAGAGCATAAAGCAACCGGTGGCTGTGTTAGGAAAAGAAAAAAACCTAGTTTTAGCAGAATCCCTTTCCGCAAGAGGATACAGATGCCCTCCATCAATCCCAGACTGGTACTTGTTCTTGGGAAACTATTTAATTCTCACTTGTTGCTTTTTATACGAGTGACATCAAGGTTCCTATTTAGAGCTGGTGCCGGTGCTGAAGTGACTGTCTCCGTGCGATTGTCCTCTGCTCCTCGGCAGCCACAGTGCCCACCAGCACCCAGCACCACACGGGGAAACGCTGTGGTCCCAACTTGGCAAGAGATTGCGCAGACCTTTGAGATGAGTAATTGAGAGCTCCTAACAAATTCCTCCTCGTCAGCCACCCCGGCAGGTAGGTCCCCTCCTCTCAGCCCTGGGATCTGCAGCCTGAACAGGAATCCCTCTATTTTTGACAGTTTTCTCCTGATGAGCATTGCTTTCGAGAGGAAACCTGAAGCTCACCGTCTCCTTCATCCTGCCATCGTTCCAGCTGTGCTTCGACGTCAATGACTTTCTCAGACCAACCAAACACGATCTCTTTTTTTTTTTGACAGCATTTGGGATGTGCGTGCACTCACCACTCACATTACAGTTGTTTTGGGAACCACGGCTCTTCTGATGACTGGGCAGTGGTATTGCATTGATACTGCTTCTTACCTCTGGGACTATTTATCTTTAGAAGAAACAACTGATTATTTTGTCAGCAGAAGCAGATACATGAGTTCCCCACCTTACTTGGGCATTAAAAACAAGTGTGTCACATCCTGAGATTTGGCATCAAGCTTACTCTGACCCCACACAAGCAGAAAAAAAAAGCACCTGCTCTGCAAGGCAGCGTAGGGACCTTAAAAGAGACCTCTGACGCTGCTACAGAGACAAAGCCTTGCTGTGTCTGGCTTTCCTAGATATCCCACAGGCTTCCCTTCTTCAGCCACCTCAGCTCCAACCTCACCATCCCAAGACCTGGCTTAGCACTATCACCCTCTCAGGCATAACTTGTTTCCTGAGCCCTTACCCTTGCATTTGCCCTGCCCTTTGACAAATTCTGGCCAAAGACATAGGGCAGACCTTATTTTTAGGTCCATGTTACCCAGGGATTTCAGCCACCTGTGCAGCTGCATCACTGTATCCATGCAAGGAATTTCCAGTTCAGTGGTGCAGTAAGATTTGTGTTAGTGCTGTTTGCCTTCCTGGCTGAAAGCCTTACAGAGGCTTGGCCTTGCAGCCAAACTGAGGCTTGTGGAAGACAGGTTTACATCCAGAAACCTACTATTGAGGGGGCTTTGACAAAAGAATGAAAGAAAGAAAGAATTTAAAAAAAAAAAAGCTGTGAAATTGGAAGAGAAGAAGCCACTGGGTTACTGCAGTCAGATTTCAAATCACACGGTGAACATGCACTGCAGTGTGAAAAATCCTCCTTTCTTCTTGCATTCCAGACACTTACAGTAAATTTTTTTCTTCTAATATAGTCAAAATAAGCCATCTTGTTATAAAAATACTGTACATACAGAATTTGTCCAAATATATATGAAATAATGATTCAAACACATTAGTTTTGGCTCCGCTATGAAGTGCAGCTGAAAATGAAATACTGAAACATACATTTCTTATTTTAACAAGCAACATGGAGGCTTGTTTTGTCTCAGAGTCATAACCGTGATTAATGATACTCAGACAAGACTGAGTTTTCTGTGCCAGTTTCAAAGGGCTCTATTTTAAGAGCATAGTACATACCTCATGCTCCACTATCCTGTGTGCAAGGAGGCCGTTTCATGCAAAGCACACCTCAAAGAAACATTTTTCCCTCTGTGCTGCTCTTAAACGAAACCGTCTTGTAAAATGTCACTCTTGAGAATCAGAACAAGCAATCAGCTGTTAAAGCTGCTGCTGGTATATTCAACAGACCGCTTTTACATAATAAAATGGATGTTTTTATGTTCTGTGCAGCAAAATATGATTACATCTCTGTTAGCAGCAAGCCCTGGGATAGGGGAATCCAGTGGCTAGCTGATGGTGTTTAAAGTAACCACAAGGGCACCTCTCTGCATCACCTTAAGATCATGCCATCTGCCAAACCAGAAGGGAAGTCTGACAGCTTTAACAAGTTGTCCATTAGTCCAAGGAGAGTGGAACGCTTAAATACCTTGGAAAATCTACACTTAGGAGCCCAATATTTCACATTGTCAAGATATGTGAAACAAGCAGAGGTCCATTAGTATTGTAATGTTTTGCAAACACAACAGCAGTGGTATCCAGCAGGGTCTGTGGATTTATTAATGGGAAAAAATTACACCACAGACAAGTATGTGCTGGCACTGAAATACTGCAGAAGAAACCACTGGGGCAACTAAAGGGCTTGTACTTTAATAGACCTCCTAAGGAGCCCAAGATGATCCTCTTCAGCAAATCGGACCTCCTGGGAAAAGCTTTCAGATGTCGTTGCCACGTTTGAGCAGTGTCAAGACAGGGCTCAGAAGACTGGTCGTGTCCACGCAGATTTTGTCTGGTTGAGATTCATTACTGTTGCTTCATCTCTTCAAGTCAGCAGAGTCAATATTTGCATCAGCGGAGCTCTGGCACACTGGGAACCTTGCTTAGCTTCATTGTGGCTAGACTGAGGCTGGTAGTCACAGAGTGGTTCATCACAGCAAAGCCATAACTGATAACTGCCTTCCTAGGTGTCCAGAGATCAATAAGTTTGGATTGACCGAGGAGAATACAGTCCATAAAGGGTGGGCTTGCAAGCCAAGCTTTAGGAGGACTGAAAAAAAAAATATATCCCACAACAGCAGCAGATTATTATCTTGTTCCCTTTTTTACCAACAGCAACTTACTTGCTATATCACAGATGTGGTTTTTTTCTGAAGAGGGCTTATTTGTTGTCTTCATCTTGCCAAAACCCCTCAGTGACTTACTGCCCTCCTCTAGCCACCTTGGCATGTCACAAGAGATAGTTTTTCATCTGTAAATTTTTCACAGGTCACTGAAGATGCCACTTTGGGGATCTCGAGGTTTCAGAATTGGATCCCTTTCAAGGTTGAGGAAGACTCTTGCTTTGGAGGGAGTTTTTCAAAGGTTAATCTTGGGGTTGACTTCATTTAATATTTTCATTAGTGCCCTGACACAAGTAGGACAGCACTAATGAAATACACTGATGACACAGTGTTATGAAGCATTACCAATAAAGGAAGATAAAGTCATGCAAGAATGGGAAGAGGTTAAGGACTTGAGAAGCAAGTGGAATGAAATCAAGCAGACAGCAAATACTATGTCAAGGACGAAATTCATTATCTTATCCACTCTGAGTGATGGAAGAGGAGGAAGTTCTGGGGTCACAAGCTGGTCACAGGTTGGTTGTGTGCCACCATCACAATACAAACACCAAAGAATTACATTTATTATCAGAGCACTTCAGGTAAGGGTCTACCGATGCAAATATTCGTACCATTGCACAACCATCCACAAGACCTTACCTAGTCTTGTGCCTGCAAGTCTGCTTTTCCATGTTAAGAACTCAAACTTGCAGAGCTGTAGAGAGAAAAGCTCCTAGGACAAGCAGAAGGAGGACCTTTCCCGAGATGAGAAGGGGCTGGATTATCTTGTCAAAGGCGTCTCTTTTCTATAAACTGCTTTGGAGAAAAGGGGTGGGGATGACGCTGTGTAAAGCTTAGAGCCAAGTTAGCACAAAAGCATACAGCTAAACAGGCCATATATAATTGTAGTCTGGAAATCAGAGGTTTCTTGCCAAAGTTCTGGACATGCATGCAAAAGCAATTTTTGAGTAGCCAGGGTGAAATATGTCAAGTCCATGGTAACTACTATACAGACAGTCTGCCTGCCTTAAAAAGCACTAACACAAACACCACAGGCTCTTCGCCCTGCCACTAAATTTGGGACATGAATATCCATCACAGTCGACACAGCAGTAGCCCCAGAGAGGTTGTCCTGGCCCCACTGATGCTCCTGTTTGGACGACATAAGCCAGCCTTCACCCAGACCAACACTGCGATCGTGCAAGCTCTCCATCACCATGCCAAGCAGGGAACTTACCTGCAATTTGCAAATTGTCACCAAGTTCACTGAAAACTGCCCATCTTGGGCTAAAAAGGGGAACTCACTCAACGCTGCCTCTGTGGACCTAATCTAATTAGCATCAGACGCGCCACTGCTCAGAGCGTTTCAGTATGAAGCAAAGGGAAGCTAGCTTCACAGCAGCTGTAGTTGCAGGGAGCCAAACCTATCCAAGGCTGCTAAACAGCAACCCTTTGCTGCGTCTGGCTCACAAAGACAGCCTGTTACGGTCTGCTGTTTGCTATCTGTGCTCCTACCTGCTTTTCCCCGCTTGCCACAGCACCCCAGCAAACTGCAAACTCTGGCTGTTTCTCCTCCTTTGGGTTCCCCTCTCGCCGTGTAAAAAAGGCTAAGTTTTAAGAGAGCCCCAGGCTATTTTCAGAAGAAAACACATCATACATCTCTTCCATGTAGCCTAAAAACACTCCTTGTTTCCTACCTCAGGTGCTATGGGGATAAAACCCATTCCAGGATGTGGGACGCTTGAGTATTACAGTGACAAGGCCTGCATATCCCCCGCCTTTTCTTCCCAGGGCTTGGGCAGAAGGCAGACAAGAGATACATATTTGATTTGGGAATACAGCCTCTACATCTAGCCAAAAACATAGTCTGAACTAGTTAGTCCTTCAGCCAGACAAATTCAGGATGGCTTCAGCGAAAACAATGCATTACATCAGCTGAAGCAGCTGAGGAACTGGCTCTGCATCACTTTGGGATTAATATATCAAAGCATTCCTCCTGCCATTGTGGCGGTGTCCTCGCCCTGCTGACAGCACGTAGACATGAGAGCGAGGAATCACATGGCCTTGCTACACGGGCTCCACACTGCCTGCTTACTTGATTTTCCCCATGGTTCGTCTGCTCCACGCTGTGTGGCCTCGTCCACTCCCATCACAAATGTTGCAGGGTTAAGCTGAGCCACATTTTCCAATCAGGCCCTCCAGGTTTGCTTAGACTCCAGTTGTTTTGGACTGCAGTAAAACATAGCCACAACACATGGTCTAAAAACAACCAATTGTTTGTAGCAGACCAAGTGCTTGCACTAATTAGTCATACTGTTCCGTAAAATGGCATATGAACATAATTTTGGAAAAGCTTATGTGAAACCACATCACAGTTTAACTCCCTGAGCTGGAGTGGAAGATGGGGAAGGAGGTGCTGTTTGTTGTCCCTGTGGAAATCCATCCAGATTCATCCAAAGCATAAATCAGATGCAAAACATCCCTTTTCTCAAGCACAGCAGAACTTAACTGTGCTCGGCTTCTAGCCATCTTTCACGCTTGTCAGGGAAGAGATATTTTCCACTCACCTATTTTATAGCAAAATGAAAAACTGCCGTGTCTGTTCTCAGGGAACGGTTCCAACCACTCAACATCAGAGAGAAGAGCGCCCGTGTCTGATGTCTCATGGTTCTGCACTATGAACTGAAGCCATGCATCGCTACCCCATCTCCTGTCACCTCACCGGTCACCTACCTACACAAAACAGTAGCAAACCGGCGGTGTCAGCTAATAATTCCTGGCTTACCTAAAATAAGCCATGCTGGTGCTAAAGGCTTTGAGATTCCAGCTGTGATAATCACTAGGAGGGCAGGAAGACAGGTCATTATAGTTTCCTGAATTAAAGAAGTTTGCCTAAACTGGGAAGTGAAAGAAGATAATGGTAACAGAACATTAGAGGAAACGGAGACAAAACACTTCAGATGTTACAGTGTGTTAGAGTTGGTGCATCTGATTTTAAGTCATAACACATTTTTCTGGCATCCCTACCATTCCTGTTTTTCCGTGTACAGTGTCTGATGAATGGCATGTGGAACTGACTCATCTGCCCAGCATGCTTTCCCTGCCCTCTGCCTCGCTGTGCACCCCCAAGCCAATTCATCCATTAGTTACTGCGCCCCATTACAGCCCTGCAGCAGTTACCACAATTTTCCTGTAGGCTTTTCCACAGCATTAATTATTACAGCACTAAAACCCTTCTGATCCTTCCCTGTAGGAATGTGAAGGAATTAGCTCCTCTGTTCTCAATCAACAGAGGCAAAATAGTCAGGCAAGTGTCGTCAAATTCTCTGGTGTTTAGTGTTCCTTCTGATTGTAGAAACAATTAAAAGACTTTTTTTACCCCAAGCACAACAAGTTGCCACAGAACCCTTTTGTTTCAGCTGCACGTAAAAATAAACAAATAAATAAAGCACTGAATACCCCAAACTGGACAGAAAGCAAAATGTGTGCTTGCATCTAGAAACCACCAACTTCCATAGCTGTCTGAAGGGCTTGTCAAGGACCACGCTGGAAATACGTGCCAGAGGCAGGAACAGAATGGCCTCAGCCACAAGTCTTTCCTTTCTTTTCCGTTCTGCCTTTCCTAGCTGTGCATTTCCCTAAGGACAGCTACTCAATATATAGCTCTTACTGCAGAGTTTCCAGCCTTAAGCTATGTAGGGTTGGGCACTGTTAGAAGGAGGCATCCAGAGACCGACAGACACTGCCTTTGTTGCCCAACCCCAATTTCTACAGAAGTTTTCATCCTCCCTGACCTTGTAGCTGTGGCGGCAGAGGGGAAAGGCAGGAAAGACACTTCTCTGCAGTGGCCTTTTTTGGGGCAGTTACTAGTTTAAGTTTCTGAAACATCCTGAGCACATTAGTGGCTCAACTCAACTAATTAGAAATTCCTAAAATATTTTTTAATACAGTTTTCAATTATAAAAGGAGTTGCTCTAGGTAACAGCAGATAATGGTGTCCCCCCCCAAGGCATCATTGTTCCTTCCTAGTTTATTGGCAACAGATGACTCATTTCACCTCTGTGTAACGCTGACTGCATTACGACTCTTCCAGCAGTGCCTGGCGTAAAACGAGGTTGCTCAGGCTCATACTGATGAAATAATTTCTATTCTTGTGCTTTTACAGGCCATGCCTGTAACACCCAGTCCACGGGACTGAGAACCAGCTGAAACCCAGCCAAACGTTTAGATGTGACCTTAAATATCAAGACTTCGATGTGGCCACCAGCCTGCTGCAAAGCGTGGAGAAGCAAAACCCACCATAAAACGCCCTATGAACATGTCTGTGCTATACAGCCAAAAGCTGGGTGGGGGCTTCAGAGAAAATAAAATTATATTCACACCCACACGAGTCTTCCAAGTCTGTGCTAGATATCATTACTTAAATATTTCTCTTTCCAAACACTGGCGAACCGTTTTCAGTTGCATTCATTACTACTGTCTCGCAAACACAGACAGATGAAACACTTCTGGGAGAGATTACTGAGCTGGGAGCAACTTTTGGCTGTCAGTGAGCTTGTCTATAGCCCTTCACGTAGAAAGGTACCGCCTACAGCCATTTTTAGCCTCGTTTCCTAAGGGAACATGTGAGATCACTCTGTAAGCGTGCGGCGGTCCCAGACTAATTGCTTCAGCCAGCTGGCGGGTTGCCACCAAGTTTATCAGAGATGTCACGGTCCATCCCAAATGCGATATCCCCACTGGCAAAAAAGCAGCACACAGAGCTCATGGTAGGCACCCGACCATGTGTGTGGAAGAGAGCGCTTAAGTGCTTTAATCGTGTAAAACGCTGCAAGACCTGCACCTTGTTAGATAATGATGTCTCTGATTTCACAGAACCGTTTCATTTGTTTCCATAGCCTTCAGGAGCTGGCTCTCCCTTGCAGCTCTTTTGGCAAGGTAGGCTGGACTTGCGGAGGCCCAGGTCTGCTGAGTAAAATAGAACATGAGGTTTGGGATAAGCGAAATGTTAGATGCATATATTTTTGGTACAGAAAGCCACATGTACCTTTCACAAAAGCTGCAATTTACTTATTAGGCATATGGCAAGAACCACTCCATACACTAAGAAAGAACACTGACTACTTCTCCTATCTCTTTCCACCCTACCCCCAGCGCCTGCAGCAGAGGCTGTTCATAGCAACTCTTAGGTGAGTTTTGAAAAATCCGCTGTAAATCGCAAGGAATTCTTGTGGCTGGCAGGTAAGCAGTGTGGGTAGGCAGCTGACTGAAACAGTCTCTAGCCAGAGCATGGCTCCTGTCAAGAGTAAGGAGGTGTGTGGCAGACATTTCCCACCTCATCATATCCCTGTGCTTCAAGGCTATTTATTGTGACCCATCAAGTGCAACTTCAAAGGTGTAAACAATATTACCTGTCTCCTCAGACGGGTAGCAGGCAATGCAACAGGAAAGCCTTTCTTGTGGTTCACACTTGTATTCTTTTTGTAATTTAATCCCACCGTACTTAAAATGTTTATTGTAGTCAGTAGTTATTTTCCCACCTCGGCCTTTAACACATGCTAATGTTCACCATCACTTATCATCTGGGAGCCATTAATATTAAACTTGTTTAATGTTTCCAAGCCAATCTCTGGAGTGCTTTAGCAATGTTAATAATTAACACAGGAAGACTAGCATTTTGGAAGCCTGAAGCAGTTCATGGCAGGCTCGCTTTCGAGCCTCAGTGTAAATGATCTGTTCATCATTACAGATGAATGAACAGATGAACTCATTACAATCCTCAAAATACTTCTTAACTCTCTAGCAGTGCAACGGTGAGGAGCCCAATCCTTGCCTTCATTAACAAAGGCACAGCCCTTCCTCCTTTTAAAACTGACAAAATTATCTTTTATGGCTCCACTGCAGCAGTGACAAACCTTGCCTGTATGATTGTGAGCGGGCTGCCGTGGCTCTTCAGGCTACCCTGGCTCTTCAGGCTGCCCTGGCTCTTCAGGCTACCCTGAAGTCTTTGGGCTTCAGAAGCTGACCTCTGGTTCATCTTATTGCATCAGTTTGTGACATTCCTACAGGCACAGAAAAGGGAAAACAGCAAACAGAGGAAATGCTTAGAAAAAGCATTTCCATTTCAAGCCAGGCCTCTGTGATTAACCCATGTTTTCTGTGATAACCATCATGCAAACGAGGTATTACATGTTTAACAGCGCAGGTATGGCGAACAGCTTTGAGAACATAATTTGTTGTGACCTCTGGATGGACCAATGACTTTGAATTCATTTTGCTTGTTGTGGTTTCAGATGTTTCTTCTTGAAACAGACAGGCTTTTAAAAATAGAAAAGCCTCAGCATATTTCTGAGGGTTTGTATCTGTTGGCCGCTGACAAGGGGGGCCAGGCTGGCTTGCTCAGTGAGAGGCAGCATGCCCACCTCTCTCAGAGGTGGCCGGGGGCTCCCCAGACCAACACTCAGCATTTCAGAGCCCTGCTCGAAGGAGCACAGTGAGGAGAGCTGCCCTTCAAGAGCAGGGTCAGGACTACAGGTGGGCTCTGATCTGTGAGTTCATTTATAGCAATGCCAGCTAAACCAAAATAGTCATATCCCAAAAGCAAGGCATACTATATATACTCACACACAAGTGACTGGTTCCTTTGAAGCTGGTGGAGCAGAGAGACAAGTTGTCTGTCCTACAGCTGGTCCAGGAGCCAAAATCACTTCGGCAAGGTCATAACGAAAGCCACATTTCTATGACCATTACTTCTGGGCTCTGCATGCCCATCGCCAGCTGTCTAAATCTGACGATAACCTCACTTCTGTCCAGCTAGACAGAGCTTACAATAGACGCAGTGTTGGCTTTGCAACCGCATCAAGATGACAGGCGACGCTCTCGGAAAGCCTGGCAATACCAAGGCAGCCCATCAGAGCCTATATATAGGCCAGTTTGCAACAGCAGATGCTTTACATCAGGTCAGCAGCGGCCTGTGACCACTGTGAGCTTTCAGCACAGCCCAGAGCTCTAAAGCCACCACACCATGGCACTGCAGGATTCGGAGGCTATGAAATACATACCCCATACTTACTAAAATGCCTGCATACATATGCACCTGCATTATAGATACACAGCTTTCTGAAAAAGCCAAGAAGGATTTCCAGGCCACCGTATCTAGTGAGCTCATGCTGCTCTACCCCTGTTGTAGCAGCTTCAGTCTGTATAGGTGTAACTTTAAAGCAGCTCTAGCAAACCCCAGCTTTGCGGTTTAGGCCAGAGAAGTTTCACAAAGCCCTTCTAGTGTAAATAATACATTTTTTCTGCTCCTCCACATCCCACAGCAGCAGCAGGGAAAAAAACCAAAAAGCTTGTTGTGCTTTCAGACATTTTCTTCAGTGAGCAAGAGGCAAGGCAGACAGCAGTGCTTATGGTATAATCCGGGCAGCTGAAAGACACTCAAGTATTTGTGGCTGTTCCTTGTCAGATGTGGTGTCTTGAGCCTGGCTGGATGTCTGGTGCCCACCAAAGCCGCTCTGTCTCACTCCCCTTCTCAGCTGGACAGAAAAGAGAAAATACAACAAAAGGCTCGTGGGTCAAGATAAGGACAGGGAGAGATCACTCAGCAATTACCATCACGGGCAAAACAGACTCAACTTGGGGAAATTAATTTTATTTATTACTAATCAAAATCAGAGTAGGGTAATGAGAAATAAAATCAAATCTTATAACACCTTATCCCCACCCCTCCCATTTTCCCAGGCTCAACTTCACTTCCAAGTTATCTACCTCCTCCCCCACAGCGGTGCAGGGAGACGGGGAATGGGGGTTGTCGTCAGTTCATCACACCTTGCTTCTGCAGATCCTTCCTCCTCAGGAAGAGGACTCCTCACACTCTTCCCCAGGTCCAGCATGGGGTCCTTCTCACAAGAGACACTTCTCCATGAACGCGAGTCCTTCCCACAGGCTATAGTTCTTCATGAACTCCTGCAGTGTGGGTCCTTTCTGCAGGTTGCAGTCCTTCAGGAGTGGACTACTCCAGTGTGAGTCCCCCCATGGGGTCACAAGTCCTTGCCATCAAACCTGCTCCAGTGTGGGCTCCTCTCTCCATGGGTCTACAGTTCCTGCCAGAAGCTTGCTCCAGCACAGGCTTCCCACGGGGTCACAGCCTCCTTTAGGTGCATCCACCTGCTCTGGTGTGGGGTCCTCCACAGGCTGCAGGTGGATATCTACTCCACTGTTAACCTCCATGGGCTGCAGGGGGACAGCCTGCCTCACTTTGGTCTTCACCATGGGCTGCAGGGGAACCTCCGCTCTGGCTCCTGAAGCAACTCCTCCCCTTCCTTCACTGACCTTGGCATCTGCAGAGATGTTTCTCTCACATACTCTCACTCCTCTCTCCAGAATTACACAGTTGGTTTCCCCCCGCTTCTTAAATATGTTATCACAGAAGCCCTACCACTGTCACTGATGGGCTCGCCCTTGGCTAGCAGTGGGTCCATCTTGGGCTCAGTGGGCATTGGCTCTATCAGACACAGGGGAAGCTTCTAGCAGCTTCTTGCGGAAGCCACCCCTTGTAGCTCCCCCACTACCAAAACCTTGCCACTCAAACCCAATGCATCAGACCAGCCAAATTCAGGAGTGAGGTCACAGCCACCTGTCTCCATGTGAAATGATGCACCGCCCTGCGATGTGAGCAGAAAACAAGAGCCTGGAGGTGCCCAAGGGAGGGGAACAAACAACACTCAGCTGAGCAGGGCTGCCGAGACCACAGCCGTACTCCTGAAACACACTGAATAAGAAGAGACGTGAGCATTTCAGGTGAAAACTGACCCATCGGGAACAACTTCACAGTATTCACGGATCTCAGGCACCCAAAAATGCTTAAGCCGAGGCTAGGCAGTTAACAGTTTCTGAGGATTACAAGGTTTGGTGTCAGTGTTGGAGCCTTGATGGAGATCAGACCTCCTGCACAGGACACACTAAACTGATCAGACAAGCCAGGGGGAGCGGGTGAAAAAAGTCTGGGGAGACAAAATAACTCTTCCCACTGGCAGACAGCAGACAAGCAGCAAAGCTGAGGTTTTAGTCTTTGTTTTCAGTGCAGGGCAGTGCCCTTATTACTGGACCCTGCTGCCTTTTCCACCCAACTGCTCTTCCTTAAGCAAGGGATGATTTACAGTGCTCATAGCAATGAGCTAATGCTTCCTCACAGCAGCCAGAGTCAGGAGGAACCAAGTGCTACACAACCACTGTAAAAGAGCCCTCCTAAACTGCCCCAGAAAGATCTGTGTCCTTGTGCCTCCTTTTACTCAGAGTAAGAAGGAAGGAAAAGCAACCCGCCCAAAGGTACACGGCAGGCAGAGCCAGAAATACAAGATTATTGGAATTATTCTTGCATATTTACTCTAGGAGTTTTATTTCGACCTGTTCTGGCATTCCTGTGCACTACTATGTCCTCATTTCCTTCACAGTTAAAAATCAAAGAACAAGGCTGAGGTGGAGCAGTGGGGGAAGGTCTACAAGGGTGTTCCAGGTCCTCAGATCATGCATTGCTGGGCTGGAGTATTTGATCCATAGCACCGCTCTGACCAGACCTGTCCTACAAATTCCTGTGGCATAATTACATCAGGCAAGCATAAAATTAAATGCAACCCCTAACCTTGGAAAAACAACTGATGCCCAGTTTTTACCAGTAAAGTTTATTTCAGGTAAGGAACTGTTCACTGCACAGCACAACTGAGCAAGGTGCATCCCTAGCTTTGTGCAGGTCACTTCGGGCACCATCCGATTTAGATGCAGCCACAGCCTTTACTTGCAAACCACTTGCTGCTGAAGAAAGTGGGATCCGGAGCACCCAGGACAGCAAGATACTCACGTGCTTGAGAAGCAGGCAAACAGACCAAAATACTGTGCAAAAAAGCTCTGGCTTCCTGACACCGCAACAGCATTTATCACAAAGTTTCATGTCCAGGTTGTTTGGAGAACAGAGCCTGGCCAAAGAAAAGCAGGCTGTCCAGATGCAGTCTGGCAGGGTATCTCAGTCTCTCTCTCTCTCATCACCCTCACTGACCGCTGTCTTGTTTGGTTGCCTGGTTCAGAAGCGAGACTTGGGAGCAGATGTCCCTGTTGTCTTAAATCGTAGATGAGCTGTGCCCTCTAGTGGGGTCTGGCTCACCAGGAGCTGGAGAAGGATGCGTCCAGGAGGCAGATGCCCCAGCCCACGCAAGGGGTATGCTCCCCTGGGCTCCAGAGGACTCATGGGCATTTACACCGGCCAGGCCATAGTGCTTTGTGCAGGCATCTCGTTTACACCATCTCCTTTTATAAAAGCCATTAACAAAGGCATCTGAGATGGAACACCTGCTCGGGCAGATGAGACTGGTATGAAAATAACAGTGCATGAGACGGCTTCTTATTGCAGCGGCGCAAATTGGATAGGAAGTTTCTCTCAGCAGCTACAAAGCAATCCTTTCATGAGGCTTCAAAGCCTCCCAGCCAAGACTGAGAGCCTTGTTTTCTACTAAGAATTAGAAGCTTAGTTTAGGTGCATGATGTTAACCATAGCTTGTCGGTCCAAAGCAGTGGGTAAATTGGAGCGGACTGGCTTTCAGCATTGCTCACTGCTGTGGGTAGGACACTTAAACAGTATAAGCACGAGACCCTTGCAGATGGGGTACATACCTCCAAAAATTAAAATGGATTTTGACGGTCATCTGTGTTCCCTGGGCTGATAATCATCCTAAATGCACTGGTACAATCCGGGTTTGTCAGAGGTTTGCGTTCACAATAGGAAGTGTCCTGCAGCAGTCCCAGCCTAAGGTATTCATGCCCTAAGCCCTTCTCAAATCACGAAACACCTTTCTACCCCTCCGCTGTGTCAACACCACTGTTTCAGGGTCACACAGGGACTCCCACTGAGAAACTGATCTACCCAAAGCCCTGGAAGAAAATAAGGCTTTAAGCCAGCTCATTTCACAGCACAGCCTTGTGAAACAAGTTATGGGAGAGGGATGGGAGCACCTAAACTGCTTCTATGCTGAAAAAATTATACCAGCCTCCAACAGTTTGGGTTTTCATAGGCTTGTTAAGAGTATCTTCAAAGGATGCCCAAATCCTGTTCTAACCTCTGTAGAGCTGATGGGGAGGGACCTGTGAAGGTATTGTTTTCCTTTTGCTCTGGCAAAAAAGCTACGTGCAGGGTAACATCTGCTCTCAGACTGGAGATTCATGTGTGTACTCCAGCCAGGTTAGCTGTGATGGTGCAAATTTCTGCATGGACACATTTCTGAAAGAAGGGAAATATGCTCTTATTTGGGTGGCAGACCAAAACTTCTCATGGTGATTAAACTTGGCGGAGGCAGAACTCCTGTATGTCATCTGTGCAACTGTTGGGTATCTGTAAATGGTGTTTTGTCATAGAAATGGGAAGTAATCAAGCTGCAACAGGCAGGTCTTGGAAGTCACAAGACATGCTCTTCATTTCAAAACAGATAACATTTTTTTAACCGTGCCTGTAGGACTCCTACTTTTCACTCTGCTCCCTGTAACTATTAGGACTAGTTTTGGAAAGTCAGTTTCACTTCCTGAAAACTTTAGGAGCTATTACTTAAAGGAAAGACACTGACTATGACAAGTGGAACAACAGAAATACAAAACCAATGTTAATTTAGATTTGTAATTATCAGATCTTCCTGTTCTTGATCCAGACCTGTTATCCAAATACGTTAACACGCTGTGATTTCTCTCTCAAGATATTAGAGCTCTAACAAAAGCAGCTTTCTCCAAAGCACCAAGCAGCAGCTGCCTGTGGTAACTAGCTATTACCTCAATTAAATGGGACTAAAAGCCTGGGTGCTCAGTTTTTGCTTGCTTTGCACCTGCCCAGCTCGTCTGCTGAAGTGCTTTGCAAGAGAAGCGGGTGTCCCGTCTGCCAAACAAGCCATGCTCCTGAAAACAAATTGCTTTGGCAATCCCAGGCCCGAGTTATCCAAGTCCTTAGTGTGGCACTTGACCAAAGTCAGGTCTGACGTGCGTCAGCAGAAATTGCCCTATTATAAAACCCAGAGAATTCCAGCTCCCTGGCATGCCATGGCTCCAGCTCACCCCGCACCCAGCCCTCCCTGGTCCACAACCACCCCGTGGCAGGGTGTGGGCTGCTTTTGCTCCCCATTCCCTGTCTGGCCTCAGGCACCCAAGGCAGGGGGAAAAACCCACCCACCCATTCACTCATCTGCCAAAACCCACTGCCAAACCGCAGCATGGGGAGAGGGAAAGGAGGAAGGGAGGGTGGGAGGGAGGGTTGGGCAGATGGATGAATGGTGGGGGTGCAGGGGGCACGTCCACCAGCCCTGCTCGGCATGACGGCAGCCCTGTGGTCCCGCCTTGCCTGGCTCTCTGCCGGGTCTAAGGTTCACTTATTGCCAGTCGCCTCTCACCTTTGACACCGCTCCCCGGCAGCCGCCGGCTGGTTTCGCTTTTATCGGCCCCTGGCACGGAGAGGCTCGGGCAGCCAGACGGGGCCGTCGCCCTGCCACCCCTAACGCCGTGGACCGGAGCGCTGGGAGGAAAGCAAGGCTTCGGGAAGGTAAAGGCATCCTCCGCCGGGGGATTCCCTGCAGGGCAGGTCCCAGCCTCGACCCACCATCTCCAGGGGGCCTTTCCCAGACAAGCTCCCGGGACTCTTCTTCCCACCGGGAAGCAGCCCTGCATTCCAGACGCAGAGGGGCATCCAGCAGGGAGGGTGGCAGGGTCTTCAGTGGCTCCCTGCTCAGGAGAAGAAATTTTAGGAAGACTTAGGAAGCCCTCTGTCCTACCCAATCCCCTCAGGAAGACGAAGAGCTGCTGTGAAGCTCTTAGCAAAGCGCTTGGTCTCACCCACAGCCCTGGGCGGTCTCCATTTATTGCTGCCTTATTTCCCCGACCTGCTCTGGCTGCACAGTTAATGACCCTTATTCTATTCCCCTTAGCTTTGAGGAGGGCTGATTGCGTTGAGAAATCAGCTTTATGTAAATCTAACGCTGTTTACACATTAAGTCTTTGCAGTTGGGATTTTCGTATCCCCTGGTAACCTTGGCTTAAGTGAACTTTCCAAGTAGCTGTACTCCTAAACCAGCACTGCGAGAGCTTTAGTAGGTAGGAGGAGGCTCCCAAAAGCAGAGGAGCGATTGGAGATGAATACTAGAAGTTAATTGGGGAGGTAGGTGCGTGACTGCTGTCTGGAGGGGGGGAAAAAAAATCTAGATCTGAAAGAACCCAAAAACATTATGTCAGAAATTTGCAGGTCTAGATACTGCAGACTTACACGGGTAACATTAGGGCCCTGGTTTTTCCCAGGAACTCATTAACTGTGGTTCTTGTTCACTGCTGCACCCCTTCAGAAACTCAGCAAATTACTTTAATGGTTTTAGTCTCTTAGAGCTTGTGGTTTAGAAAAGCTTAGACATCAGTTAGACATCATTAGACTTAAACACCATTAATTTCCCACGAAGTTAAGTAGACTCTTCAATAACACTTCTCAGTAGCTCCATCCCTAAAGGCATGCATTTCTTTTCTTTTTTTACTGTTTTCTTTTGGAAATAAAAGGCTTACCCCCTGACAATAAACATACTAGCATCCCCCCTCTATAGGTTAAAAATACAGAAGAGATACTAAGTTATTGAGTGGCAAAAGCCAAGCCCTTGCTGTTGCATTCCAGCACAAATATCTGCTCTGCCGCCTCATGTTTCTGTTTTTTATTACTACTCTTTGTGCCCATAAAACATGAGTTTGAAAGGCTGCTCCTTAGTTGTTTATAATTAGCAGGAAAGTGGACTTTATCTGAGTCACCTTCACAAACAGATTTGTCAGGTTCCTTCTTGGAAACAGTGGGGGTAGGCGGTTCAAGTGCAGTCTCACCAATCTGACACTGCTGCTGTAACCAGCAAACAGATTACCTTTAAGTTGATTTACATTAAACCAGTGGGTTCCATAGAGGAGGCTGGTTAATGCTGGTCAGCGCTGCCACCTCATACCCACCCATTGCCCACGGGAAGGAGAGAGGAGACATCGAGACTGGGGAATGGGGGTGTCTGGCTGAGAATACAATTTCCTGGGTGCACCGACGCTTAATCCTCCATTAAGAAGTGAGAAATGATCTGCGTTGTGGCCGTTTCGGTACTCGCCTTCTAGGTAAGTGTAAGATCAGCCGAGTTTGCCCCAAATACCTGCTGCTAGACACAGCTGTCACAAAATATTAAGCTGTATCTGGAGACTAAATCCCCCAACAGGATTTTTTACAGTCGATTGAAGAGAAGGGCTTGTCTAGCCTAATCTCTGGCTCTTTATGTTGAATGTGAGCAGGTTCAGCTTTTCCTGCCCCTTGGCGTGGACTCTAGGCACAAGGACAGGTCTTGTAGCACCTCAGCTGTTCCCCAGGCTGCTCCCTAGATTGCTGGATTATTCTTAACCAGGATCAAACTAAAACCCCCCAAAATCTGGCATCTAAGCAATCCCAGTTCAGGTTACACCTCAGCCTTTCAAAGCCTGTGTGGGAAAATTTGCTAAAGCCATTTTGCATGGAAGCATCAGTGACTTCAGTTTCAAGTTTGCAGTGAGATAAATCAAACCTATTCTAGTTGCGCCAGCAGAAGCTTTCTGGCACGCAGGTGCACTCTGCTGGGGCTTAACTCACAGAAACTGCCAGGGAATTTGCTTTAAATGTTTCTCCTGGATAAGTTCAGTCAGTTCGAGCCCAGGGAAGTCAGGGAAGCTTCCAGAGGAAAAACGAGCTTCCTCTGCTTCATTGGCGGTGCAGGCTGGAAGAACAGGGATGCTGTTTGCTGTGAGGCAGCAGCACCCGTATCTGCATCCTGAGCAGGCATTGGTAACCCTGCCAGAGCAGCATCCTGGATTTGCAGGGCTGACTGTAACCCTAAGCTGGGTCTCATTGACAGGCTCTTCCCCAGGGCAGGGAGCAGCCATAGGAGGGTGTCTACCAGCCATGTGAGATGTCTGGAGTGCTTTTCCCATAGCCCTTTGGCCAGTGAGCACAGGATTTTACTCTGTACACTCATTTTTCAACAAAAAGAAAATAGTTTCCCCTAAATCCTATTTTCCACTGAATCAAAAGCAAGCCTCTTGTTTTGCTTCCTTGCTGTTCTCCTCAGGTGGAAAGGGAGATTCACCTTCTGCATCTTAAAATGGAAAAGAAATTGTTTCAAGTGAGCTTTGGCAAAATTCCCCATCCCTAATAGGTGCTTGCTAGAATAAAAAGTTTGCAAGGAAATTTCTGTCGTTACAGTAATCTCAGGTGATCTTTGTTCCAGCATCAATACGTCCTTCTAGGGTTTAACAGAGAGCAGCAGGGTGAAATAACGGGAAATTTAGTTTAATATAAACAATCTTGGGTGGTTTTGTTCAACTTCTTGCTTATGTAGAGAGTTTTATGGCATATCACCTATAGTAGCCAATGTAACTGCCCAGAAAGGATAGCAGTCTTATTTCCAGGCCTACAAAGAGGCAAATGTATGTAATTAATACCATAAGGGACAGTCTTACACTGTGTCACAGGATTTTTATTTTTCC
This sequence comes from Chionis minor, assembly GCA_013398295.1. Lineage (NCBI taxonomy): Eukaryota > Metazoa > Chordata > Aves > Charadriiformes > Chionidae > Chionis > Chionis minor. The sequence goes on along the minus strand of VZSF01004660.1, from coordinate 539,200 downwards.
TGCTTAAAAAGTAGCTGTTGTGCACAAACTGCAATCCTGTTCTTCATTGCTGGGCTGTATGAGCTGGGGGAGAAGATGGCTTTTAAGGGGGCGAAAGCCCATCTCACATAGAAGAACAACCACTCGCATCGACGGATATAGTTCAGGCAGCACTGAGAAATGCCCTTAATAACAACCTGCTTTGATAACAGCTCAGGGAAGGCAGAAGAATTAAAGATCTGGAGCCTGCCAGATTGCAGGGGGAAGACAGGCAAAATGAAGGAGACGTGGGACGAGTAGCACGCGGGAACAAGAGGCTTTTGTCAGACAAGGGAGGTGCAGAGACCTTCCTGGGCTAGGACCTACATTGCCAGCACTGCTGTTAGGTGTCTTTTATAAAGGTAGTTCTTGCTCACCTGCAAGTCCTGCACACCAAACTCCTGCGAGCCCCAGGTAGAAATTGCAGTAATTGCACCACATCTTCATTATAAGTTTTGTAGGTCCCTGCTTTCTGGCTGACCAGGGCTTTCTTCAAAAGCATGTGGAAGGAAGCAGCCCACGCCAGCAGCGTTCACCTGGCATGGCAGGCTTTTCATCTGGCATGCAATAGCAGCGAGAGGGTCAGGACACACAGGCAGGGACCAGCAGCAGGATGGTTCGGCATCCTTCACAAGGGTCCTCTGCTGCCTTTGGGCATTAGAAGATTAGATCTATATAGGAGGCACATCCCATCTCTGCACGCAGGAGTTACGAGCTTGTTGGTAGCCTATTTCCACTTTGGTGCTGCATGAGGTGTGACAAGGGCATGCAAGGTCATCTCATGCCCTCTCCTGCTCAGTTCAACACGCCACGACCCTTCATCTTCAAGCTCTGCATGAGCCTTCCTCTCTCCTGCATAGCTCTTCACGCACACTGACTATTTTTGGAGAAGGAGCACTGTAAGGAGGAGCCAGGGCAAAGCTTTGGCTAGCTGCAAGACAGCATTATTCACTGCCCCGCACTGACAGTTCCCACCAACAGTGGGGCAGTATCACTTCCGTGAGCTTAAGGCTGGGCGAAGGGGACATGTGACATCCAGGAGGGCTCACGCGGACTGTTCTCTTCCCAGTGTACAGCCAACACTCTGCAGTAGCTCACTTTGAGTCAACCACCGTTATGTTGGACTGTCCTCCCCCACCATCCCCGGTCACTGCGCAGTGAGGCGATGCACCACCCTGAGTGATGCAGAGTCACAGTCTGTGGTGCAATGGTCACGAGGGTGTGAGACTTCACAGGCTTGGTCTGCCTGGGGTTTCTTAATCTGTGGTGCAGGAGCATGTGCCATCTGCTTTGTGTGCTGCTGTCTGCAAGGGTGCTCATGTCACGTCCTGTCACTTCTGCTTTTTCATCCTGCTGAGCAACAAGTTGACTTGAAGCAGTGCTGCCACAAAGCCCATCAGGTCTTGAGGTGCCCTGCCATTCCCTGGGGAGCATCCTTAGCAAGCTGGTAGCAGCATTACCTCCAGCCTGAGTTAGGCTCCCTTGGTATAACTTCTAACCAAGACCCACAACAAATGCAGAACTTCAGCCTAAGCTCTTCACCAGGACTTTGGGGAAGGTGGCATGCTCAAGAACAAGGCACACCTATAAGTGATGCCCCTCTGCCATTAACTTTCTCCATCATGTCCTTTCTTTAGAAGAGATGCCCCCAATCTTATCTCCTTGTCTATGTGCGAGAAGGCCTCTTGCATTACGTTTCTTCCTGAAGATCTCCACCCTGTGGTCGTAACTGACAGTGGCAGATGGTTTGATGTATTAAATTTGATTCAGAATATCAATGGTTTTATTCTAGCCTTTTTTGAGGTTAAACCCCACCTGCTGCACTGCTACTGGTCAGGAGTTCCTGCAGAAGGCTCAGCTGGTGGACCTGGGATCACTGCAGCAGTGTTTTGAACAGAGTTGGTTTCCTTGCAGAGCATGGCACAGAATGCAATGCCAGGCACCTCTCTGGAGGGAATTCATCCCACCTACATGTACAAGGTGGTTCTGCTGGGGAGCACATCAGTGGGAAAGTCAAGCCTGGCCTACCGATACGTGAAAAATGACTTCAAGGAGTCGCTGCCAACCGTGGGATGTGAGTGAGTGGCTTCAATAGCTTGATGGCTCTGGACAAGAGACCAGGCCTGATGCTCTTCCTTGCAGCGGGGTGGGATGCAGGAGAAGAGGTTAGTATATCCTGCAGTAGCACAGACCCACTTTTGAACATGATACAGACTTGCCCCAGAGCCAGCAGACCTCCCCCATTGCTGTCACCTTCAGATCTCTGCAGCCCATTTTCCTCAGCACCAGGCTGTAAGCAAAGCCACATCCAAATTTCACAGGTTTGGTTTAGCGCTGCTTTTTGGAGGCAGATGAGCAGTGAAATGAGTGAAACCTGGGGTCCAAGGTGTGTGGCCTCATCTGCCTTATGCATGCTTGGTCCTGTGTTGCCCTCCCAGCTGTTGGGACACTGCAGGAGAGTCTCTCCTCTACATGTGCTTCCCCAGCCTCAATGTCCCCCTGGAGCAAGGAAGTTCTGGCTGGGGTGCAGGTGGGCAGGACAGTCCAGGAGGCAGTGGCCAGCTGTGGCAGAACCCCCCAGCACTGCCGGTGGTAGGCTCACCGTAGTGTCTCATTCCTCCAGCCCGCCTGCAGAGACAAGAGTGCAGACCTCCCCACACTGCAAACCCCAGTGCCAGGCTGCAAAGCCCACTCTCTGCCCCACTGGCCAAGGGGAGAGCATCTGCCCTGTGCATCTTGTCCTGACAAGCCGTGCTGAACAACCCACAGCCAAAGGCAGGCCACATGCATGCTCATGCTTTGATGAAAACCATCTGGAGAGCTGCAAGAACCTTGCTCCCTCTATAACCTCCCTCAGGCCAACACGCCTGCTCGGATCAAGCCAGCTCCCCTGTACATTCACATCAGCACAGCTTCCTGCAGCAACTAGACATTCAAGACATTCATTTTACATTATTATACCAGGGTTTTGCCCTAAGAAGGCACAGAGGTTGTGGTCCCACCTGGAACCTCAAGAGGTAGCTGGTGGAATAGAGCAAGGCACTGCGGAGCTGCTTCCCTTGTCCCTCTGCCTTGGCTCTGTCTGGTCCAGAAGCAGCCAGCTGCTCCCTGGGAGTAGGGATGGAGGCCTTGCAACATGCCATCCCATCAATGATAGCAGTGCTTATGAGAAACACGTCCCAGTTTTGTACGTACCAGCCCTCAGGATGGGTTTGAGCTCACAGCAGTGGATCTGAGCTCTCTGCTGTTGCTGCAAGCAAACACGGACCCTCCATCTTGCTTGCAGGCTCCTTCTTCACACAGATGCTCAACCTGGAGGTAGCCACCGTCAAGCTTGAAATCTGGGACACGGCAGGCCAGGAGAAGTACCACAGCGTTTGCCACCTCTACTACCGAGGTGCCCAGGCTGCTCTGCTCGTTTATGACATCACTAACAAGGTAAAGCACAGGACGCTGATCCCATCTGTGCCAAAACTATGCCATGCTGCAGCAGCACCAACAGGGCAGAGAGTCCAGATGATGGTGTTTGTCCTTGGTAGAGCAGAAAGCAGTACACAAGCACTGTCTGACAAGATGAATGTCCCACCTGGGACATGCCAGGGGCTGTCCGTGCCTGTGCAGGACCACGCCACCACCCCAGGGGTGATTTCTGCTGCCATGCAGAAAGAGTGCATCCTATCCAAGGCTGACTCATCCCTAAGGGTGTTTGAGGGCTGGTGACCTGTTTCCCTGAGAGAGAGGGCAATCAAAGCCTCCCCACCATATCTCTTCTACCCCCTTTGGTTTGGTGCCACTCATACAGCTTTCCTATGTTTGAGATAAAGGGATTAAATCAAAGCCAGATCACTGGGTGCTTTTGTTTCCATCTCTACAGGAAACACTCAACAGAGCAAAGCTGTGGCTGAGGGACTTGGAGAAGGAATTCCTTCCCAATGAAATTGTCATTGCTTTGGTGGGCAACAAGATAGACCTTGCTGCTGAGCGAGAAGTTACCACCGAGGTGAGCATCTCTGGAGAGCTCCCAGGCCCCCTCATCACCCCCTTACCAGCAAGCACTGGGATATGTCCTAGCAAAGCCGAAAATTTAAAAGGCTTTCAGACACCTCCAAAGTTCACATATAATTATTGACCTGCCACAAAGTGCCACTGTAACCAAACAAACAGCCCCAGAGGGGGCTGGGGGAATAACTCTGCTTGTCTCTACCTAGGAAGGGGAAGAGTTTGCAAGGACCAATGGCCTCCTGTTCATGGAGACATCTGCAAAATCCAACCACCAAGTAAATGATATCTTTATGGCCATAGGTGAGTTGTGCTCTAGGTGACAGCAGTGGCAGGGGAACCACAGGCCCCAAACCCCTGCTTCAAGGCTGTAAACACCTTCTCCCCTGCAAAGATGACCCCCTTCATTGCTTGTGCTTGTCTCAGAGATGATCTTCCCAGCTGGTCTAGCCTGTGCCTTACCCAGCAGCTGCAAGGGTCACAGCCACAGCAGTCCACGGTTTCTGTGAAATGTGCCACACTTCTTAGGGCAGAAGGATGGACTGATCCATCCCAGAATGCTCCAACATTAGAGGTGGATTTCAGGCCCTCTCCCAAAGATACAGTTTCTTTCGCTTTAGTATCCAAATCTAGGTGTAACAGCATCCCCAGTGTAACTCTTCAGTAGAGATCTAAAATCGTTACCATGGGACGGTACCGGTGGCCATCAGTAGCTCCCCTGGGGTGGGACAGGACAGCTGTCATATCCCACCCCAGCAGCAGGAGAATTGAGCCCTTTTTCATCTCGTGTTTCTTCCTAGCACAAGAGCTCCTGCGACAGGAACAAGAGAAGGCATCCGCACCATCCGCACATGGGAGGTCGACAGTTGACCTGGGAGAGAGCAAGGCAAGGATGGGGTGCTGCCAGCGCTGAGGATGGGCAGCTTTGGACCTCAGGCTGCACTGCCAGCAATGGCTGGATGAGGTCTTCAAGAGGAGCAATGACAAAGTGGGGAGATGCAGAACCACGGGGGCAACTCAGCCCAACCACCTTCCCCTTCAGAGCAAGGTCAGAGCCTGTTCTAGGGGCACAGGGCCTCTTCAACCCTCCAACACTGGCTTCCTCCAGGAGGTAAATCCTGAGGTTTCTTCCACCAACTTTCTGCTTCCAGAGAGAAGCATGACCCACTGGCACTGCTGCCACTAGCCCTGACTGGTGACACTTCCCCACCCAAGCTGCATGTCAGCTCCTCCGTGTCCTTCCCACCCAAAAAGGGAGGATTTAAGTTTCTGGACTGAAGCAGGTACATCCCAGTGGCTTTACACCCAGGCTGCAAATAAACAGAATATTGCCCTTAAGGTGATGTGGGGTTTTTTTCCTGACCTGGATGTCAGCCCACAAGCAGGGACTGCAGGAAGCTCAGAGCCAGTGCTCCCTTTACCTGACTCATTTGAGCCCTGATTGCTTAAATGGGGTGTGCCGTGGGATGTGGTCACAACCCATCCTTGGGAGAAATCACTGATTTGTCACCAATAGAAGAGCCAGGTCTGGAGGCAGAGCAGGGCTAAAGCAAATGCCAGGCATCGTGGTACCCTGTGCCTTCCAGGGCCTGTCCTTTCTGCATTATGGATTACGCTGTGGGAACATGCCTTGGCTGGAAGAGGAGAAGGTGGGAGCTAAGGTGTGCCAAGAGGCATCACAGGGCTTCTACGGCCTTCGCTGGCTGCTGTGTCAGTACGGGACAGGAGCCTGTCCAAGCTGCAAGGAGGAAAGAGCTGTTGCTCTTATGGGGAAGGATGCTCTCTCACCACCTCTATCCCCCAACCACCTGGCCTGTTTCCGAAAGTGCGCTGGTGCCCAGCAAACCTGGGGCATGTTGGGCTCAGGGGAGATACTGCCCTTTCCAGGACAGCTGCAGCAACACCAGCATGGCCACAGGTGAAGAATGTCACCGCTTATCCTGGCCACAGGGCAATGAAGCTGCTGGGTTTTTGAGGCATGCCTTGACAGCGATACTAGGGGCAAGGCTTAGCCGGGCTGAGCTTGGCCACAAGGCAGCAGACACCCTTGAGGATGCTCCCCACATTGAGGGGGGGACAACAGGTTTGTCAGGGCAGCGCCCCACACCAGCCAGGGGCACCCACCTGTGATGCTTTCCAAGGGCTGAGCTTTCCTGGGCAGGACAGGAGCTCCTTCCCAGCAAGAAAAGAAAGCTGCTGCCTTCTCCTGCCTAAACCCCCTTCCTTAGGGCAGCTGGGAGGCAGGAGTGCTAATTGTCACTTCCCCTCCCCCCCCATCTGCCCCCTCCCTCCTGAGATTAACCCTTCCCTCCCCAAACAGCCTCAGACCCCCAGTGCTGCGCCCCGAGTTGCAGGCAGGGGTGCTGAGAGCTGGGCGTCACACTCCCCCGTGGCCCCTCTTGCCCCCAAACTGGAGAGTGGAGAAGATGATCTGCCCTGGGGTCACAGCTCGTGAGGGGATGTCTGGGGAAGTGCAGCACAATAGATGGGGCCCCGCATGCTCCCTGTTTCTGACCTGGGCTGTAGAAATGGGGTGGCTGTTTCTGACACCAACACCATGGAAATGAAGGTGTTGGCATCAGCCATGGGTGCCAGCATGCTGCTAGGGGATGCAACTGGGGAAGGAGGGTTTCCAGGGCTTATTTTTAGGGTGGTTTTTGGGTCATGTATGGGGGATAAACAGGGATAAACTCCCCTCTCTTGCAGGGAGGGAAGTGCTGCTGCACGGCACGCACCGTGGGGCAGGCTGCAAAACTGCGGCAAGACCAGCAGTATTTGGGGTCGCACCATGACTCCCCGCAGCCCCCTGTGACCCCCCGCGCTGCATTTCAGAGCAGAGAGGCAAGGACGCAGGGGCTGAGAGGAGAAGGATTTTTATTGTTGGCTTCAGCTCAGGGGCTCCGCTCCTCCTGGGGGGGCCGGGGGTGCGGGCGGGAGGGGGCGCAGGCTTGTCGCCGGCCAGCGCCCCCAGGATGGATGGCCTCGCCCAGGGCTCGTCGTCGCCCAAACCGCCCCACCGGCCTGATCCCGCGCCCCGTGTACCAGGAGGGGTCAATGTCCGGGTCTGCAAGGCAAAAGCCAAGGAACTGTCAGGGAGAGGTGGGGGGACATGTGGAAGGGTGACAGGACACTGCACCCGTGGGTGGGGGGGACGATGAACCCCAGGGGAGTGGGAAAAGGGGCTGGAGGTGTATAAAAGCTGTTGCAAAGGCTGTTTCAAAGCAAACCCTTGCTTCTGCATAGTGACCCTCCACCCCCACCCCCTCATGCAGCTGAGTCTGGGGATGCAGAAGGGGCTGGGGGGGTGTTGGCTGGGGGAGTCCCTTACTCCTGCTCTCCTTACTCCTGATTTCCATGGAGCGCTCGCGGAGGTGGCCGTGGGTAATGGGCAGGGTCAGGCAGGTGAGCAGCAGGCACAGGAGGCAGGCGGCCCCCAGCTTCATCCCCGACACTCTCCGGCCACAGCGGCTTGGCTCCTAATCCTCCTGGCCTCTGGTGTTTCCCTCTGGTGCCACGAAGACGGCAGCCTCCGGCGTGGCTGTGGGAGCAAAGGCGTGTGGCTGTCTCAGAGACACCCCGCTTACGTTTGCTCAGTTAAATGCTTGCAGGGTGAGCCACCCCCCATCAGGAGGGGAAGGCTGCAATGGAGGGGATGGGGCTGCCGCCCCCACCACAGCATCCCCAGGCTGGCTGCGGTGCAAAGGGCACGGGGCAGGTTGATCAAAACCTGGGGGGTTTGCTGGGGCTGATGCCTCCGGGGAAAATAGCCTCTGCAAACATGAGTTGTACAAACCTCATGTTAATTGAAATAGCTTTTAGTCCTAGCCTAGCGCCTTAGGCCAGGCCTGGCATTGCTCTTTCTGGCCAGGACCCCCAGCGTGCCCGTGGTAGTGGGACCCTGCAGCCCAGGAGATGGGGCCAGGGGCCAGTGTCAAAATGCAGGGTTGGAGGCACAAATGGGCTTTGCTGCCGGATGCTGGGTGATGGATGGACCGTGTCCACATCTGTACCCTTGGCAACCCACCCCCAGATCCAACTGCCAAAATGATAACCTGGGGGCACCCCATCACACGCGTTATGGCACCGAGGCAATGAGCGGCACCGTGCAGGGCGGGCTGAGCCGTGGGCTTGATCAACGAGAGAGCAGGGCAAGGGGCAGAAGCAGGAGAGCCAGGTTAAACAGGACATGGCGAGGAGACAGCAGCAGCTTTATTTCCAGGGACTTTTGCAAAGGAGAAGTTTGCAGCGTGCTGGGCAGGAGCCAGTCTGGGCTCCTGAGAGCTCAGGTTTGCTGCGGCTGCCGACTTTTTACAACCCCCTTATGGAAACCCCCCAGCCAGCTGGACAGACACAAGGACACACACACAGAGGCAAAGCAGTTCTCAGGAAACTATCCGACAACAAAAGCGTTACGAGAGGGAGAGAGAAGCGGCACTCGCCCCTGCCGGGGCTGCACTTACCACAGTGCGGCAAGGTGGGGTGCCCGGCTGCCGTCCCGCTGAACCGAGCAGCTGCCGTCTGAGCCGGAGTCCCCTCCGGTCGCCGTTTTTATGGCTGGTTTTGTGCTGATGTCAGAGGCGAGGCCCCGTGGGGACCGAGCCGGGGCATCTCCCCTCCCTGCCGTCCCTTCTCATCAAATCAGCACAGGGATTTTCATGACTCAGAAGGGACCAGCATTTTATCTTCCGCTGGCTGAGGCAGATAGCTTGGGAACATGTTTAATCCCTGTCCTCGAGGCAGTGTTATTTCAGACAAGGGGAAGTTTTCCGCTCCCGCACCCCACTCGCGGGGAGCCCCTTGCCCAGTGCCCACTGCAGGGGGTTGGTGGGTGATCCTGCCCTGAATGCTGGGGTCCTGCTGCCACAAAGCAGATCCACTGCAGGAGTTACTCTGAGTGCCACCACCCTTTCTTCTTTAAACAACCCCCGTCCTGCCAAATCTGCTTTAAGGACACCAGAAAATTAAATACAGAGAAGAGGGGAAGGTGACTTGCTGGGGCACACGGGCTGGCAGCAGTAGGATCATCCCTGCAGTGTGAAGGGGGTTTCGTTCCCATTTCAATTGGGTTAAACCACTCCCAGGTAAAGGTTTCTGATGATGTTTGTTCTGCCAGATGCAACACTGGAGGAACCAGCTTGGGACCCCAGCATGGGGGACTGGTTGAGGTCCAAACACACATCCACCCCCAGGCAAAACTGGAATTACTGAGACTTTGAAGGACATCCTGAAACAAGGACATCTCTATGTTGAGAGGGTGACACTGTCACTAGTGGTGTGTGGGCAGGGGGAAAGGGTCTGTCTGCCACCCTGATGTGAGGCTGGCATTGCCCTGGGACGGATCTCCATTTCATGCTGTGGTTGGCTCTGATGCCTGAGCACAGCCAGTGTTGGAGGATGGTCACAGGAGCAGCATGGGACAGAGGGTGGTGGCTGCAGAGGGGCATCAAGGGCAGGGAAGGGGCTGAACAGAGGAAAAAAACAACCCATCAGCCAAGGAAACCCAGACCCTGGGCTCAGCAGGGCTCTCTTGACTCCAGGGTTGTTGCTATTATTTAATACAGATTTAAAGCAACCTCTCAGTGTGGGCTTGTGTTTCAGGTTACTTCAGCTCCCAGACTTGCTCCTGGGTTTCCAGGCAAGTTGGAGATGTGCATTTCAGAATTAGGCCCTCCTTAACTCCACACTGCACGTCCCCTTTGCCTGGGTATCCCCCTCACCACTGGGTACCACTGACCCACACTCATCCAACCCACATCTCTGTGACCAGCATCTGACAAGTCGTATTGACATCCCATCCATTCCCAGCTCTCCGTGTTCTGCTATGGTGCTGCTGATTTGGCGCTGCTGATTTGGCTCCAGTCTGCTTTCACCTGCCTAGTTTTAAAGTGAGGGGTACACCAGCTGGTTAAAGGAAAGGATGGGGAGAGAAAGGAACCTTTGCTCAAGTGAGCTGAAAGAACAGACACTCAAAAAGGGTCCTAGGTTCTAGACACAAAGTTGGCTTTATTGCATGATTTAGTGTACATATATATTTTCTACACAGGTAGATGGGGCAGAAAACCGGCAAATAACAACGTGGGTGACTACAGCCTGAACGACACCTTAGTTTGCGCTGCTGAGGCTCACTGCAAGGACTTCTTCACTGGGTCAATCATCAGAGCAGTTGCATGGAAGGACTTGAGTTACAGCTGAAAGTGGTTACAGCAAGAAGTGCAGCTGGGGTGAAGGGTGAACCCTGACACCAGAAGGGTGGGCACAAACCCATAATGGTGCCCACATCTTGGTGGAGCTCCCTTCTGCCAGCCTAGCCAGCCCTTCAGGCCAGCTGAGCAGCAAAATGTGCACCCAGCAAAGCCACGGTGTCTGGGAGAGATTCTACAACGGTAGTGGTTTGCACTTACCCTTTTCAACTTCAGGCCAGAAGGATTTAATTTTAAAATAAGAAACTGCTTTTCTTTCCAGCTGGGAAGCCCAGACAATGGACTTACAAGACTGCTCTGGGATGACCGCAGGATCAATTTCTAGGCAGTTAGCAGTCACTACTACTACCAAAGCCAAATGTACATGTTACTTGCATGAGAATTCACGTTACTGCTCATAATTAAAGTGGTTTTAGTTCAGATGCACAGGAATAGCCTAAAATGGTCCAGTCTGAGTGGCCATCAGTGGGAAACTGCCAGCATCAGTGTGACATCTCCGCTCCGACTGCGAGCAATCCTGCCCACGTTGCCTGCTGCAGATGGGAGGGGGGCTATAAAGGACAGGGACCAGCGAGTACCAAGCAAATTTTTTTACCATGAACCTCTTCCAAAGTTTTCTGCAAGAGAAAGCAACCCCCTCCCCATCCCACTGTCCCGGGCATGGATATGGGGCCAGGCACTGATCCACTGCGATCAGTGCATGGGGAGAATTAAATGGTGGAGGAAAACTGGGGGTTCTGGAGGAGGGAGTTTCCAATGTTGCTGTCACCTGGCAATAGCCCAGGGCCACCACAGCCCCCAAGGGCCATCACAGCCCCTCCAAAGGATAGGATGGTCCTACCAGATCCTACAGTCCAATCATCAGGAACAGGGGACATGCTTATCCACAAAGCACCTCATGGCACGGGCTGACCCTTCTGCAGAGCAGAGAAAGCCTTCAAAGAAGCACCTAGAGTTCTTCTGAACTTGCTGGTATAACCTCACAGGGACAGGGAACATCTTCAAGAGCTGGAAAAACAAACCATTCCCCAGCAAGCCCTCCAGCCTTTCTTCCACCTTTCTTGCCACTGCTTCCTGCGAGCCTTGCCTAACTCATGTCCCCAGATGGTCACAGCTGCTTCAGGCACAGTGGCAAGAAGCCTTAGCGGGTGTTTGCATAGCTTTGTGCAAAGATCTGTTGGCCAAGTGCTTGCTGGGAGGAAGCCAGCGCTGCTCTCGCCCTGCTTTGCTGCTCAGGGAAGGGAAGCAATGCTCCAAGGGACATTGCAGGGAGTCAGGACCAGTGCTGGAATGCCTGGGTCCCTGCTCTGCCTGGGGTACCCCAAGGGCATCCCACACCTACTGTCAGCTCCTGTCCCACCTCAGCACCAGCCCGGGAGAGAGCAGAGACAGTCCCTGACAGTGATGAGATGACTGTGATGGATGACACTGGCCTTTTGTCAAGGACTGAGACCAGCTTTTGCCAAGTGAAGGCCATGTCACTGCCCCATCTTCATGCTGGAAAGCCACACTGGTGTCCAGCTCCCTCCAATTAAGTCACTTCTGCTCTGCAGTCCTCTGGTCCCCCTGGTTGACTGAGTACCAAAGAGCTGCCCAAAGCCGAGGTCTCATGCCTGCATGCTCCCATGAGAGCCCCTGGCCATATGTCCACACCCCAATACCTTGCTCCTCTCCCTTGCAGCTCCTGGAAAACACCCTGCCCATGGCCTTTGGCTTCCCTCCTGTCCAGGGTTTCAGGGAGAGATGGGCATGGGAAGAAGGAAGAGCAAGCGTTGGGGGGAAGGCATCAAGGCTTTGTGCTGAGGTCTTGTATCAACAGTGAAATGCGGTGGCAGGAGGGTCCCCCCTCTCCTCAGGACAGGTGGGTCATCACAGGCTTCTGCAAGGCACCAGAGGGAGAAACCTCAGCCCACTGCCATGCCCACACCACCCTGAGCCACCTCTGCCACCCAAGGTGATGAGGCCAGCACGTTCCCTGTACCCTCCATCTACCACTGCATGGAGCGAGGGCCTGCCCCATCCCATGGACCCCACTGGCAGTGGGAATTCAAAAACGTACATCTTCTGTGGTACTCCCACCCTGGGGCTTATGACATCCCAGACCTCAAGGGGTAATGCCCATATGTGCCTACCCTCACCAGCCAGCACGGTGAAACCAACACTGAGAGCCTGGGGCTCTGTCATCTCTAGGGGAGCATGGGGAGGGACAGGTCCCTCTGTGCACGCCCAGGGAGTCAGGTCCTATGTGGAGCCCAGGCCAGCCATCCTGTTGGGTAGCTGGGTTCATACCGCAAAGAGCCGCTCCACTCTCCTGTTCTTTCCATTGGGGTTTCTCTGGGTCAAGGAGCCACGATAAACAGAGTTGCGGTCAAAGGAGTCATCAAGACCTGTCACGAAAGAAGAGAGATGGGCAGCAGGTCCTCATCCACCTTGCTAGAAGTTTCAGTTACCCACCAAGCCATTTGGGTTTTACTATCGCCCACTTACTGTGGTTTTGGATGCATGACTGCGCTTCTCTTTCCAGGAGGGTGGTGGGAAGCCCTTTGACAAAAGGGGGGCAAAAGCTGCGGCTACTCATGTTTCCCAGAGTGCTGTGCAAGCTGGGTCAGGCTGCCAGTGGTCAACTGCCAAGAGCTCTGCTCTGGAAACCTCCATGGTACAGCAAAAGCCTAGGCTGTGAGGGCCTCTCACCCCCAAAGGCTTTGACTTTCTCTTGACCTACTAAGTCATCTCTCCTTCTCTGCCATCAACCTCCGTGAGATGCAGCTTTGCAGGCCCAACTTTGCAAGTCATTGACCTGTGGGTAGGGTGGTCAGGAGATCAAGTCACCCCATCACACAACCCAGGCAGAGGGATCAGGCTTGCCTGGTGACATCCGTCCTGATTGCACATCCTTCTATCTCCACTCAGGGCTGACCTCTCCCCTGGGCTGCCTTTATCTGTCTGCCCTTCACAGGAAGGAAAGCAAATGACTCCTCCTCAGCGCAAGGCGACGGGACCTTTCCACCTACCAGCCTCAGCTTGGGAAAAGGACTATTAATTGTCTGCACGCACAGGGGAAAGGCGATTCCTTCTCTGCATTAAATGATCTTTCCCTCCTTCCCTTCCTTCATCTTCCCTTATCTAGAAGGAAAGCCATTCTTTCTGCCTGTCAGCTTATGAGCAAGATAAGCAAGAAATAGAAAAGTAATTTCCTAATGGCTCTTGCTGATACTGGTCAGGATGAAATGTTTCCAGTGATTGCCCCCTGCCATACAAGCTGCTGTTCCAAGTTTCAGGTCACTGCCTAAGTCGAAGCACTCCCAAGCTGCCATTTGTCATAGGTTGACTGTGGAGGGCCTCTTGCCCCCCACCAGAGACCAGTGGCCAAGGCAGGTGGCCAACACGGTCAAGGATACCTTCCCCAAGATGACCAAGCAAGGAAGAAATTGCTATCAGAAGAGATGATGATCTTAGGTGAGGCTTTGAGGTCTAACACCCAACAGGATGCCACAAATTAAACAAAGATGTCTCCCTGTAATCTGGGGTGGCAGAAGCCCAAGCTGCAGAAGAAGTCCTGGTTCTTGGAGGACTGAGCCAACTCAGCCTGACCTCTGCTCTCCCATCACTGTCCCTGATCCTGCCAGCTGCCTTTTGCTTTCTAAGTTATCTACCACAGAAGAAGTTTCCCCTATGGTTGTCTTAACAGGTGGCCGCAAGCACAGGGAAGGGGACCCCCAATGCAGACAAATGCATGCAAAGAGTGAGAGGACCGAGTGTCCCCCAAAGCCCATCCCATCCACCCACATGTCCCCACCTCCTGCAGGCAGATCCGCAGTCCTTACCGGTGATTTCGAGGGGACTGTTGAACTTCCTCCTGAAACCCTGCGGTCCGGGCATTGCCTGCAAGAGAAGGGGAGCAGCCTGCTGTGGGGAAGGGGATGGGAAGACAGAGGTCACCTCTGAGGCCACCACTTCAAAAGCAGGTCCTTGGAGACCTTGGTTATCCCCAGGCACCACGAAGGTGCACTAGCCAGCACAGTTTAAACATCTACTCACTTTAATGTCATCTGAAGACTCCCCTGGACTGCTGCTGGTGGCACCGGGAGAGTGGAGGCAGGCAGCCTGTGGGCAGAGGAAGGGCAGAGGTTTCTCTGGGGCTGCAGAGGAGGCAGAGAACCTGGTCTGCCTTTCTGTGCATTTTCAACCCTTTTGTTTAGCCTGGACTGATCCTAAGGTGAGCAGAAGAGGCAGTGTACTGCCATGGTAGCAACTCTGCCTGATGGATTGCAACTACAAAAATCAGTATGGGAACACAGGACCTGAGTCCAGGCTGTGGTGCATGCAGCAGCCCTGTGTGCCCTCCTGGCAGTGCCAGAAAGGGCACCGGTCCCCAAACACAAAATCCTCCCTTGATGCATGTAAGAAACCAGTATTGTCCACCATCCTCAGTGAGACATCCACTCTCAGTGCCTCAGGACAGAGTACTAGGCAGCAGGGAGGGAGCTAGGCACAGCTCAGCAAGCCAGGAAGCCCAGGGATGGCAGCAACGATCCAGGGGTGCACACACATCTTGGACCTGGGACCTCTCATACCCACCATCCTCCATGCTCACCTGCCCACTCGACTTCTTCCTCGGCTTTTCCACCGACTTCACTGTCAGCCCTGCAGCGGACAGAGCTGCAATTCGAGATTCGATGTCTGATATCTTTAGAGGGAGGAAAAAAACATGCAGATGGAGGCGGAAGGATCCATCACCAGCTTTGTTTGCCATCACTGGCCATGGGTCTGGGCAAAGCAGCTCTCAGAGCCAAGCCCTCACCTCACTCTCTGCCTGTTGCACCTGAGCGGCTGCTGAGGCCACTTTGCCCTCCAGCTCCGACAGCTCTGAGTCAGTAGTGCCACTGTGCTGAGCCCCTTCCTCAAGTTCCTTCAGGGTCTTCTCAAGCCGGTAGGTCTTCCCAGCAGTCAGGTACACCTGAAATACAAGAAAAAAACACCCACATTGCAGAATTCATCTCCCTGGTGTCTTCCTCTCCCAGTGTGACCGCAGCCCCAGATGCAACAGCTCCTGCCACTCTTTTAGGACTGCTGCCTTGCCTTGCAGCACAGACAGTACCAGTCAGCTCTGGCAGGGCTTTTCATCTCATTTGCTCCCTTCCCCCGGCTTTTTGAGAGCAATTACCAACAGGGTGAAGTGGCTCAATGGGAACACAGGAAGGACCAAAACTCAGTGACCTACTTGAGTAGCATCAGCAGCTTCATGCCGTGTGCTCAGAGGGGAGGCAGGTACCTGCAAAGAAGTGCAGGCTGCCATGTCCCATGATGGCAGCAAGCTGGGAAGGAGATGGACTGAGTCTCCAAATCTGCTCAGTCTGTGTTGCTGGGTTGCCTGTGAGTAGGGTCAGGATTTGGGAATTTGGCCCTGGGCAGTTAATCAACCTGTCACCTGCAGAAAGCAGCTTTGCCCAGGAACTGCTCTGGGTACGCAGGAATGATCCCAGCTGAGAGCCCCAGCAAACACTCGTGCAAATGGAGCCCGGTGTGGCAGAGGGGGGAACACAGGAGTGTGGACTGGGGAAGCTACTGGTAGCTACAGGAAGCAACATGTTACCTTTGCTGTCTAGGTAAGAAGGGTGGAAGGACCTACCCCAATAAAACCACTGGTTTTAACATCAGTTGCCTCCTCCTGGGCTGCTACAAGGATGTGAGTCCAAGCAAGGCAATTTAGGATGTTGGTAGGCAATCACGTAAGGTGATCAGATGGGTTGTAGCCACTGTTTTGCTGAATGATCCTAAAATCTTGGTACTACCAATGCAATTCCTGCTCCTCCAGGTCTCACCACTTTCCTGGGCTAGATATTGCATGAAACTGCCAGGCACGAGCCTGCGTGCACTGAAGTACCGAGCACCCACCTGAATCACAGCAACATTCCCCACATCCCCTAGGTCCCACCCATCCCAGTGCAAAACCGGAGGCTGTAACTGATTGCAAACATTTGCAGGTGCTATCAGTGAAGCCACTCAACCTGTGAGTCACAACAATTTGTTGTTGGGCCATCAAACTCTCCCATCGTCCTCTGAGGCTGCTGGCATTCCTCAGAGAGCAGAGCACCGAGCCAGCTGTGACTCAGCTGGGGCCCCCGAGGGAATGGCAGGATGAGCACGCAGCTCCCGGGGCCATCATCTACTTACCGCTTTGCCCCCGCCCCACCACTGACACCAGCAGCACTAAGCCTGAACTTCACATCTTTCCCAGCCCCATCCCCTCTCCTGGGGATTCCATCTCCCTCCTGGGAGAGAGGGAGCCTCAAAACCTTTATCCAGCTACCCCTCTTTCCCTGGGATGCTGCATTTGGCCAGAAACCAGGCACGTGGTGCAGTTTCTGAGCACGCTTCTCCCAGCAGCTCCCTGCTCTTATGTATAAGCTTTCCCTGATGAGAGATGAGCCACAGAGCATGTTATAAAACCCCGCTCCCCATCACAGGACATTTCTGACAATGAAAACTGACCACCCAGGTGGAGATGTGACTCTTTGCCCCATCTTTGAACTGTTTCTTTGCAGCTTGGCAAATGGCACTGCGGATGCAATCCGTTTCCCATGGGGAATCGATTCATATGGGTTTACAGTAGCTAAAACGTTGTTGGTGCTTCACACAGTCACACAAACCCAGCAGGGGATTATGCTCTAGATGTAAACTTATCACCTGCACGAGCCCAGCAGCCCCAGGCACAAATCAGCCTTAGCAAACAGACAGGTCACGTTAGCCTTGTTCGCGAAAGCCTTGATGAAACGCAGAACAAGAGAAGTGGCACAAAAGCTTTTGCTGCAGCTGGAGCACAGGACTGTCCAACAAAGCAATTCTACAGCAAGCTGGGCACCTTGCTTGTCCTCTTTCCCTAGCACTCACCCAGAGGGAACTGGGGAGCAAGGCAAGAGAAGCCACAAGGCAGAGCATCTGCACTTGCTGTCGTGCCGTTTCCCTCCTAAGACAGCCCTGGCAACCACCAGACAAGACCAGACACTTTAATCCCTCTGTGGTGCCCATCCCTTTAGTGCTGAACTACCCACTAAAACAAGGCATTTTGGGGTGTTTCCTTTGTATTCCCACCCCCGACGATGCCCTCCCTGCTTGCAGAAAACTCCTGTGAACCTTACATTTTCTTCAAGCTCACAGTATGCTTCGGCCACCTCTTTCCCATCTCCCAGGCTGGGAAGCTGCCCTGCAGGGAGGGCACAGCCACCATTGCACTGGCTTTCTCCATGCAACGACTCACACACTGCTTTCTCCGTGGCATTTATGGCTCTCAGTACTTTGGCCGTGATTTCACTCAAAGCCTGAGCCGACGACCTCTGCAAACACCCAGCACAGCCAAAGCGGATGGTGGGAGGGGGGAAAAGAAATAAGGACGTTATTTCAACTTGGTGTACAAAACAGCACAAGTTGGGGGTGAAAGGGGCATTAGACCTTCAGGAGCTGGAGAAAGATGGAGAAGCGATAATTAAAGGGCTTACGCTGTTCCTGAAGGGCTCTCCACCGGAGATGGATGCGTCGCTAAAGCAGAGCTTTGATCTCAGCCCATGCTTTCTGGAGGATGGCTGTGACAAAAGAAGTCATCTCAAAAGGCTTGGAAAAGTGGTTATCAAGGGATGTGTTGCTCACTGGAAGCAGTGCCACCGGAGCTGTCTGACAGCAGCAACACCTGGCCACCTGAAGGCCACTCAGTTACTCAGCAGTTAAGGTCTAATTGCAGCATATTGTTTTACACCTCAGCAGTCCTGAGCATGGATGCAAATAACTCCTTAAGTTTGTGGCAAAAAAAATCCAACCCATAAAATTATAGTATTGCCACACTGCCAGAACTTGGGACTAATGTCCCCTTCCCACCCCAAGGAGCACTGATGACAATAATGCTTGTAAGTGCTGCCTTTCACTTGATAAGGCACTAAGCACATGTAAAAATGGACTGAAGAAACTCATCGTCTCTCTCTCAATTGATAATTCCCTAGAAACCAAGGAGATGGGGGTGATATATGCACTGGTGACAAAGACAAACAGTTGTGTTTACAACTGCACGTATTTCCAGGCAAGTCATCCTGCAGAGAATCACCTAACTCCGTCCCGCTGATATTTTTATCATTTTATGGTGCCTTCATGGTACAGCAGAGTTTTTTTTCACATTTTCCATTAGGAGTGTGTGTTTTCATCGCCGTGTTCCCCAGTGAGAAGACTTCCTCCTGACTGGAGAGGAGACTTGCATAAAAAAAGCCCCTCAGAATCAAGCAAAATCCAACTCTGGATCTGGTATAAGTATAACCAGATCCAGAGTTGGTATAAGTATAAGGGAAGTTGCTGTTAAAAAAAATCCACACTGACACAACAGTCTTTAACCAAGGCTGGTCTACCTACACATCACCGCAGGCATTTCTAACTCAATACTGCAACAAGGTATTTGACACTTTGAGTGTTACTGCAATGCAGAAAGCTAAATTTTTCTTCACTTCTCAGATTCAGTTTTGCTTGGTTTTTGTTTTGAGCTGTTGCAACTCAGCTGGGTCCTCTCTTTGCTTAGGAGCTGTTGTAGAGCTCCTGTGTTACCTGCCTGCACAACCCACTGAGAGACAACAACCGTGCCTGTATCCTCCCTGCTTCATAGCTGGGGTTTGGTCAAAGAAAGTAGCAAATCTAGAGAATCCAGGCTTCATTTTATGAGAATCAAGAAGCTTACACTGATAGCCCACTAACATCTCCTTGTTCATCAATGCAGGTCAGGGTTTGAGCCTGTCTGCTGCAGATTCGACATGGGAAGAAAGTGACCTTGGCTTGGTGAGTTACTACTTATGCCCTGTGCTGCAATTAATGGGAAATGGTTACAAAGAAGATGCACATCATTAAATCCATGAGTAGTAGTTGTCTGGCTGCAGCAATCATCTAAAAGCAGCTTTTAGGAAAAAGGAGGCTTTTGGAAAAGATGCAGCACGCTGCTGATCCAGTGTCAGTAAGAGCACAGCAAATGTTACCCAAAACCACGATGGAAGCATCCTGGGATCAGTCACTTGCTCTAATCCTGAGATTTTACATAGACCCACAGAGACACCGGAGACAGACACACTAAAGGCACAGACTCAGCAAATGTGTACATGCAGCCACGCTCTCCAAGCCCAGCAGCAGCCAGGTTTTGCCTTGGGAGGCTGAGGAGCAAAATCACAGTAAGGAGAGGCCTTGTGGCACCATGGAAGTCTCTGAAACCTCAAATGAAAGGATTTTTGCAGGAGAGGAGAGGGGCAGTGCAGCCCCCACTTGCTCCCTTTGCCATGCTTGCGAGCGACAGATGTGTCAGAGCAAACGCACACGTACCCCATCGACTGCCGAGGCAGAAGGGAGGGGATGAACAGATAAGCCATTAGAGACCCAACAAGGAACACTGACCTCTCCATTTTGTGCTAACGGGCTGTCTCAGGAGGCTTTGCACCACTAGAGACACGCAAGTTCTCCCTTTCTTTGATGTGTGTCTGAGTCACCTGGGCTGTCGTCAGCTGCTCATCCCCGATGCTGTCACCCAGCCCTACCGCCGGCCAGGCGAGGTGAGGGGAAAGCGGTCCAGCGCCCCTGTCTGCTCTCACTCTCCAGCCAGGGAAGTGACTCCCCTACAAGGCTGCACACAAATAAATGCCTCCCAAGCCCTGCCATGGGGATACACGGGGGAGAAGCAGATCTCCGAAATGCAGCAGGCAGGGAGATAAATCAGAGCTGCGCTGGGCCATGGGGGTGAGTGACCCTCTGGGGTGGTGGGAACAGGGCTGCACAGATGTTGTGATCCCTCCTCCTCTCCACGACCTTTCTCCCCCACGGATTGCCAACCACTGAGTAGGGGACAGGAGACAGCACCAGTGCTGTAAGTACAGGAGATGCTGAACCAGCAGAGTGAAAGCAGGACCAGGGAATTTTGGAGCCCCTTGCCTAGCACAGGAAGACTGACAGGTCTGGAAGAGACATTTCAGGCTGTAGCAGGTGCCTGATAAAGGCTGCCAGTACTAAATCATCACCGAGCTCTTCTCTCACCCCAGGACTCTTCTCTGTAATCTCTCCAGATCCTGAGATAAGTCTTCTAAGCAGATGTGGAGGTTGTGTACTTCTCCATGACACGCGGTAGCCTGCAAGGCCTCTAAGAGACTTTGCTTTTGACTCCTGGATGAGACTGGGAGAGCCTACAAGGACAGAGGTCCAGATCTGACACCCTGGGACTTCCCTATCCCTTGACACCCCATTTAAGTAGGCAGCTGAGCCAAGCAGCACTGGGAAGCATTGAGGTGGAGGTGTGGGACAGAACAAGCGATGCATTAGTGTGGTGTAAGCTATAAGCCACTGAGAGCAGAAGGAACTGCAGATGGAGCTGAGAACGGTATGGGTGGGAAGACACAGATTACCTTTCGAGCATCTCTGGCCATGTCATCACTGGAGCAACTCATCTCTGGTTTCTTTGCTGTGTTCTTTTCTTCATGCTCCTCTTCTTCAGAAGAGACTTCTTTGTCACTGATGTTGCTGGCTAACTCCTCCAGCTTCCTCTTCAACTCCTCCTCCTCAGCATCAGGATCAAGTTGGGACTCTGGGGCTGGAGACTGAAAGAGCAGAAGAAGGGAGCTGTGTAAGAGTCCCCTGTGGTGGGCAATGGGGTATGCCTAGGTCCAGGCACACTCACCAAGACTGGCCAGTGGAGGAGCACAAGGACTGCTCCACAGGTGGACTTAGCAAAGGGGACTCTGAGGCACTTCTCCACACCCATTTGCACAAGGGGCAGTCAGACTACCCAGGGAAGCGGCAGAGCCCAGTGAGCTGCACTCCATCTCTACACTGAGGAATACAAACTCCTGATTTAAAGAATCTCCCATCCATTTTCCCCACAAGCAAAACTTGATTGTTTTTCCCTGTGGGAAATTGCCTTTCCCCCCTCCTTAAAAAGGTGTGCATGGGGAATTTGGGGCTAAAAATTAACGCATTTTTATTAAGAACCATGGTGGTTCTGAGAGCAGAGAGCACAGCAACTCAAAGACACGGTCCACCAAGCTAAAGTAAGCAGCCACATGAACTACCGCTCCCCAAGATAGCTTTCAGAGCATCTAGGTAATCTTGCTTGTGATGAGAAAACATGCGGCAAATTTCCCTGTAGGATAGATGGCATATTTCCACCCGGCTCTGTTATTAGGTGCAATTCGTGTTAGCTGGAGTAGCATCCTTTAAACTCCCAGGCACTGGAAGGGATCTCCAGAAGTTACTGAACTCACTGTCCCTTGCATTAAGACGGGAATACAATTATTTGTGTCATAGCTGATGGGTTTTTGTCTAAGCTGTTCTTCACAACTTTGATCAATGGCATCGGCAGCAGGCAATCTTCCTCCCAGGCAACCTATTCCCAGGCTCTGCTATCCTTTCTGCTATAAAGCTTTGCTTAATACTTAACCTCAGCCTGTCCTGCAGCAGTTTAGACCTGTTGCCTCTACTCTGATCTGCCCTAGACATAGGAATAAAGCATGGGAACCTGCAATTGTGCACATCTCCTACTCTTCTTGGTCAGATTTACTGACAGAAACACTGAATGATTAAAAACATGGCCATCCCCATTACGAATTTTAGAAAAAAGAAGAAATTGCATTGTTTCATCTCTGCCTAGGGGACTTCTCTGTAATTACCACTGTCCATTCTAATGAGCCATCAGCCGCCAGAGCAGCTCATGTTGACGGGTTCACGTGAAGGAAAAGAAGGGTACCTAGTCTAAAATTAGAAACCCAAAAATCAATGTTAAGCGACCTAAGTATTCACAGATTCTGCATTGCTGCCCAGCTCTAACTTAGTTTATCTGTTTTCTTCTAAGCTTGAAGGCATGGTTAGACAAGGGCAGCTCAGAAGACAGTCAGAAATTCTTCTTGGCTCAGATCTCATATTCACAACAACCGGGTCACTTCCCCATAGGTACTAATCGATTCTCCCATGATTTCAAATGAGCCGTCACAGCTCTGCAAATGTACCAACACCCACTTAACAATATTCTTGAAACTAGCCTTTCATATTACAGAATATAGAATATTAAATTGAAACCCAATTTTCCTTTGTGCAGAAGGGGCAAGGAAGGCACTAGCTTGCATGGGGGCCCATATGCATGGGTTAAATTTGCTTCTGTTTCTGTCCTGCTATGCAATGTTTTCTAAAGCACTCCATCACCTGAAACTAGAGAATAGCCTTCAAGGCCAAAACAGAGGATTAAAATCTAACAGCCTGAGTCATTTTGTCTATCTGGCTTTCTCCTTGCGATGCTGGCTGTTTAAGAGCAGCCCCTCCAGTGACAAAGGGAAGGGACCAGCACAGCCTGTGCTCCCTCCCTGCAGAGAGAGTACCTGGCTTTGCCCGGTTACCTCATCAGGGCGCACCAGGATTTTTTCCTCCAAGCGGTTCAGCATGCGTTCAATTGTGGACATGCGTTTGCTGAGCTCATGAATCTAGAGAAAAGGAGAAAGAAAGAGAAAAGGAGTAGAGAACAGACCAGCCACCGCTGCCAGGGCAGTGAGAAAACGGTGCAACCAGCAGAAGAAAGCAAGCAGCAAGACACTGCCACTGTGGGCTGAGTTAAAAGACATTAAAAACTAACGTCTTAAAAAAATGACCCTGGGTATACTGAAGAGCTCCAGGAGGTGCACGGCCTCTCCTCGAATCAGGAAAACTCAAGGCGATGCTGAGTACCCAGCACACCACAATTCCCACCAAAGCACCATCGGTGGCTTTGATGCGGTGAACATAAAGCCACGTCACCAGCCCTGTTGTGTCCCTTGTCCGGACAAAAGCATCACGCTGGAATGAAGCCATCTATCTTGCTACCATTCACATGCTGCCCCAAATTTAAGTCAATAGCAGTATTCTCTCCCTACTAACATGTTTTTCAAGCAGCTACTGCCTCATCACCCCCTTGTTAATACAGCGCTGGAAAGGAAGAGGAAGGAAGGTAAGAATTTCCCATGAAAAATTCCAGATAGATAAACTAAAATTGAAAATTTTCCACAACACACTTCAAAATTTTCTGACTTCTCCATGCATTGATTTACCAAGATGCTTGACCCTCCTTTCTCCCTCACTCTTCCAGCTGAAATAAAAGAGGTGGGAAGGGAAGGGAAGGGAAGGGAAGGGAAGGGAAGGGAAGGGAAGGGAAGATCAAAGAGAAGTTTCTTCCTATGCTCAAGAGCCAAGGCAAACTTTTGTGGTTAAATCACTGAAAACATAAAAGGGAGCTTTTTTTCCCCCCTCTTTTAGAAATTGACATTTTGCTTTTTTTTGTTTTTTTTTAAAACTTTCTCCTTTGATCCAAACAAATAAAACACAAATGATGAGAGATATTGCCCATTTTGTACAGATAAAACACTATCTCCCATATCACTAATGTTCTGAGTGGCTTTCTTCCATTCAAAGGGGGGTGAGCAGTAAATGCAGTAAGTAAATGCACTAACAAAGAGATGTGAGGGCTTGGCTTTGTTTCTATAACATTTCTATCCTCTCACTTAGTTTTTGTGCTTCCTAGTGTTCAATTAATTAGATCCTCACAACAGCGTGGAGAGATTGCATCTGCTTACGGGAAGATGAATATAAAAACCTGACACTCTGAAGAGCAGAGGACTGTAATTACCATCCCAAACTGAATGCATCTTTAAACAGCATTAAACCCACAGGCAGGAAGCAATTCAATCCATCTCTAAGTGGTTTCTCCATACTGTTTAAGGCCTGACTCTTGCATTGCTCCTGGTGACAATGAGAAGTCTGTGATGGGCCATCAGCTTAAGAGGAAGAGATGGTGACAAACTGAGCACTCAGCATCACCATGCCACCATAACACAGAGGTTCACTGTTGACGAGCTACAAGGGTGGCAGACGAAGGCCTTGCTTTCATTCTCCTTACCAAGGAAGACTGGTTTTAATGCACGGTGGTCACCCCATTAGGGTTCATCCCCACCAGGGGCTGGACCACCTTGCACTGCTTTCCGCAAGACGAAGGCTAGCCGATGCTGCTCTGCATTAAAACATTTAAGCAAAGAAACTTAAAACAGCCCATAAGAAGGACATCAGTTAGGACAATCTATCACTTGCTTCTGGGGATGGAATACAGGTTACTCTAGCAGAGGTGCTGCCTCCACTCTCCCAAATACCCGAGGCCTCTAACAGAAGCTTTATGTAAAGAAGGTAAGCCAGGTGGTATCAAAGGTTTAGGAATGCAGAATCACTGATCTCCCTTGAGGTACAGCAGAACAACTTTTAGGGAGAAACTTCGTAAGTTGGTGCTGTTCCTTGTGACTTGGTCCTGTTCCTACCCAGCTTCTAAAGACCTAAAGGCAAAGACCTGCACAGTTACCAATTCAGGGCTTCTTTTCATGTCTCATCAGGTTTAAGAGCTTTTTTAATTAGTTTTTGTTTTGGTGTTGGGTTTTGGGTTTTTTTTGTTTGTTTTTTTTTTGTAAATTTCATTCTAGCACCTTTAGCTCCTGGAATCACAGGGCTCTGCTTTTGTTACCAGAAAAGTTAATTTTCTTGTCTTTGGGACTGAACAGTGTATTCTCTCCAGAATTAAAGCAAAAGAAAATTTCAGATCAAACATATTTTGACAAACTTGCACCTAAGGCAGTTTTAGGAAAGAGGGTTTTCATCTGTGGTGTCAAAGTGATGCAGGGCAAAGAGCTGAACTCTCCAACTCTTGAAACCTTCAGATGCCAACGAGGTGTGTACCAGGAAAACTTGCTTTTGAAGCCAGGCTATAGGATTCAATACAGGGTTAACAAACATGCTTCTGGACCCTACACCCCACAGGCAAACATCTTGAATTGCCAAAGGACACAGCCTATCAGGAGTGCGGCGCCAGGGTGACCAGTTGTACTCAGCCATCCTCACTGTGCCCTGGGATGTCCCATGAGGGGCTGGGATACCCCAGAAGCCTTGATGACGGCTACATAGAGTCATAGAATGGTTTAGGTTGGAAGCGACCTTAAAGATCATCTAATTACAACCCCCCTGCCATGACATACCCTGGAAGTGCCTGTAAACAGCTCAAGAGCCACTGCTCTGCTGCTCAGGACGATGCACTCAGCTGCTCACTGTCCCAAACCCCTGTGGCCTGTCTCTGCCCTCCTGCTAGCCTCAGTCCCTCCATCTCCTCCAACCTCAGGATGAGAGGATGGACACCAGCCACTTCTGAAACTCTTCCAGCTCTGCCAATACAACAGATCTGGCTAGCACCAAAGCCTGGATATTCTTGCCTTCTCTCTTCTTTGTACCTGGCTTCTCCTGTGCCAGTAGTGACAGTGATGCATGTGTGCATTATTCTGAAGTTAATGGTCCAGCAGAGAGCTGGGTCTCTTCCTGCTGGTCAGGGAGAAGGCTCTGTGGGAGGGTGGTTGCTAGCTGTAAACCCATCAGCAGCATAAAGGGCAGGAAGGATGAAGAGCTATTTAAGTTAATGAACGATGTTGGCATAAGAGCAAATGGGGTTAAATTGGGAGTGAGAAGATGTCTTGTATCCATTAGAGTGACAAGGCTCCGCAGCAGCCTTCATGCTGGTGTGACAGAGCAAACCACAAAGCACCCCGGGCTGCCCTGAAGTGAGAGCTTGCCCTTCTGATGAAGGCAGTCATCTGAAACATTGCTAGGAATTTGGCCCTATTTCCCCACTGCAAACCTCGGTGCACATTTCATGCCTAACGTAGCGTGGCCTCATTAAGGATAACCAGTCCAGGGTTCTTCCATTTACCAGTAACTGAAAAAGGAATGGCATTTACTAATTAAAACATGTGCCCAGAGAAGTAAAAAGTGAAGAAAAGGTTTCCCTATGTGGGCTCATGAAATGTGGTGCTGAGGGATGGTTGTGGTTACAGATCTCCTCACCGATTACCCAGTGGGGACCAGGATGTGCAAAATTACCAGCTGTAAGCAGAAACAAGCAGTGAGATCTCCCTGTGTATCTGTGTAGTCAAAATTCACCACGCATTTTGCAGCTTAAGAGGTCTGAGGGATGCTTTTTACCATTCTGACCACCCACCATTTGTAAAGGTGGCATCAGGAACGGCAGGTCCTTGCTTGACAATTAAAACACAAGCTTGCGGCCTTTTTGACACCCTTCTCTAGACTGTTCCCCCTATTATCATCATTCAGGAGAGATACGTGACAGGTCATGTTGACCCAGTCCTACCAGGGCAGGAACACTACACACTGCAAAGGAATAAAAGGATCTTGATGCTTATTAAATATCCCTCTCCAAACCTTGGTCTGATCATAATGCAACGGAACATTCAATTGAAGAAAGCCTTTTTGGGGACACAGAAAACTATAGGTAACTCGCAGATGAATAAGGACAAGCTGGAAAATTAACAGCAATGAAGGCAGGCTTGTTACTGCAACAGTAGCATGGGCAGAGTAAAGCACCAGTGCCTGATTTTCTCTTTGCCACAGGTGTAAAAGTGGAAGGGCTGGAAGGAGGACCTTGTAGAAGCACAGCACGGAGCTCCAGAGTACTTCTGCATCATCCTAGCAGTGTAGAGAGAAAAGTCTGTTCTTCCTCACCTTAATGAATGAAGGAGCCTTAAACGTACCTTCCCAAGTCTCAGCCCTGCTCCCATTTCACAACCACCTTGGCAGGTCCCTTGCAACACGGAGGGCTGGACGTGGCCTAAGCATTCTTCTCACTGGTGCCACACAACCATGACATGATACCTACATGAGCCAGCTTCTAGGTCATCCCGCAGACCCACTGTATTGCTCTGGCAATGCAAAATGGCTACACCCCCAGCTTCTTCAGTTCCTGAGCTGAAGAGGAAGAGGGATCTTGAGTCTGCAGAGATCTGAGATCCACTCTGCTCACTCTTGGACCTGCACATGGGAAGCATAGGCACCACACTGTGCAGAAGGGGCAATGGTTGTGTGGATACCTGGGGCACACCAGCTTTCCTGCTCGTGCTCCACATCCGTCTTGGCTGGGAGACTGATTACTGTGGTTGCACCCCAGTTTGCCATCACCGCTTCTCTTCTCTGAACCAGATGGCACCATCCTGCACCTCACAGATAACAAGCACCATTTATGGCAAGGGAGGCTTGGCCACAGACTTGGTCTCAAAAGAGGTTTAACACCTGTTTGGTACCTGATTCCCAGAGTGGCTGACGTTATCCTGGGAGGAGGCTCTGTTCCGGCGTTTCGCATGATGGGGTGGGTAAGCAGGGAACTGGGCTCCTTTAACGTCCTCATCAGAGGTGTCCACATCTGCAGAGTACCAGGACTGGGGCTGCTCGTTCCAGGGGCTGCCTTTGGAGAGAGAAGGCTTCAGCACAAATGCACAAGAGATTCACACCCTTCAGTTCCTTCCTGGACATTGATCCCATCCTTAAGATAAGCAAATAATGAGGCACTTCTCCAAATCATACTTTCTATCCTTTGGCAGGAGATGTTTCTGCAAGAGAGACCGAGGTTAAGGATGGCTATGCTCGGCCAACGCTGCAGCTCCATCCACTGTGGCCGCAACAGCACCTAGCTCAGCAGGGTCCCGCACAACGCTGCTTAGATAATGGTGGGCACAAGCAGCATTGTCCTTGCTCTTGTGTGCCCCAAACAGCCAGGCCACTCACCAAAAACTGCTATTGCCTTCCCAGTTTTGTTGGAGCCCAGGTTTAGACACTGCCCTTCATGCATTGTCCAGGTGCTGGAACATGTTTAACTCAGGCTAGAGAGGTACCAGTCTAGGATGGAACATTTAAAAGAGCGGAAAGTCACAGAATCACAGAATGTTAAGTGTTGGAAGGGACCTCTAGAGATCATCTGGTCCAACCCCCCTGCCAGAGCAGCTCCATCTACACCAGGTTGCACAGGGTGGCGTCCAGGCGGGTTTTGAATGTCTCCAGAGTCGGAGACTCCACCACCTCTCTGGCCAGCCTGTTCCAGTGCTTTTTTAAAGTTTCTTTTTAAAGTTCCAGTTCCTTTTTAAAGGAGAATTTCAAATGAGACAATAACAATGAGAGAAATTGGAATTAACAAGCCAAAGGGCCCGGCTGCTGTGTTGCCCCAGAGGGGCTCAGAGTGAGAATTTAAACAGCACACAGTAAGGTTTACCCAGCGTTTCCTAGTGCCCTGAAAATGCAACCAAGCAGTTGGAGACCCAGGAGGATATATCCTATGGCTGCATGTGCACAAGCCGCTATTCAACCCTCCTGACTCTGCTATCACAGCAGGAAAAACAAGAGTAGTAAAAGGCAAATCCTGTACCATGATCTGCTAGGGTATTTATAGACTCACGAAACCACAGATTCTGTAGCCTGCTAGTGCACCTGCCCAGCTGTAAGGACGCTACTTAGCAATCTCCAGAGCTTGCCTCCAGTTCTTGTCCAGTCTTATTCCAGTTCAAGTCCCCTTAAAACTGTAAGCTTTCTGCACCCACACTTTGACAAGGAGTTCAACTCATCTGCCACTGTCCGCAGGAGGAAACACATCCTGTTGTTTCTAGTAGTGTCATTTGATTGTATCTAGTTTCTACCCTGCACAAGACCTCCAGATATGAAAGGGATGGACACCTTAAGAACAACCCTTAGCTTTGAGAAATGAGTTTGTTGGGAACAAGACCAGCTCATTACAAACAAGTAACTTCATGAGAAAAAAACCCCACTTTTGCAGATGGATATTTTGTCTTGACGCTCAAGCTTTTTAGTGGCTTTCAGGTTGTTCAAAAAAAATCAAAGACATTTTCATATTGGTCCAAGTCTTTCAGCCACTTTCTCCCAAGATATGAGAGGGGATACCCGGCCAGAGACACCTACCAGGTTTTGCATTTCTTTCCAGGCTCCTTCTCCGCGAATTGACGGTAAGCCGAACCTCTGTGCTGAAGTGCTGCTCTGGAGGGCTCACGCCTGGTGCCTGTTCCTGCAAGACGTGGTGGAAGACCAGATCTGCCTCTGCAATCCTGGACTCCTGGGAGACATCTTCAGCTGAGTCAGGGAAATCTGGGAAGGACTGAGAGACAAGGATTGCTGCTGAGCAGCTATCCGCAAGGTGTCCCTGTCTCTCCTGATCTTCTCTAACAGCTCCTAGCTCTATCCTCCAGTACATGCACAGATTGACCTTTTCTAATGCCGATTCTTAATAATCCATTTTAAAGCTTTATTTATTTTGCTCATGAACCCTGAGCAATACTTCTCATCACTGACAGGGGGCACTGTTAATTTTTACGAGAACTAGGCACAAAGTCCCTTCAGCTGGGCTGCGTAAAGCTCTAGTCTTTTAAAACACCATAACCTTTTGCTTATTCAAATGATAGCTGCCTTTTGCCACTCGGATAATCTGCAACTGATAAATCTAATTTGGATGATCTTGACAGAGGCCAGCCCTCCCGAGACTCATGTCAAATTCTGCTGCATAAAGACAGGCTCAGATACAGAAAGAACGAATCTACTTGTTTGCCCCAAATTCTTATCAATTTACATGGAGTGGTGTGAATTGTTTTTTTGAAAGCCTTTGCTACACATCTCAGACATCCTAATTCTACCTAGGGGTACAATGTAAAGTTTAAAGGTGCTGAATTTTTTTGAAGTGAAATTTCAACAGGAAAGGCAAACAGGAGCAGCCCAAAAAGCTTGATCTGAAGCATCTCGGGCTCCCAAAGGCTTGCTGGAAATTAGGGTGTCCCAGAGCCTTTGGGCAACACAAGAAAACTGTTGTCTGCAGAGAGCCTCTTGCTGTCTCCTCTTACCACTCCTCCTCGCTTCAGTCAGATGTCCTACTTCTGACTCAGTCCGCGGCAAAGGACTTGAAATGGGAGAAGAGATAGCAAGCAGGGTTATGAGGATCAAGGATCAGCACCATCGCGTCTCAACACCAGCTGAAGGAAGAGGTAGCAAAGGTGGCAGGGAGGAATAAGAGGAAAGGGACTCCCCAGCACTCTCCCAGTACCTGGAAAGCATCTGAGCTGCTGGCTGCTGGAGAGAGCTGCACAGACTGGCGGCGAGACTGAGCAGAGTACTCCGAGTCCAGTTCAAAATCAAAGGGATGGACAGACAGCAGGCGCTTTGTCTTGCGCATCTTAGTATAGGAAGTGCAAGAAAGGAAAGTTCACCATAAAACACAGTTGACCTTTAAGAAAGGGGGAGGGAGGGCCCTTGTCTCCTTGGTTTGCCTGAGTCTGCACAGCCCAAAGCAAGGCTCCTGCTTTTTGCACAGAAAATTTGGGTCCAGTGTTGTCCTGCTTGCAGGGAGCCAGGTATATAGGACAGTGTGTGCTTATGCTGGGGTCAAGAAGAAGTGGGTTCCTGATTACTACAGTCTCTGGCTCAGGACTGTGGCCATGGACAGACAGCGAGAAGTTCTCTCCTGGTTTATGAAGGCACTATGGAAAAGCTGAGCCAGATTAAAGCTCAGAGAGAGATCCAGGAGGTGCTTTCGAGTCCTGAGGCATCTCCCTGTCTTCAGAGAAGGGATGCTGTGGGCAGATCTCCCCAAATATTTGGGAGGTCATTGTCTGCCTTGAGGCGGAAGCAGCTTGGACAAGCCTATAAGACTTCAGAAGCAGATCAAAACGAATTACCAAGTGTGTGAAATGCTGCACATACCTGTAGCCTGAGACGGTATGTATGTAACAGCACATATGTAACTGTACCAGCATTTCAAACACACTGGCAGATTTCACACATACTTCAAGGACAAATTCACTTCCCACCAGACTTCTTAATCTGTGTTTCAATCCATACACACAGTCTCAGATAAAAAAAAAAGGAGATAGATAAATCAATTAATCCAGCTATTCTTTTCTACTCTACCAGGTATCTCTTCTAGTAAAAAAACCCTAACAGGTGGATTCTCATTATAAGGTAGGAGCTGGGACTTTTATATTAATTAGGGACTTCTGTACTGTCAGGAGTGGGTCTTTTTTTCCAGAGGGCAAGTATCTGTGATCTTACTGGCTTGGTTGTTTCTATGCAAACTGGGAGAGGGGCTAATCTCAGAGAAGGGAAATGGAGAGAAAGGCCCCATTTTGAATGTGGCACAGAAAGCCACCACCATCGCCACCATCACCACCACCACCACCACCACCCAAGGCAGGCCGGCAGTAGCTGAGGACACAAAGTGAGGCGGGAGGGAACCCAGAACAAAGTGCTTACTCTGCTGTAGCACTCTGCTTCAGCTCCACCAAGGACATTGTCTTCGTCATCGCTGTCGTCCCCAATGCCACCGCTGGTGAGGAGCTGGGATTCACCTGGAGGGGATACATTGGCACGCTGTATGGGCACTGTATGGATCTGTATGGGCAGATCCTGCACTCCATTCCTGGGGGATGTAAGTCCCCACCATGGTGGTCACAGCAGTGCACCTGTAGGTGAGACCATGCTTCTTATATGGGGTGAAGAGACTCAGGTTAGAAATGCCTCCCACATTTTTTTCCTTTTTTTTTTTTTTTCTGCACACTACACCATGGCCAGTAGGTTGCACAAGTAAAGGGAAGGATACAAAGGATGGGAGATGGATGGGAACATCTTAAGGCAGTCCCAGTGCTGCCGCTGGCATGCAGTGAACACAGTCTAAGGTCTGTACGGTAGAAGCTCTTTGGGGTGTAGTTCCCAGGCAGCACTGCAGACACCCACTCTTAACACTTTATCTTGCAAAAGCTTGGCTGGCCTCTCACTGCTTCCCCTTCCAGCTGTGTAACACCACAGATGCTGAAGTGACCACCGCAGGAAGATGAAGGACAAACTGCCCCAGAGAGAGCACCACGAGGTCCACCTGAGTAACTCCAGTGTCTGAAGGCACTACAGCTCAGCCCAACACAGCTCTACCTCCACTACTCCCAGCTGCCCTCAGCCAGTTCCACTATCTGTCAGTGACCCGTTCCTTTCTGGGTGCCCACCTCTGTGCCCAGATCATTCCTAAGTCCAGCAGTAGGCTGGGAACAGCACAAATGCCAGACTGAATTCAAAGTCAAGGTAGGCAAAATGAGGTAGAGCAAATCCTTCCTGCAAGGGCTCCTAAGGAACGCAAGCTGAAGTCACAAATTCAGTGATTTCCAGAAGAATACGGCTAGCTTTAAGCATATGACATAGGTGCATTGAGATGATGAGTACTTGCAAGCTTCAAGTTTAGCATATAACTAAGAGTCCTGTTGTATTGGAGTCTACCCTTGGAGACCCCAGTGCAAGAGATGAGCATTACAGCCCACCTCCACTGTAGTGGAGAGATGTCCTCCCTGGTCCAGCCACACCAAGCCGTGCTGAAGTGCCCATAGCCAGAGTGTGAAGAGAAAAAGACATTGGAAACTTCTTGCCACATACTACAATTCTCTTTTTTACTCACTGTTAATGTCTGGCAGGCTGTAAACTCTGTCATGAAGACCTAAATGAAAAGAAAAATAGTGGGAAAAATAAGCAAACACATTTTCTTCAGGTACATCACAGAGACCAAGCCTCAGAGCTATGGCTGACTCAAGTTCTCATTCTCTAGCCATCATAAGGCACCGTCATCAAAAGGGCTCTTTAGAGAGAACAGAACAGGCACTTGGAGACAGGACTTGACTTTTAAAAGTCAAAGAGCTTATTGCCACCGCTTCCACAGGCCTGATGCAACAAGCCTGGGAGTGCAGCAGCAGAGGAAGGCACAGCCAACAGCAGATGGCCATGAAAAATGCAATGGTCTCACGTCATTCTGCTGTACCTCCTGCAACCAGAGATATGTCTCAGGAGGAGATGCTTGCTTGCTCAAGGGTCAAGCCAATTCACTGGTGCTAATGAGGTAATAACAATAAAATCTCTTTTTGAAAAAGATATCAGAATCTCAATTTAAAGAAGCCTAAAGCACTGTTATCCTTATGCTTGGTTTGGTTTTCTCTTGGATTGTCCTTTCTGTGCGGTCTGATGCGTTTTCAGACTGAATGCTTTAAAAATTGTCTCTCGGTCCATTAATTTTATATTCAATGCCACTATTCTCCATGCTGTTTCTGATATTTCTGCCATGAGTGGTCTGGATAAAAGAATGATTGGGCCACTTGAATCAGCTCACATCTCTGGTATTTGTGCAAACTTTTCTGTGGTTCCCAAAATGTTTTGCACAGTCTCAAAACCACATGGCACCCAGAGTGGCATCAGTGCTGATGTTTCTCCCTTGGTGCACATCCCAGCGTGGAGCTGCACAGACACCCCGTACACAGCAGGGCAGGAGAAACCCCGTCGCTCCTCCTCACCTAGAAATGTGGACTTGAGCCCTTGCCCCGGCTGCAGCCTGCCGTAGAGGGACTGCAGCACTTTGGCACTTCCAAACCTCTTGAAACGGGATCGCACGTGTTCATAGTACCACTCCAGGGAACCGATCTTCACGATCCTGCCCAAAGAGAGGATGCATGTACAGGTGAGCCAGTCCAGCCATGCTCATGGTGACCAGATCCTCACCCAGCAACTCTCTCATAACAAAACCACAGCCCATTTCCTAACCAGCATAATTGGTTTCTAACCAGTATAAAGGGATGCTGATTTTGGGTGACTCTTCTTGAGCCTCAGCCCTGAGGCTCACCTTGCCCCTTACCCTCTGTCGCAGGAGCAGTACCTGGAGAGCCGGCAGGGATCGCAGACCCAGCCTTGCTCCTTCTTGTTGTAGCGGCTGCAGTTCTTGCAGGTGTAGAAGTGACAGTCCAGGCACTGGCGCTTGCTGTTCAGCAGGAACTTGAAGGGCTGGAGGCAGTGGACGCAGTGGGTTTCATTGAGGTGGGACTGATTCGTCAGAAACTCTCTCTTGCTGCTCTCCTGGTCGATCTTGCATTTCAGCTCCCTGCAGAAAACAATCCAAAATACAGGAGCTTGGTTTTGCTAGCATTTCACTGCCAACTCACATGTGGCACACCCCATCACACTTCCATCATTTCAGGGATGATTTTCTAGGGAAGATCCTGAGTCCCACAGCTTGTGGAAACAGCTGTAGGGCAAATCTAATAAATAACCTATCACGAGTTAAGTAAGTGGAGTAAAGCAGAAGGCTCCAGATTCAGGGCAGGTTTACCGTACATTACAATATGCCTCTGTTACATTCAGGATTAGATTTTGTTGTGCCAAAACCTTTCCTGTTTGCTTCACAGAGTATTGATCATAAATCCCAGGAACCTCAGGAGAGCAACTGCTGAAACCTCATCAGCATCCCAGCCCACCCGATCTCTGAGCCTGAAGTCCAGTTGGGAATTAAAATCTTTCTGGAATATTGTTTAAAAAAACCAAATAAGAAACCAAATAAAAAACCCAAATAACTCCAAATAATTGGAGTAAAAAGAATTAAAAAGGGTTTTGATCTCGTCCTTCAGCGCTGAATTCAGCAGAGACTTTGATTAAGGAAAGAAGTGATGTGCAGTGAGGCTGTTCAGGGGACAGCAGCTGGAGGAAATGCTCACGATGGTCCCACAAAAGTGTGGCCAACATGAGTGCTTTCCAAGAGCACCTTCTTCGGGCAGTCCATCGCCACAGGCTTCATTTGCTATCCAAACCCGGCTGCTAGAGCAGGTCCCCATGCAGGAAGGTGCCTGTGTGAGGCCGAGTCCCCAGTGACAGCCGGAGACAACCAAAATGCCTGCAGAGCCAGCAGGGGCCTGCTGAGCTACCAAAAGACTTTCTGTTTGTTCCCCAGGCCACGCATTTGCTCAGGTATGTTTGCCTTTGGGGCTATGTCTGAAAGGCAATGTTTGGCTTGTAGGGAAGGTCCTTGAAGGTTGTTTTCTGTCTAGGCAGGGCTAGGAAGCTGCATTTTCCAGAGCAGAAGTCAACCTGGGCCAAAAAATCTCAAGTAATCAGGTTTGGAGGCTGCTTCAGGAACACAGCGTGGATCGCGAGGCTTCTGGTGATGCTCCTGGTGCCCCCCAGCTGCCAGGGAGATGGTCTGACGCCGGGGTGACCACAGCAGGAGCCTGGCTGACGTGGCAGCACAGTGCCGGGACGTCCATGGGAGCAGTGATGTGGCTGGCAGTGGGAACAACATGAATGTAAATCAAGCTAATCTCTGTTTAACCAAATCAGTTTGCACATTAGGGATCAGCTCTTGGTTTTTTTTGTGTGGGAGACTTTTATCGCCAGCTTGCTGCCAACACACAAGGCTGCATTTGCTCTTACACTGGAGTGACACCAACTTGCATTAACTGAGGGTCTGGCACATGTAAAAATCAGTATAAAGACTGAACTGAGCATATAGTTTTTATATTCAGCTATTCAACCATCCTAGCAGCGTTTCTAATGATCCAGTGCAAATGTTCAGCAGTAAATTTGTATGTGGCTACCAAAAACCAAACCCTCAAAGAGAAAATCCTTGGGCTGGGCTCAGTGCTCCTTTTCCACTCGTGTGCTAAGGCTGTTTGCAGCAGGATCTGATCTTTCACTGGACTGCTTTTTCTGGTTCCCAGAGAGCAGTTGGATTCCTTTGCCTCACCTCCCTCACCCATGAGACCTACTGAAGGAAGGACAAGTCTCAGCCAAACCAGTTTAAAACCCGCAGGAACCACACGCCTCTTGTCTCCTCTTGCTGGCAGGAGCACAAGCCAACCCTTTCCCCTTTCTGCTCATGGCAGAATAAATCAGCAGCAGTGGGATGCTGAACTGCAGTGGGTTTGGTCCAGCTGAGCTCTAGGAGAGACGCAGGGAGCTATCCCCCCAAAACAGGGTTACTGGCAGGGATGTTTATGGAAGGAAGCAGGGAGACCCCCCCACAAAGTGGCCATTATTTAATTTCTCAGGCAAAGCATTACCCTTGTCTGGTTGTGAGATTTCTGGCCAGCTGAAGCCTTTGTCCATTGTTGGTGAATAGCTTCTGCCAAAAAGAAAATGCAGAGAAGCAGCAGAAAGGGAAGAAAAAGACCAAGCTGGGGGGCGGAGGGGGCATTTCTTCAAGGCTTGCAGGTTGAGACAAGCCCAGTGAATAGAAAAACAAATAAATAGAAAAGCAAATGAAGATGGTCATAGCACACGGTGAATGGCTGCAGGGTCTCTTATAACCTCACATCATGTCCCAGCTTGTTACAGGCAGAAACCCCTCACGTAGCTCCATGTTTAGCATGCAGGACCATGGCAGACTTTCCCAGACTGGTGGTCTGGTCTATGCCAGGTACTACAGAAATATCTGATGTATGGCCTTAGCTGAGCCTGCACAGAGAGGCAACCAAGCCTCAGTCCACATATCATGCTCTACCCTTCATACTCAGGCAGTACCAGGCACCGCTGAGTTAATGCCAGCCCTCCATGGGGCAGGATTAAACAAGAAAATTTTTAAAAAGCCATGACTGCTGGGACAGAGGGCAAGCTGCTTCAGGAGACCCAGCTGGGTGTAGGTGCATTCTCAGACCTTCCCCCTGTCTTGCACCTCCCATACCATGGCACTCAATCTAGGAGCCTCCTGGGTATCACAATGGACCCAGACAAGCCAGTCTGGCGCCAAGGTCAAGTA
The DNA here is from genome assembly GCA_013398295.1 of Chionis minor. Taxonomy (NCBI): domain Eukaryota; kingdom Metazoa; phylum Chordata; class Aves; order Charadriiformes; family Chionidae; genus Chionis; species Chionis minor. The sequence goes on along the minus strand of VZSF01004660.1, from coordinate 502,549 downwards.
GGTAAGGAATTCACCTCGCCCACTTCTTTGCTGCAGGGCACAGCAATGTGGGTCCCCACCTCCTTCCTCCAGGCAGAGCTCAGATCCTTCATAAGGGAGACATTCATCCTTTCCAGGGTGATGATTTTTTTTTAAACACCCTTGTCTCATCTCTGTCCCACACTTCAGAGCTACCAGCAGAGGAAGGCAGTAGTTGATGATACTGAATTATCTCTGCCTTCCACACAAGCTGGTTTTTCTTAGGCAAAAAAATAAGCAGGAGGGTCAAGAATACGTGACTGAGAGCTCCTCATGACTAGTGGTGTCAAATGAGTGGCTCCCACACAGCCTTGCATAGAAACCCACGATGGCAAGCTTTTGGGGGATGCTTCCACAGCCTGAGCTGCAGGTAGCCCAAATGGAGGAGGATGACTCTCACCCCTCACCTTTCCCTTTGGATCTAATAGAGGAACTGATGAGCTCCTGGTCACCGGGCATTACTGTGCCATCGGTGCCAGCCCTGGCTTACAAAATTTAGAGCTAGGAGGGTACAAGGGCTCAGTGGGAATGCAGCACTGTCCAAACCCAGCCTGGGAGCACGGCCATCCCATTGGGATAATAATGAGAACTTGGCCAGACCCTGAAGAGGGACACTGCAGCTTCTTGAAATAAAGTTAAGAAATTACTAAATTCAATGCCTGATGTAGTTAAAAAACAAGGCCTAAAACACCATGATTTCTCATGCTCAAAATTTAATCTAATCTGGCTGAACATTTTTTAAACAACACTTTTGTCAAATGCCCTGTTTATAGAAACTTAGAAGATACATCCATTTGCTGCTCCAGTGATTTTCGATCTGTGGCCCCCTAAAACTTTCCCAGGATGGCATGGCCCCCTGTATAGCATATTTAAGGCTACTACAGTAGGTTTACTACTCCTCAGTTATTTTTCCAAGATCATTCAGGAGTCTGTGGACTTCCAGGACCCACTGAATCACCAAACACCCCTCCTGTCCTAAATGCATGAGAACCATCATGTGAAACAAAAGCAAGGGAGCCAAAAGCCATCCTTTGCTCCAAGGCAAAGTCTCTCTGTGAGAGCCATGCCAGCGTCAAGCCCCACAAAGGCATTTCCTGAGCAGGGGCCAGGTATTTGTCCCCATAAGCCACCATAGTGACATTGATCTGCATCGCTGCTGATGGCATGGCGCCAGTTTGCACCTTTGCAGCCCCAACGCGTCACCTCGCTGCTGATAACGTAATCTATTAACCACTATGTTTGATTTTCACAGCCGGGTCTTGCCTGTTCCTCCTTGTCCACAGCCTCAATGCATTGCTTTATTCCTACAACCCATACGCAGCAGGACGTACAGGGATCTGCTGCTACGGCTTGCTTGCACCCAGCCTCGCGGACCGGAAAGCAGATACTCACTCCAGCCGTTCCTCCTCTTTTTTCCGCAGATCAAAGTCCCGTTGCACGACTTCCCAAACGTGCTTGGCCTCCTCATCGGTTAGCTTGGAGAGGTCCAGCTTCCTCCCCATCTCGTCCCAGCGAGTCGACCCCGGTCCCGTTACTCGCTACCCGAAGCGCTGGCTCTCCCGTACCCCGGGATGCTGACGGAGGGGGAAGAGCTCAGCCCCACCTCTGTGGCTGCCCATATAAACGGGCAGAGGCAGAGCTGTGGGCAGGCCAGCCGGCTCCTGGCAGCACCGCAGCCGGTCTGCCGGGCCAGCCTGCCCGTGGAGACGGCGGCGAGCAGGACTGGCGCAGTGCCTATCGGCGTCAGGGACTCCCCGTCACCCGGCCGGGCAGCCCTGCCTTCCCCCAGGGTCCTGCCCAGAGCTGCAGGCAGCTCCAGACCTCCTCCGCCTGGCTGCGGTTAAAGGAGATGTTTACTCTCCGCGGAGCTGCCTGCTTTATGCAGGGTGCGCGGATCAAACGTAGCCTTCAAACGCCTCCCCGGGGAAGGCAGGCCACCGGGTTTGGCGGGGGGCTGAGCATCCCCGGGAGGAGCTGTGCCTGCACACCCAGGGGGACCAGCTCCGTCACGGTGGGTCCTGCCCCGCCACCAGCCTCTGCTGCTCTGCTGCTCGCTCCCCGGCTCTTTCTTCTGTGTCTGATCTCCTTACACCGATTTTCCCCCTGCCAACAGCTTTGTAAGGAGAAATCAAGAGCATCTGGCTCTCCCCCACGAGTATTGCCACACCGGTGACTGGCCTCCCGCATTTGCTAACCACTCTCGTAGGGATTTGGGAAGCTGAGCTCTGCTTGTAGCAAACAGCTCAATTAGGACTCAATGCTGCCCTCATTTACAGTTCGCAAGAAAAGATGGTTTGACAGGGTTTTAAGACAAATGCTAAAGACATCGCATACCCAAAGGCATATATATTGCAATAATCCAACCACCAAAGCTCTTCTCTTGCTCCGTAAAACACTCCCTGTGTGTCTAAGCAGGAATTCCCCGGACCTTGGATATTAAAAGAAACTTATTTCTCTTCTTCGTCAGAGCAAATATCAATACTAACCACACTTTTTTTTCCCCTGACAGGTGTCTAAACAAGGAACAAGTCGGCAAGACTGAGGAGTAAAAGTGTTCTGCCTGGTGGGACTAGCCTCCCTGCTTCCTCACGGGTGCAGGGAATTATCCACCCCGGTAACTCACTTGAAACAAAGATTAGATTAAACTTTATGAACACAGCCAGAAAAGGATTTTGGATCTGAACTTCGATGAATTTTGTGCAGAAAAAGGGATGATCACAGATGCAATGTTGAGCTTGGAGCTTGGATACCAGGAATGTATGGTCTTCGCTGGAAGCCAGAAATTGATTTCTAACTCCTCTTCTAGTGGACATGCGGTCCCAGCAAAAGCAATTAGTTTATTGGCAGGGGCCAGACATCAGTTGAGCTGCTCCTTACGTAAGCATATTTGAGAGCCTGTGTGCACCCCACTGAATCTGAACAGCGGAGCGGGTCAATAGCTACTAATTAATATCACAACGAGACCCTGTTCCAGGGCCTGTCAGTACAATCATGCCAGGAGCTTCAATGCTGGGGTTTGCACCACCCAGATCTGAATATTTTCTTCTCTGAAAGGATAAGGAGGTTGCATAAAATCAGGAAGATGTGGCCTGCTATGCAATGGAAATGTGAAAAATACAAGTGCTCAGCAGTGCCAATGCCCCCCAAAAGTGCTTATTTGGCCAGAAAACCATTGTGTTGGAAACGTCCCAGGTGCAGGTCCACAGAATAAATTCCAAGTATTATGTTGGCCTGGGAACTGCGTCTCTTTAGGGAAACTCCTCCCCCAGCTCAGTGGTGTATGTACCAGCAAAGAAAGACTTTTTTTTTTTCCTCTTTCAAAGCAGTTTGTTGAATTTTGTAGCAGTTCAGACCCAGAAACCACCAGCTTCCAGCAATCCTCTGCTTTGAGAGACACAATTAAACCCGCCTGCCCACAGCTCTTTCCCCATCATCCAACCATAACTAAAGTCTCCCAAATCATATGAACTCGTGCAAAAGAAAAAAAAAACACAAAACAAACAACAAACCCAGAGCCACTCACACAGACACTATCACTTGTCATAGGGGCAGACAATGTTATATGAAGGAAAAAATGGGATTTCTGGGGTATCTTCTTTAAAAGAAATATGTTCTTCTAGATGCAGGGCCCCTCATTTAAAAATAATACTCACATGAGCTGTTATCTTTGCAGTTCTTGGTAATCTTTTGTAAGACAACTGTGAACTGATATATAGGACAAGTGGCCTGGACCTTCTTCAGCCATCCATTTTGCAGTGTTTTTTTCTGATAACTGGAAGTAAACCCATAAGCAAAGTTCAACAGAAAATGATGGGTGAAGATACTATTCAGTGGCTTCTAAAGTCCACCCCGGTGAAACCTGCCAACATCCTCATTTTCAGTCTGGCACCTCCAGGTGCAGAAGGCCCTGCTTGGCCAAACCAAGGGGATAAAACCCAACAATTTCTCTAACAATACCCGCTTTTCCAAACAGCTGCCTCAAGTGCTGCATAGGGAATACATGCCTACACAAGGTTTCCACCACCCTAGACATAAAACTAGTGCTGGTGCACACAGGCAGCTGTATCCTCAACAGATGGTTAAATGGCACTTGGAGATGCAGGAGGATGACACACCACGCTGCTTCCATCTTGCCCAAGCAGTGCTTTGCAGTGGATCACCAACGCCAGGGCAACTGCAGCACAGTACGATGCACCCACAGCCTCAGAGGTGGGAAAGCAGGGACTTGCAGGCAACAACCAGCAGGCTGACTGGGATAAGGGGCTGAAATGATGCTTGGGCGGTGGGTGACTTACAAGGGTGCCAGCGCCAGCTTTGCTTCTTGCTCTGTGGACGACTCCGATGGGTATTTTGGCTCCCATTGGCATAGAGTCATCCAAAGCACTCAGCCAAGCTAGAGGAGTTTTAAAAATCCAAGTGGAATCAGACCAGAAGCATCCACGAGCAACTCCAACCCATCTCCAAGCCACAGGCAGAGGACACAAGATCCTTATTCACAGGAGCATAGCAAACGCAGGGCAGCTCCAACAAACAAGGCTGCAGTAAACATATTGGTGCTGACCCTAAGGAAATCTTTGCTGCTGGCAGGGGCAATTTCACAGACGCCTCTCTCACCATCCCCCTGCAATCATCTCTGAGTCATGAGATCTATTAGGGCTGGGATGGCATTCCTTCTCTCTTCGGCTTCTTGGCAGTTGTACAAAGACCTCTCTTACCATCCCCATCAGGCCGGAGCAGAACAAGCAGGACAGGGAAGGGGTATACAATAGAATCATAGAATCATTTAATTGCCTAGGTTGGAAGGGACCTTTAAGGTTGAGTCCAACCATAAACCTAACACTGCCAAAACCACCACTAAACCATGTCCCTCAGCATGACATCTGCACATCTTTTCAATACCTCTACGGACGGTGACTCAACCACTTCCCTGGGCAGCTTGTTCCAATGCTTGACTACCCTTTCTGTGAAGAAATTTTTCCTAATATCCAATCTAAACCTCCCTGGGCGCAACTTGAGGCCATTTCCTCTCATCCTATCGCTTGTTCCTTGGGAGAAGAGACTGCCCCCCACTTCACTACAACCTCCTCTCGAGTAGCTGTAGAGACTGATAAGGTCTCCCCTCAGCCTCCTTTTCTCCAGACTAAACAACGCCAGTCCCCTCAGCTGCTCCTCATAAGACTTTTTGTATAAATGCTGCTACTATTTCTGTACATGACCCGTGAGGGATTGTTACAGGTTTTATCTATTGATACTACTGTTTAATTATGTTACAGCATGACCACATCTCATTTGAAATGACCCCAATGGCCTTGCTTAAAGAAAATGACCATTCAACAGTAATTGTCACAGACAATGATGCTCTGACATCTCTTGCAATTAGAAAACTATCCATCAGGGAAGACTTGAAAACAAAGTTTGTGGAGTATCATTTATAGGCTTGAAGCTGTAAGGACATTTTTTCTAACCATGTGAATGTAATGGAGATTTAGTCTGGGTGATGGTGCAGTAGGATATGTGATCTTTCTCTCCTCTTATCTACCCCAATTTTTCTAATGTGAATCTAATGATATTGATGATGGATTATGCCACAAGCCTACTGTCAAGCTGATGTGAGAAGCGCTGCCTTGTTTACAGAGAGGACTAAGCACCAAAAACCTGACCCAAGTTCACTGTCCTCGGATCACTCACAGCCCTATATTCCCATGTATCAAGAATTATTTCCACTTTCCTCACCTGTTTTGCTAACAAGAGCGAGACTGAACCATCCCTATTCTGTTTCCAGCTTGCCTTTTGAAAGGAGCAAATGCCACAACCACCACTCACTGATTAGTGCCTTAATATTAAGAAAAACCCAGATACTTGCCTACCAAAAAGCTGGCTGGGAGAGTTCCCACCAGAAAATAAGGTTTTTCACAGGAACAGGATTTCCCCTAGCAAGCTTGGTGAGCTTGGTCCTGTGGGAATGCATCATTTGCAGTGATCAACAATGTAAATCAAGCATCTGCCTTTGGGCAGGTGGTAAAATACTTGGCAAAGGCCACCACCCTCCACAGCTCATAGGAATTACCAAGGTAAACAGTAGCTGAACAAACATGAGTAAATCCCAACAAAATCAACATGAATTCAAGGTCATTTCCAACACAGATGTGTTAATGGATTATGTTCTATCGCAACCCAGCAGCAATAGATGAAAACAAAGACTGTTATAGGCTATGTGGACTGTGGAGACCACACAAATCCTACCCACAGTCTGGGAGACATGATTTGAAAAACACCTTCAGGTTCAGCACCTGGTTCTGGCTAAAGTTCATCACTGACTTTAACACGGATGTAGGGGTTATGCCAGACACCAACGGTTCAATACATCTTAATGTGAAATGCTGATGGATAGCACCAAGAGTACTTTGATACTTCAAAGATCACGAGATCTAGGATAGAGGAGACTGCCCGTTAGACAGGCCTGTCCATTCCCACTCCTCTTCAGCTGGAGACGAGACTACTGATCCCCCTATCCTTCCCAGTGCTCCACAAGGAGACCAGACCAGATCACAATGGTCAGGTTTCTATGGTCAGGACTATGTCCCAGGCTATCTCAGAGAGCTGGACTTTAACCCACGTGTTCAAATACCCTCCATTGCAATAGTCTAGAATAGCCTGAGGACTCCTCAGTTGTCGCTGGCAGAGATGGAGGTCTTTGCAAACAGTTTTAAACACAGCATCAGCCATAGTAACCTTGTCTTGAGGTAGGGGATGGACCAGCTGCAGTATTTTAGGATAGTCCCATCTAGATTGCAGTAAAACTTGGAGTTTTTCACACCATTTTGATGATGATGAAGTGGAAGTTTTGCTTTAGACATCAAACTCAAGTGATCCTAGCAAATGCCCAGGAGGGTCATCCTGACAATTTCAATTCCCCCTCCTGTCTTTTAAATCTTAAATGTAATTATGCTGTGCCTGGGATTTCAGCCTGCAGTGAGGATTTGGATTAACACTATCCATACGGAGAGCAATGTTGTGGAAGGGGCTGGAGGCTTCACCAGTTACACTGGAAACAGCCTGAGCAGCTGCAAAGAACATGAAGATCAGAGTTATCGGGTAAGGACGCTAACTGGATGTTCCTGTTCAGACAATTAGCAGGGTCAAAAATGAACCAAGCACAGTTTCAGAGAGCTAACCACCTGAGAAACAAAGCAGCTCGTGCATGCCTAGGGTGCTTGCTCCAGGCTGTCTGAGGGGACAGGCTGTCATTGCTGAACTCATTCCTGCTTTGCTAAAGCCCAGACAAGTCTCTACCATGACAAGAGGCTGGTATCACTGCAAAGAAGAAACAGACCCCAGATATCTGTCCTTTGCTACTGCCTGCCTGGCTGCTAAGAGATGGTGTTGAGGAGGCAGTGTAATGAAACATGATAACGGAGGACTCAGCTTGTCTGAAGAACACTAGAAGCAAGTCCCTGGAGATAGTGGAGATCCACAGGTGACAAAAGGGGAAAAATCAAGCCTAAAAACAGCTTGGAAAAGGCTTCATACCTGGTGCTTGGAAAAGGCTTCATAGCTGGGAACAGGAAAAGCAGACCATTCCCACTGGAGGGAAACCCCAAACCAGAAACTCTCCTGGAGGTCTTGTTGACTGCCCATGCAAGCCGTCACAGCTGGCTTTTGCTTTTTAACTCACTCAAGATGGTGATTGGGACAAAGAACCCAATCACCCAATCATGAAGGGGCTCAACATCTTCTGCAATGAAAGCCCCAAGGTCCCAGAAAGGCTGAGGACCCCAATGCAGATCCCACAGACTAAACCACAGCCTCTCCATGGCCAGGTGGGATGGTTTCCATTCTGGAAATCCCTGTGTACCCTGAGTGCCCTTACCTCACCAAATGGGGGGTTTGGGGCACATGGGAGCCAGGACTGAAGCTGGCTTGGTTTCTGCTTCCCAAGGGCTGCTCCTGGGCACTGGGTTGCAAATAAAGTCAATCTCCTTTTGCCTTCAGTATTTAAACATCGGTAACAGCAACCAAGCAGTTGTGAGTCCACAGAAAGAGCTATCGAACATGAAAAGCCTAAAATCTAAATCCTTTTTACCCTAAAACCTCGCACACAACACATTTCTTAGCCCCCTGAGGAGCATCGTGTCATGTGGCAGAGGGGTAGAGATAGGCTACGCTCGGCATCTGACCAGGAGGAAGACATGACTTTCTGAACTATTAAGCAGAAAACAGGTGTATTTGACCCCTAGAGCCACCTTTGGGGAAGGGGGATGGATCTTGCCTACCCGTGACCCCCCACAGAGGAGGTGGAGGGCAGGTTTTCGGGCCTGTCACTGATGCTGAAGAGCAGCTTGGTATACTTCCACTGACCTCACTGAGATGCCCCAATGGCAAAACTCTCCTTCTCTCCCCCTGTCTATTAGCCTTATTCATGTTTGTCCTTTGTAGAGGCTGAAAGTTGTTCTGAGCTAACTTGTTAGGTCTGTATGGGCTCATCATGCCCAAGTCACTGGCTGTAGGTGTGTGCTCACACTGTGGGATGTTTTCAGACGACCACTCTATTTGTTTTCAATAAACATTGAAACAAATAATTACCATTCCTTCTGTTACCTCCCAGTAACCCTCTGCAATGTGAGGCAGCGCTTTGGCACTCCCAGACCTGCCCAGGTGCATCCTGCTCAGAGATGTCTCTGCTGTTACTCCAAGCAAGCTACCTGCTGTGGCTTGGGTTTGGACCGACCTGCAGAGAGCCTGAAGAAGCTCCCTGTGATGGTTTGCCCTCAAAGGAGACCTGCTCCATTCTTGCCACCCAGCCCTGGGCACCTCCTGGCTGTGCTTGCCCTGGTAGCCATCCCCACACCAGTCTTCCCATGCTTTTTGGTAGCATCCTTCTTTGCTCTCTAGCCGAGTGGTTTGGGCACCAGCCACAGAATTTGTTTTGAGCTGCAGCTTGTTGCCAGCCCATTGACCTGCCCTAGGCTCTGTTTTGAAGCTCCAGCTTCCAGGAGGCTCCCTGGTCACTCCTGAAGCTGTCCCAGTGCTTCCTTGCTCTCCTTGTTCAAGACGTGAGACACCTTCCAGCTAGAAAAGACAGAGCATATTGCTTTTCTCCCTGCCAGACGTGACCCTGGAGGGATGGGAAGAACTGGTGGGAGGCAGCCAGCAGCCTCGGCACTGTGCAAACGCTCCCAGCAAGGTCGCGTAAGGAGAGCCTCGCCGGTCGATCTGCTCTCTAATGAGTTTCCATGGGTCTGTCTCTGCAACGTACTGCCAGTGACCACCATTATTCCCGTCCTCTTTTGAACGTGCTGATGGCTGATGGCTCCCATCGCCTTGCTGGGATGAGGCAGCCACTCGCCAGGGCTCAGAGCAGGCAGGGGGAGGGAAGGCAGAGTTGTTCTTTCACATACAAAGAGGCTGCAGAGGGGGAAGGGTGAGGAAAGAATCCTGCTTGCAATTACCTGCTCCCTGAATCCAGAAGGCTTCTTGCATTACCTTGGCTTGGCACTGCTCCCTGGGGTGATGCAGGGAAGGCAGGGCACATCCCCAAGCCTAGGCACCCGCCATCCCTGGGGATGCGACAGCCCAGAGGGCTGCTCCCTGCTGATCTAACAAGTGTCTGGTGAGCAGGTTCAAGCTAGGATCTGGCTCCTATGCTTCTCACCACCGTTCCTGCTCGTCTGCTGCTCCAGGCCAGAGCCAGCATCCGCCCTTGTCCTTTTTCCATCGCTCCCAGCCCACCCCTGCAGGGGACTGGGCTGGTGTGCTGCTCCCCCAGGTGGAGCCAGAGCCACTTGTGTCAGTGCAGGACACACACATTATACAATACTACATATATATGATGTGTGTGTGTATATACATATATATATGATGCAGTGGTAGTGCACCCTAACATCCTCGGAGACCTACTGAGCCCAGAGGCTTTGCGCTGCAGGACAAGGCTTTTTGGCTGTGGCAGGGATGGCTGTGCCAGAGCAGCCCTGGCTTGGGCACAGGGGGGCTGCAAAAGGTGCTGGGGAGCAAGGCCAGACTCTGCGGGACCCTCCTGTTTCCACAAGCTCACACTTGAGATTGCCTGCCTGCTGCAGCATGGGCTTGGTGGTGGAAATATTGAGGGATGACGGCGTCCATCTGAGCATCGTCCATGAAGCTCCCAGCTAGCACCTCAGGAGCAGCTTTGCACCAAGGTCCCCCAGTTCAGGTCCTAGTCTACGTCCTCCATAGCATCTCTGCCATCCCAGCTGTGTGGGCAAGGCAAGAGGCCTTTGTGTCTGACAGATCTTAGGTGCCTCCTAGTCTGTGAAATGCCAGACACCTCTCCAAAGGCTCTGCAAGCCTCATCACCTCCCCATACTTAAAAAAGCCCCCAGCAACACCAGGCCTGAGGTCCGCAGAAGTAAACGGGGACCTGGTAATTTTCAAGCACCAAGCAGACAATGGAAGCGAGCTGGCATGAAACACCCCCCCGGCAAAGCTCTCTAAACCACATAAACTCCTCGTGACATGCTGGGTCCGCAGGATATAGCTCATCTTGCTCGGCCGCTGGAGATACTTAGATAACTCGTCTGCTTATCGACACCCTCTTGTTACACCCGGTAATAATTGAACATAAGCCGCTTTGCTTTTCTTCCAGCTGTTGAAGCAGGCTGAACGAGCAAGCTGGAGGGGAAACCAGAAGCCTGGCTGTGTTTGTGTGGTTTTGTGTGAGTTGTGTGAGGCCTGTCGTCCCCCTCATCCAAGCTGCCAAGCCCACCTCACCCCGCGAATAACAGCGACAATGAGAGCGGGTGAAGGAAAGACATTTGTGGCATGGTTCAAAATGGCATCCTGGTGCTGTTTTTTGGGGTTTTTTTTCTTCAAAGGGAGATGCAAAACTGAAGCAGCTAACTTCTGGTGGCTTGAAGCTGGCATGACTTGCTCAGTTTGGTGAGGGGAGCTACCACCCAGAAACACTCTGGCTGGAGGGGTAAAGGATGGTCTGCAGGACATGATGGAGTTGGCAGGCTACAACATGGATAACTCTAGACATGAGAAGCAGCACCAAGGTGGTGAGCAGTGGGAGAGGCAGAGCTGTCTTGGATTGGTAGGAAAAGGCAAACTTTTTAGCTCATCCCAGCCAGAAAGCATGCTCCACTTCATAAAAGAAAAGCAACCTCCCATATGTCTGTAGCTGTGGTTTCCTCCTTTGCTGGTATTTCTAATAAAGCTCTAGCCAGACCCAGGCTCACTTTCTTGCAGCTTTTTTCCAGCGTAATTCAGATTTCATCCTGGGGTGCACCCAGGGTCGGGGGCATGGCTGGTACCCGATGTCAGAAGGGCCCCAGTAAACAGCTATGGGGAAGGGGAGGTAACCCCACATGCATGCAGCAATCAAATATGACCACCCCCAAATTCTTTCTTGTTTTGCAAGCTCCCAACAACAACAAAAGCATAATGCTGCACATAACCCTGCTCGGCATGTCCTTTCAGGGCACCCAGCAAAAAATTGCTTGGGCTACGAAGGATGTGGGATTTTTCCAGTTCTGCTGGAGGCTAGAGCTGAAGCCCCCTAAACTGTTGCTGGTGCAGACCCAGCGCTGAAAGGTGCAGTTTGGGGAGCCCGAGCAGCCCGGGGATGCTCCTCTGGAGAGAACAGTTTCCTTATGCCACCTTGTGGAGTCCAGCAAAAAATACAGGCAGCAAGCAGGGGAAGCCGGCACATGGGAAGGGACTTTTATATTTATGTTAAAAAAGGTTGTTGTTACTTTGCAAAAGCAGCTTTCTGCTACTCCCAAGCCAAGCGCTCTGATTTCTGATCTGTACATAAACCCTGAAAAAAATCTCCACCCCTGATGCGCATCATGATGCTTTCCCATTCACTCTCTCCTGCTTGTCAGCCTGGCAGTGAGAATAGCTATCTGCCTAGTGTGTCAAACGCCCATCACATCAAATGATACCTCAAGGCTGGAGGTATTTGCCTCAGCTCTGGATGATGAAGACACCCCCCTCACTCTGTTCAGAGAAAGCAAATCTGGGCCATGAACCAAAGGTGAAAGCATCCAAAGCATCACTCAAACAAGCTCTGGGACAGGAGCACAGTGTTCATGCCCCAAACTGGACACTATGGAACAGCTCTGCCTGCCTTCTTCCTGTCAACCAGACCCAGGACCTCCTTTCTAGAAGACCTCTCTAGGAAATCCCCTTTGCAGCCTCAGGCAAACACAATCTTCAGTGATGTGACACCCAGGAGCAGCTCGGCCTGGCCTCCTGAGCTCAGGCACATTCTGCATGCTCCACTACACCGGCTTGGAGACAAAACACTGGGATTTCTGTCTACTACTGAAGACACTGCATATTTTTCTTTCATAAACAAGTTTTTCACAGCTCTCTTGCCAGGTACTCTCAAGGGAGAGGTGTCCTCCCCACCCTCCCAAAAGCTTAAACCATTGGGAAAAAACAAACACCATCTCCAAGAGTCCCTCTTATTACATTTTTTTTACCTTTGGAAAACTCGTCCAGCCTCTGGGGAGGGCTTACAAATGCCTTTTTCTCCTCCCTGTTCCTTCTCTTGGTAGAAAAGGAAAATCCCAACTGCTATCCCATGACCAGTGAAGCCCAGCCAGGGTTGGCCTCTTATGGGGGGGAAAAAAAAACACATCTCCTCCTCTCTCTCTCGTATTCCTCATCCTAGTTGAATACAGGCCAAATTGGCATTTCTGAGAAGAGTTTCAGGTCATTTATGTAAAAATCGCTCCTGCTGTTAAATACCAAAGAAGATTTGACCCTTGTTTGCTGTATATCTAAACCCCCCCCGCAGCATCCCCCTTTAAATACCCCATGCCTTGCCCCAGTTAAAAACCTTATGGACAACTTTGTTGTGATGGCTGGGGTCCACCAGTCTGTGACACAGAAGTACTCAGTTTGGGGGAGAAAAGAGTGTTTTCCTCTACTTTTTGTGCCATTGACCTCTTTGTTCTTGTCCTTTGGACCGAGAGCCCCTGGGGACCTAAGTAATTTCCCCCCCTGTGTTTGCATAGCACCTTGCACAGCCTTGACCCAGAACAGTGCTCCTGGGGCCCACCAAAGCACAGCTGGAAGAAACCACTGCCTCTGAGGCACTCCTCGATAGAGGACCTCCTATCTCTATAGCTGTATAGGTCGGCTTAAAGCCACACAATGCACCCCAAGCCCCCAGAACATCACAAAAGCCAGCAAACTTGGGGAGCTGTTGGACACAGAGGTGGTCCCTGAACACCCTCTGAGCTTGTTTCCTTTCATGGGAGTTTTATCCAGCTTCCAGGATGATGCCCGTAGGTGCAGGGAGAGCATCCCCCTGCCAGGTATCCAGTTACTGCTTCGTCTTGCCTGAAGGGTCCTCCCGCTGTTAAGGCATCGGCCAGCATCGGCACCCTGCAGACACCCCCACTGCCTGCTCCAAGACACAAGTCTTGGCGGGGGATTATTTCATATACAATAGCTTTTCATTCAGCCTGTGAGTGTCTAATTTGATCCAGGGACTCACAGAGCAGAGAACTGGCAAAACTAGATGACCAGATGTTTTCTGAGGAGGCTTGCACTCCTCTGTGGCACAGCGAGACGGATGTTAGTGGCAGCCTGCTCGAGAACATAGATCAATGGAGGAATTAGTGAGAACATGCTGCTGTCAGCACAAGCAATGTACATGCTGTACTCTGTACATCACTGCACGTTCCTGCTCCACCAAAGCCTCCCTGCTGCAAAGCAGAGGAGGAGGTCAAATTACTGAACTGGTGCTTCAGATCCACAAAAATCCTTCGGTGTTAGCTCTGCAGCAGGTTGCTCTCTGCCCCAACACTCTCCGTTGAACCAGGGGCAGTGGCTGGTATTTTCATGCCTGTTCAGTGCCAGGCTTTGGAGGTGAAGAGACAGTGGGATGCTCTGCAAAGCTGTCGTGGCACCCTGGTTCACCATGGGCTGCCATGCAGCAGTGTCCCCTCCTTGGTCTGGACATAATGTAAATACCCTGCCAGAGCTCACCTTCTGGTCTGTATGCACAAACTGGGGGAGAATGAAAATTTGGAGAAGCTGATGGGCAGCCTTGGACCCCAGTGCTGCAGCCTAGAGTGTGTTTTTGCAGGATACAGCCTTTTCCACCATGCTTGAGCCACCAAGGTGCGTGCCCTGCACCGGAGGGGTCTCCAGCAAAAGAGAGGTTATGAGCTGCAGTCTAATCACATGTTTACCCCCAGGGCGTGCTGATGTGGCCAGCCGTCACTAGGTCAATCCTTACATCATTAGCACCCAAAATGCTGTTGTCACCAGCGAAGGTGCCCTCACTGGAGCAGAAGGTTAGGGGCAACCCAGTAGAGGTCTTGCTGAGAACAGCATGAGTAGCTGGAGCAGATGGGGCACACCTTGACAGCCCGTGTGCAGGGTGCTTGTCTCAATTCCTCCCCGAGATAGCTGCATGTTGCTTTCGTCTTCTCCATGTTTGTTCTCAACATGATTTTGGGTTAGAAAGGGCTATGCATTAAGGCTTAAGGCCTAGCCTGCCAGCAGCATTTCATTCACAGTGGATAATGCTTCCCTTATAGGCAAAAAAGGACCACGATCACGCAATATATAGCACAATTATTTTCTGGCTAGTGGCACCTTCACCTCAAATCAGCACAGCAAGAAAGGTTTGGGATAGGCATCCAAAAATAAGCACCTTGAGTGAGTAGCAAAGGCGGCCCTGCTATGAGGCTTCCTTAAAGCTGGGCATAAGGACAAGCTCCGCTCACCTCCAAAGCCATTTCTGAGGGGAGAGGCTGGGACGAAATCAGCCATACAACTGGGTCACAGCTGGTGGCACTGCAGGTGTGCTGGCAGGTTTCAGCAGAGCAAGAGACAGAGAGTGCCTCTTGGAGATAGGGGCAAGCACGTGCTGCTGTAAGAGGCAATTTCCTCTCCTATTTCTAGTTTTCCATCCCAGGCAGGGTAATGCATCTCTGGAGCCTTGTGCCTGAGGGCAATGAACAAATTTAGCTTTTACCTTCATATCTGACTCACATTAGGAATGATTTTGGGACAACTGTCAACCTACCAGCATTTCACTTCCCTGGGAGGACTGACCAAAACAGTAACTCACCAAACACATGTCCTCATTGCTGGTACCTGTATCTTTTCCTTGCAAACAAAGAAAAAGCTGGGCAAGTCCCTCTCCTTACTGTGCCTGCCACCGCCTCCATGCCAAAGCTGATGGTGCCATGTTGACAGCAGGCAGCAAGAGAAAACCCATACTCCGTGCAAGATGCTGCTGGCATGAGACCCCACAAAGCAAAAACACATGTCAATGGCGACCAGGCTGGATGACGGTCTTTCTAATTCAAGAACAATAAGTTCAGTGGATTGAGGAATCAAAGCTGCCAGTGCCAGAGGACAAACAAAAAAAATAATCTTCAGAAGTATTAGATTGCTCTGAAGGCAGGGAGGAAGCCTAATGCAGATTAACTGTGATTTGGTAGAGGAAACCAATGAAATAAATGCTGGTGTTTGTGGATGGTGCATCTGTCTCCTGTCTGTTTGGAGGACCAGAGACGCCCGAGTGTTAGATAAAATGGGAAAAAACACACACAGAGTAAAGCAAGAAGATCCAAGCTTTGGGACCTATCCCTGAAGAGGAAGATGAGCTCATTGGTACGTGGCCGCCAGTCTCACAAGAGCTGATGCACACTGGTGCATCCCATGGAGGTAAAGCTGGGCTTTGAGATGGAGCATCAGTTATCTCAGATGCAAGACCTTGCTCTGCCATGTGGCTGCCTTGCTAGGCAGCAGCACTCCGTGAAAGCTGCTGGGCTGCATTTTTTTTGCATCTTTACAAAGCCCAGCAATGGTCTGAAAGAGTGGCTTTTTGTACCCAGCAAGCCTCTGCTGATACAACACTTGCCAGAAGGTTTGATGAAGAATGGGTGTTTAAGATGGAGAACGTTTGCTAACCCACCTCATTTATCAGGCTGGAAAAGCAGAATTTTGACTGCTCCCTCTTTTTACTGAAACAACTCATTAGCTGGTGGAAGGTGGACGGCCTCCAGCATATTCACCTTCAGTCCAGCTCCAAGTCGTCCCCACTTTGAAAATTCACACTAAAACCATCTCAGCCTGCAGACAGCCTGAGACTGGGACAGGACGATGGAGGTTACATATATTCGGAGGGGGGTGAATTAGACTATTTACTCTCAGTAGGATAAAACATCCACCGTGAAAGCTGATCAGGCTTGATACGCTCAAAAACTCCAGCATCTGAGCAGGTTCAGATGAAAGGACCAGCGCTGGGCTGGACTCTGCCATTGCTGGGGGGAAGCTCACATTTGTGGGCAAATCTTTGGGGTGATGGCACAGACTGCCCATTTGCCACTGGTTTGGGAGCAAGGAATTAGGAGAGAGCATCATTTGCCACAGACTTGCCCTCTCCACATGCCTCCTCCCTGGGAGTGGTGATGTGCCACCCCAGAGGGAAGGGACCAGCACGCCTGGCCACATTAAATAATGGACCGCAGGGAGCCAGAGCAACTCCATTTGCTGGCACGCAAGCTTGCTCCTCCCAAGTTTTAGTCGCATAGATGCTCGGTCCCATAAAGATCAGCCCTGTTCCATCTTGCTTGTAGTTGAAAGTACCTTGCTGCTAGGCAGCACAGGGATTTTTTAGGGACAAGCATGCTGTTCTTCTGCCTTGAGGAAATGATGCGATTTCCACGTGTCCCCACGGCAGAATGAATGAATGAGACATTTGACAGAGGATACATTAGTAAGGCTGGCAAGCCTGCTGGCTCTGGGTTTTATATGGAGTGCTGAAGGCTTTTTTTCCATTCATTTCTGCCATGAGTGGTTGGAAAGGGTGATAAACAGCAACAGTAACCATGCAAAGCCATCCCCACCTCTTCCTGCCCCAGGGTAGGTTGATCTTTCACATCCAGGGACATCTCCAGCCCCTGCACCACAGGAACTGCAGGTGCCAGCAGAAGGCAGTGGCTGTCCAGAGAGATGCCTAAATTTGGGGAAAGGTCGATTGTCTCAGAGGCTGCCCAGGAATTGTGAAGTGTTTCCAGCTGCAGCAAGGATGATGATAACCTCCTGAGCCTCTGCAGCCAATGTTTGCTCCCCAAAACTGAGCTACAGGATGAAAAGACTCAGCTTCTCCTTTGGCTCTCCAAAACCAGTCTGACTTCCTCAGCCAGAAAAAAAACCCACAAAAAACACAAAAAAAGCATCAAACAGCAAATCCACTTGCCAAACTTACAAACTTCATCAAAACAGCATTCTTCTCCCCAGGCAAATAATTTGTTAAAGCTTTTTTTTTTTTTTTTCTTTTTTTTTACCCATTGTACCCAGATTTTAATTTTGGGTTTTTCCACCCCTATCAGACCTTAATTTGGTATTGAAGTTAATTCCACTTACTTACTGGTTTGCATTTGTTTGTGTGTGAATAACCTGTTAGTGCTGAGGAACTGATATTTCCTCAAGGAAAAACTATCTGATTAAATATTGAGGTTGTGTCCGCGTCTCTGATGCAGCTCATGCAGAAAAATACATTTCTCTGAAAATTGTCTAGACCATCCAGAAACGCACCCATGATTTGGGTGAGTTTCTAGATGGATTTAGGCAAAGGCCTTAGCTTTTTATCTTCCAGAGGAGTTCCAGACATTTACAGGGGAAAATTCAGCATCTTCCAAATGGTACCTCATCAGCTCTACACAAAGCAGTGAACGGCACTGTGGAAACAAGACAGTTTTACCTCCTTGTTAGAAATCCAGCATCTCCAGATGCCTTAGACACAAACATCTCAAGCACAAGCTGTTCCATGTGCTTGGTGCAAATCACAG
The DNA here is from genome assembly GCA_013398295.1 of Chionis minor. Classification (NCBI taxonomy): domain Eukaryota; kingdom Metazoa; phylum Chordata; class Aves; order Charadriiformes; family Chionidae; genus Chionis; species Chionis minor. The sequence goes on along the minus strand of VZSF01004660.1, from coordinate 484,724 downwards.
ACAAGCCCCTGAGGAATAAATACATACTGACCGCATACGTGCTATTTCCTGGGGATTTTTTCAATGCTAATTCCAAACAAAATGTCTGCGATGTGGAGATGCTGTTTATATCAGCTCCCCTTCGAGTGACAGGATGTTTATAAGGGAGAGAGCAAGATTACACAGCCTGGACCCCTGTGCCCACCCAAGCAGGACTCCTTGGCACGAGGAGCCTCGTGCCACCCACTTGGGGACAGCAAGGAACCCCATGGAGGAGAAGAGGAGAAACAAATACATCCCACCCTGGGGTGCCTTTTGCAACAGCAATGCCAGGATGCAACACAACGCAAGGACGTTCAGTAACTAACGCTACTTTGTGCTGTCACTGGGAAATACGGTGTCACCCACCGTGTTGCAGCAGATTTGTGGGGAGCAGCAGCCACCGCTGCCCACCACAACGCTCCCCAGGGTTTGCTGCCAGCACCCTGCCAGCTCCTGCAGTCACTTACACCCTCAGGAAAGAAAATATGTATCTTATATTAAGGCCCAAGAGACCAGACAGGGACTATCAGGTGTGGGATGAAGCAAAAGGAGTTATGCCCAGAGAGGAAACCAAGAAGTTGCATGATGTGAGAGATGGAGCGGGTGATGGGGATGCAAACTCAAATCTATGGAATCACCTTGAGCAAAATGTGGGGTTTTTTTCTCCCCTTAATTCACAGCTCTGTTCAGTTCAGGGGAGTGGGCCAATTTGCACAGCCAAATTAAGCCTGTTCAACTTCATCAGCTCCAAAGATTGAAAAGAAGCAGCGTTTCTGGCAGATCACCTGGCAGAAAAGCATTGTGAGGGCTGAATAAGGACCTGGTACCCAGAGAAGAAGCAGCAGCCCTGGCAAGGCTGGGTCACAATCCCCATGGGGTGTTTGAGACTCCATCATTGCTGCTCCCCTGGCTTTGTTCTCACCCTAGCTGCAAGCAACTGCTTATGGAAAACTCCATTTATCATGGAAAAACCCGTTTATCATGGAAAAACCCACATGGGCAAGATAAAAATATATATTCTTGTTCCTTTAATAGGGAACCCTAACAAGGACACACTCCCTGGGGACTGGCATGTATGGTACATCAAAACAGAGCTTTACATTTCCAGTGCTGTCCTCTCCTTCTTAGCATAGCACACATTTTTTTTCTTTTTACCACTGGTGTACAATGACCACAGGTTTACAATGAACTGGCTACAGCAAAGCCTCAGGTCTTCTCCCCTCTGTATCTTCCTGACTAACGTAACACTCATTCGTGGGTATAAATAATTTCCTATAATTCCTCTTTGGCTCATCTACAATTACATCATCCCGCCCGTGTGGGCAGTGAGTATTTCTGGCTTCTCCCCAACTCCAGCTCTTTTCAAGCCACCTCACTTCTCTCCCTGGTAATTAGTAACAGTTATTTCCATCACAAAATGGGAAATTTCATTGAACTGCTGAAATTCAGCCCATTTGAAAAGGCTTTTTATGCAGCGCAGGACTTTGAAGTTGCCACAGGACATAGAATGGTTAGAGTTGGAAGGGACCTTGAAGATCATTCAGTTCCACCCCCCCCCACCCCAGGCAGGGACACCTCCCACTAGACCAGGTTGCTCAAAGCCCCATCCAACCTGGCCTTGAATATTTCCAGGGATGGGGCATCCACAGCTTCCCTGGGTAACTTGTTCCAGTGTCTCACCACCCTCACAGTAAAGAATTTCTTCCTAATAACTAATCTAAATCTACCCTCTTTCAGTTTAAAACCATCACCCCTCATCGCTACACTCCCTGATGGAAGCCAAGGCTTTGAAAGATTTTTGGATTCCCTTGTGCAAGGCATCACCTGAAAGTATCTAATGCAAGAATGCAGGAGCAACACAAAACAATGGCTAGCAAGGTCTGTGCTGGCCAAAATTCATCTCACACATGCCCCCCACATTATCTTTTATTCTGAAAAAGAGTTCAGTTAGCATCTTTCCTAGAAGCTGAGCATCACAGTTCACGTTACAGTTTACTGACCTACAAGCTGCGTGTTGTGTTAGAGGGGGAAAATATTCATATTATTTACATTTTTGAGAGTAGTTTGTTCCTTGTCATTACAGACGCGGGAAAGTCCTTCCAGCAGAAAGGCTTTCTGCAGGATGCAGTTGGTCAGGGCTCCAGGTTTCTTCATTTGAGTTACAATCTCTCCTAAAGGCCATAAAAATGCAGATTAAGAGTATAAACATTCAGTTAATACATGCATGGCATAGTTTTGCTTTTACTGCTTCTTCTGGGGTTAGCCTGTTGCTGTGATTTATTAGCAATGTTATCCTCAGTTGGAAATGTTGCAGCAAAACAGGCAACCCTTTAGGAAATCACTGATTTATCAAAATCAAAATGTTTTCTAGCATACACAGAAATTTTAAAGAGCTTTAATTTGAGAGGGAAACAAAAGACACACAGAGCAATGCAGTTCAGTATCTCTAATAATAATATATATTAATAAATAAAATTAATACCCATAACTCCCAATAAGCCTCACTAGGTGAAGCTTTTATTTCACCTTTGATTTTAAATGGTAACATTTAAAAAGAGGGAAGAAAGACACCACTTTTCAATTAGCCTCAAACCATTTGTCCTCCCAGAAAGGGCTTTCCCTCCTGTTGCATGGAAGATGCTGAAATTTTGGGTTTCATTCTTAAGGCTTTTCCTGCTGTTGCTTTTCAAAATTTTAAGAACCAAGGCCAAAAGACTCCAAATTGTGCCACGCTCTGTAAGACAGCTTTTTCCCCTGCAGCAGCTGTACTGATCCCCATTTGTTGCCCTTCACATAAGCTGGGGAGGCAAACCCCACCATCTTACAGATAAAGAACTGAGACCGAGCAGAGAAATTACCTCTGATCTTACAGTTGTTGGCAGAGAGATCCCCAGCACTACATTAGGGAACGCACTAATGTCAACCCCACCGACCTGTGCTGGGGCACAAACCTCCCTCCTGGATGCCAATTAGGGGATGTGTCCTTGATTGGAATTAAGCCCTGTTTGCACCCAGGTTGCTGGGATACTCGTAACATTCCCAAGGCTTTCCTAAGCCCCTTCCTAGTGCAGCCTGCCTTGAACTCACTATCGCAACTTCATCCTTGGGGATGAGAGGGGGATTTTGCAGCTGTGTTTTAATTTCTTTGACAGTGCTGTGAGATGGGAGTGGCAGAGCCAGGTGGCTCTTCTCTGGCCTTAATTCCCACCCTGACATGTCCAGCTCGCTTTCTCCCTACCCTCTCTCCATGCTCTAGAGATACCCCTGCCCTTTGCCTCTGACTGTTTCAAAGTAGAGGGTGGAATCAAGTGTGGCACAAATACATCAGGAGACATTTGCGTAGAGGCAGACAGACAGACAGAAAGTGTAGGAGAAAACCAGAACCAAGAAAAGCTTCAGAAAATATTTCCTGGCCCATTTCCTAACCAGGGTGCTCGTGGTGGGGAAGTATTTGGATGAAAGCAACAGCAAATCCTTTGGAACTAATGAAAACCATCTACTGAGAGCAAAATGAAAATGCAATCTGCAACCCTGCCCTTTTTCTAGCAGAGCAGCTCTTTGCCTTGCTTTGCGAGCAGGAGAAAGAGCTTCTGCTTTGAAATAGGGGTATGAGGACCACGGCAGGACCCCACGTCTCCAGCCTGCTGTGCTCAGGCTGGTGATGGAAAAATAACAGAACAACTCTTGGTTTTGGTGGTACCCACTAATTTCAGAGTAAGCAGCTGCTGCATCTTGCAAGAGCAGGTTTTATTTGAGGGAAAGAGGGTGACCTTGGGTTTGGTGGATGCCCGAGGAGTCCCTGGAGGAAAATCCAGCAGATGGTGCTCAAGGATGGAGCCGAGGCGGGATGTTCCTGGGTGTCCCCACCCTTACGTGACCTGGAGCCAGCTGCCCTGTGCTTATGTGAAACACACAGGGGAAACCCACAGAACATTTCTTAAACTGGGAGTAGAAATTGCCCAGCTGAAGTGCATTCGCATGCAGGAGAGAAACGCAAAATTTCATCCACCACTCTCTGCCTGTTTCAATGAACTTTTTTAAGCGTCCCAAGCTGAGACAAGAGGATGTCAAGGTCCCCTTTGCATTTAGGCAAGGAAAGAGCTTTTTGTATCGTGGGTGGAAAGAGAATTCCTCAAAATCCTCTTCCTGACTCATAGCATTAATCACGTCTAGTTATTAATACACCAGGGAGGAAATCTTGCTAAACTTAGTTCCAGCTGTCTCTAGAAATTACCAATGCAACGTGATTTAGTTTTACTAATTATCAGAGAAGCTTTGTTTGATGTCTGGGGATAGAAAGAAGTCTGTTCCTTCAGATGTTGCCCCTTCCCCAGGGGTTTTGCTCACACCTGGAATGTCACAGCAGCTGGAGTGGAGACCTGCCCAGATTCCCTGTTGCTGCTGTGGTGGATGGGGACCGCTTTGCAGGGGGTCACAAACACAAAGATAGGAGGAGAAAAAAAAAAATTTGACCTCACCCCAGAACACCCTCAGCATCCTGACTGACTGTTCTCCCCCTGCGCACCAGCTACAAAGCCCCTTTTTGGAAAGAAAAACCTTTCAGATTGGTTAATACAGTTATAAAGGCCATTAGAAGGCAATTTGAGACCTCTCATAGTCTCAGTTAATTATTGGAGCACTTGGTAAAAGTCACTTCAATATTAAAACCATATTAGGACAAATTCTTCATTGCAAAAAGAATAAATTCTAACCTCCAAGTTAAATATGTTCTCAATCAAGCTGTGATAGGCATACAATGTAGGTCATATGCATTTTGCCGATATTGGTACATTATTTATCTCTGATCCTCTGTCTTGGCTGCTTTTCACTACTGTTCTGGGTGGTGAGTACATCATACAGGTGACAGCAGGGCTGAGATGCACAGGAGAGGCGATAGCCTGGAAGCCCAAAGGCCAGAGAAGATGCAGGGCAGCAGATTGCCTGTGCCTGCCTGTTCAGTAGGAGGCTGGCAATGGGGTGGGAGCACCCATGGCCATGTGCTGCTGCTTTATGGGGTTGTCCTGGTGCCACTGCAGCATCCCAGTTGGGCTCTTCCCCCTCGCAACCAAATTTAGAAAGAAAATAATTTGGTCTGGACATTTCTGCCAGCAAAGTACACCTCCATCATATGTATTTTATCCTATAGTAGCTGTCCCTCATCCACATAACCCAGTGTTATGTGTTCGTCATTGTTTTCCAGGGGACTTCATATCCTCCATCCCCTGTTCAGCTACCCGCTGACACCCAGTGAGGATCTGCAGCTCCCTTTGCCAGGCACATTTATTCTTTGGGAACACTCTGCCTTTGAGCTCCAGCCTGCCAGATTTGGGGGGGGGGGGAGAGGGGGAGACAGGATGACACCCTGCTTGTTTTTGGGCATGTGGCTGGGGATGTTTGTGTAGGATCCCTCTGCGAAGCTGGTGCTCAGTCTCTGCAAGTGCCAAGCCAAGCACCATTTCTAAAATGAGCTATTGCATCAGTTCAAGGGCTCAGCACTTTCCTGAAGCATTCCAGCTATTTCTTTATGTGGCTAGTCTTTCAAACGGCACAAAACCTAGAGCAAACATAATAAATCCCCATTTGAAATGAAGAGAATTTGAATATTTGATTCCAGGGACACCATCTCAGTTCCAGCCTTATATGGAACCAAACAAGGGCAAGAGATAAGAATTAATGTTTACTTACCATCATTTCTTGCAGAACACAACCCAGTCCAGATTGAAATGTTTAATTTTGGCCAGTGACATGCTGTCACTCAAGGCAGAGGAATAAAATTATCCCCCCAAATGTGCTTGATAAGCTCTGCCTAATAAAAGCTTAAAGGTGTTTTTTCACAGTGCATGGGTTTTGAAAAAATAAAAAAATCACCAGTCAGCAACTTCCAAACTTTTACTTGAAACTTTCCAGTGGGCTATGTATATTTTAAGATATTTATCCTTATGCTAAGGAGTTAACTTTTATTTATAAGTTATGCTATAACAATTCCCGCACTTCTTCCTCCCCATCCAGGCAGCTAAAAAAACCCCCGTTACATGTAAATAAGAAACTGCAGTAAGAGGAGACTCTTTCCCACTGCGCCGATGATTGTAACTGTTCAGGGGGAAGAGGCTGAGCTTTCTGCAGCCTCAAGCATCTCCAAACAGCTCTTTGCCAGAGACCTGTGTAACTTGGTATGGTCCTTGGCACGTCCTGGCTCCTGTAAACATCCAAGTCCAGCCCTTCCTGACCAAAAGGCATAGTTAAATCAGCTCCTGCGACCCTGCAGGGCTTTTATATTGATATGTATTTTTCTTCTTGCCGATAAGAAGGAGAAGCTCTTTGGAGACGGCAAGGCCAGCATGGGCCACACAGCCGCACAGCGCGGAGGCGTCCCCCAGAGCTGGGGGGGGGAGGCGCGGGGGGACCGCGTGTGATGAGCAGCTCTGACCTCAGCCCCGGGAACGCCAGCACCAACCATCTGGATCCCATTTGCGAGGCTGAATCGCCCGGCCCCTCAGCACTCCTGCGCCAGCCGCCTCCTCCGGCCTCGCTCAGACCCGCGGCAGCCGTCTTGCAGGGACCAGCACACCCCCATTTCCCTCGCCCCGACGGTGCTTGCACCCCACCAAGCAAGGCGAGCAGGGGCTGGGAAGGCTGAGCAGAGCCAGCACACCATGAAGCAAGGGTGAGAGGCGCTTTGGAGTGGAAAATCCTGGAATAACCAACTTATTTTTTGGTTCTCTCAAGGGTAAGTGTTGCTTTCCACACGGGACCCCTTAGCCTGAGCTCGGCAGCTTCTGTGCTATGTTTCCTTTCCTCAGCAGGGTGTTAGTCTTTGGGGATTTTTCAAGGAATTTTGGACAAAACCCATCCTATGCACAGAGCGGCATCCTCAGAGGAAAGTTGCTCCCAGGCTTGCATTGCACTTGGAAAAGCGGAGCGATGCAGCCGGCTTGCTCACACCAGGAGCCTCCTCCCTGAGCCGATGCACCACAGGTGCACGGGGACGCTTCTGGCCCCACCAGTGCAAGAGAATTCAGTTCATTCAAAAACACTGAGTGGAGTATTTCCCCTGCTGCTGCAGGACAGCGTTCGCCTTTGATGCCTTGAAATCACAGCAGCAGCTTGGTGGGACGGGACCCGGATGCCCTGGGAAGCAGTGGGGTGGGTGCCGCAAGGAGGGCGTGTAGTGGTTTGGTGAGCTGCTTGGGCACAAGGAGGCGGATGCATGAGTCGGACCCTGCAAGGAGTCTGGGTAAGGGGATGACTTACGGCCCCTTTCCTGCTCCCGAGGCATGCGCTCAGGGCTGGGGGTAGTTTGATAGCAGCCCTCACCCCTCGTGCCTCAAGGCAAGGTAGGGTGAACGGGCTAGGGATGCTTCTCAGCCTGTCCGCCCCATGCAGGTCCTACTGTCAGGAATGTCCTTGCTGCTCCAGGGTGGGCCAGCACCGTTGTGGCTTCAGGGACAATACTCATTCCTTTGTGCTCATCTGTGGAGACTGAAATGGGGCAAACATCAGATATTTTTCCCCAAGGGCTCTCCAGCCTTGCATGGAACCACCTCCCCTCTCCACAGCCCCTGTCCCTGCTCCCTTCTGCCTTTCCCAACCCTTTCCCTCCATAGCCCCAGTTGCCCTCAGCTCCCCAGGGCTTTGCACACTCTTGCTGAGCGGGTGGCTATGACTAATCATGGAGACACCCTGCCACTGCCCCTCTTGGGTTAGCAAAGCCCTCCTTTCCCAACTGGAGCCCAGGGCAAGAAAGGGTTGCAGCCAAATTGGTTTCCTGACCAGGCATAGGGGCCAAAATTGTCTGGAGCGGAGGTGGCCAAAGCCAGTCTGGTTCCAGCGGGTGCAATGGGAAACTCTCAGCTCATTTCTGGTTACTGTGATGATTCATGTAGGCTCTCAGGGGAGGAATGCTGCATTTTTCAAACTTCTGGCTTTACCCCATTACTTATTGGTTCAAAAAAAAAAATATTGGTATTTATGGTTGGATAATTACTGTGCTTATAAAGTGCTGCCTCTGGGGCACAGCTGCCCAGTTTGGGAGCTTTGTGGAAGCCAGAGCAATATGTCCAGCCGGAGGCTGTTTCAGGGAGCTGGGGAACTTCTCCAAGGTCGCATAGGAATGTGGTGGCAAAGCAGAGACACAACTATGCTTAGTGGATGAGGAAAGGCTGTGGATGTTGTCCACCTGGATTTTAATCAAGCTTTTGACACCATTTCCCACAGCATTCTCCTGGACAAACTGGTTGCTCATGGCTTGGATGAGCGTATGCTTCACTGGGTAAAAAACTGGCTGGAAGGCCAGGTCCAGAGAGTTGTGAACAGAGTTAAATCCAGTTGGTTGGCAGTCACAAGTTTTGTTCCCCAACCTCAGTATTGGGGCCTGTTCGCTTTAATATCTTTATCAACAATCTGGGCAAGGGGATTGAGTGCACCCTCAGTTAAGTTTGCAGGCAACACCAAGTTGGGCAGGAGTGTTAATCTGCTTGAGGGTAAGAAGGCTCTACAGAGAGATCTGGACAGGCTGGATCGATGGAGCCAAGGCCAGTTGTACGAGTTTCAACAAGGCCAAGTGCCAGGTCCTGCACTTGGGTCACAACAACCCCATGTAACACTACAGGCTTGGGGAAGAGTAGCTGGAAAGCTGCCTGGTGGAAGAGGACCTGGGTGTGTTGGTCAACAGCCAGCTGAATATGACCAGCAGTGTGCCCAGGTGGCCAAGAAGGCATCCTGACTTGTGTCAGAAATAGTGTGGCCACAGGACTAGAGAAGTGATTGCACTCAGCACTGGTGAGGCCACACCTCAAATACTGTCTTCAGTTTTGGACCCCTCACTGCAAGAGGTGCTGGAGCATGTCCAGAGAAGGGCAATGGAGTCAGTGAAGGTCCTAGAGCACAAGTCTTAGGAGGAGCGGCTGAGGGAACTGGCGTTGTTTAGTCTGGAGAAAAGGAGGCTGAGGGGAGACCTTATCAGTCTCTACAGCTACTTGAGAGGAGGTTGTAGTGAGGTGGGTGTCAGTCTCTTCTCCCAAGCAACAAGCAATAGGTTGAGAGGAAATGGCCTCAAGTTGTGCCAGGGGAGGCTTAGATTGGCTATTAGGAAAAATTTCTTCACAGAAGGGGTTGTCAAGCATTGGAACAGGCTGCCCAGGGGAGTGGTTGAATCACCATCCCTTGAGCTATTGAAAAGACATGCAGATGTGGCGCTGAGGGACATGGTTTAGTGATGGGCTTGGCGGTGCCAGGTTAATGATTGGACTTTTAAGATCATAAGGTTTCTCCCAACCAAAATGGTTCTATGCATCTCCCTGTTGCCATCCCTTGACTTAGTAGTACCAGGGATACGGACACAGCTCCCAGAGCTGAGGGAAATGGCCTTTCCATCCCCAACTTTATACCTTCTTGCCACCCTGATCTCTACAGACAGGTTGACCATGACCAGGGGTGTGATGGCATTTCTAAGACAGGCCCACGGCTGCACACTTGCTCCTGCTGCCCCTTGTCTGTCATTCATTCATTCATTCATTCATTCATTCATTCATTCATTCATTCCCTTTCCATTTTTTAGCAGTCTACCTAGTTCCCTTCCTGCTTTTCAAACATCTTTGCAATTTTCCATTCAAATGCATAAACTTTCCCTGATTTCCGAGTGAGCTAAACCAGCCCCCACCGTATTCCCACATGTCAAGGAGAAAAAAAGGTTTCTCTCCTAACTTTTGCTACGTGCCTGTACGGGAACAGAAGGGAAGGGAAGGGAACATCTTATTCCTTCCATCAGTGCAAACTTGGGTAACTGCACAGTCTTGCCAGCCTTGGACTATATTTTCCCAGCCTGGATGCATTTGATTTGCAGCAAAGGGAGGAACCTGCCGCGTGTTGGGTGTGCACGGCAGTGGGGCTGGCTGCGGGTGGCATTGCATGCATGCTCTCCACTGTGAATCACAGCCAGCCTTGCCGCTCCACATGCCCATCACTTTTTCCACCTTTTAAAGTGATCTGTGTTCCACATTAAGGAGCTGATTTGTTTGGGCGGGGAGGCACTGGGAGGCTTAGGTTACTATACATAAAGAGTCATTGATCTTTGAGGGAGTTTCCTTTTTTTTTTTTTTTAGCAAATACTCCGTTTCCTCTTATTAACTATGCTATTTTAGTGAAGAAAACAACCAGATTTTAAGCCAACAGCACACTCATGAGAACAGAAATGAATGTGATTCATATTAAATGCTAGCACCCAGCAAACTTGTTCAGGTAGGATATAAATGCAACATAACTCTGTTGCTTTGCTGAATGCTGGTTGTCAAAAAAACCAGAGTCCAAGTGGTTTGCAAAAAGCAGTAAGATTTTCAACCCTTCTAGGCTTATTTGCTTTTAATGCTCACGTCTACCTGTGTAGGAAGAAACATTTTCAGGATTAGCCCTCAGTCCAACAATCCTCACCTTCACAGTGCTATCGATGCCAGATGGCGGCAATATTCATTGAAATCCTTCAAAAGAGTTGGTGCAAATTGAAATGGCTCCACTCAACTCCTTGGAGTTGTGAATAAATTCAGAATCCATCCAATGCAGTTCATCCCAAGTCTCTAGAAATAGCCTTGCTTCTCTGGAGGCTATGTGGCCAGGTGATATTTGGTGCTACGCAATGAAGAACTGGTCAGGTGCCTAGAGGCTTGGGAGGCTTATGTCCCTTTTCAAAGGTGACTGAGCTATTTCACAGGGAAAAATTATGGCACTTAGCCCTTAGGTGTCCAAATCACTGCTAGGAATGAGTTTTGGCTAGTGTTTTCCTCAGCTCAGAGCTCTTAACAATGCAGAGAAACCTAAGGTGGGATTCATCCAGCCAAGAGAGGAGCATGCATCACCTCCAGAGGGCAACCTGTGCTATCACGACTCCACATTAGGATCTCAGGAGCCATTCCTCCTCTTTGCTTACTCCATCCCACTGTCAGTGCTGTAAATAACTGTTCTGGGTGGTCGGTGTCCACATTCAAGTGTCTGGCAAGGCTTACAGCAGACTCATGGCTTCACTGCTGCCTCTCAGGGACATGCATATAGCAGAGACCAGCCAAGTCAAGGGTGTTTCAGGCTGAGGGTTTTGGTTGGGGAACAGGGTGATGATGAGGCATGAGGAGATGCCTACAAAGCAAACACAGGTGAAAGCAGAGGCCCCTTGGTTTTGACCCTGACATCCCCATGGAACAGACTTTAAGAAGGCCCCAAGCATGCTCACAGCATCTCATTTCCAGGACAATGCTTTGCCCTCCCTCTGGTCCTGCCTGTTCCACGTGCAGAAAAGCTGTTGGGACCCAGGTGCAAATCCACATCTTTCTCCCCGTACAAGATGACATGTCCCACATGCAAAAGGAATTTAGGGTCACAATTGCTTTGCAGGCTTCTATTCAAGCTATTTTGGGGGGATGCCCCTGGGGCTGCGCAGGAAAATTGGACTACATGTACTTTGGTTGAAGGCAGTGAGGTGTCCCAAAAGTCCCTGGCTGCGCCAGCTAGCAAAGCTGCACAGGCTGCCCAAGACCAAGCCCAAACCCGGGCCGTTTGTCCCCAGAAGAAGAGCACATGAGTCATAGCTCTGCCTACCACAGTTGCTTTGGGTCCTCTGTCCTTTCCCAAAGGCTGCTCACCTCCCCATGGCAGCAGCGCTGCCATGGGGAGGGAGAGCTGATGGGAACAAATTTCACAAATAAATCACTAGGTTTGGATTTCCTGTTGTCACACTCCAGGAGTCAGTTCTGCCCAGCTCAGTGGTGTAGCATCAGGCAACTACAAAACACTAGTACAGAAAATCCCTCTGATCACTTGTTCTTACAGTCCAGCGAGATAGATAGCGTCAGTGCCTGAAACACTGCCCAGCTGGGAGATCAGATTTAAGAGGTATTTTGCAACAACATTGGTTATTCCCTCCACCTGCCATAGCACCCATCCACATCTGCACGACATCACATTTCTATTTGCACCAAAGCCAGAGATACTTCCCCTCCTACTCAAAGCCAGCCAGCCCAGCTGAGCGGCACATGTAATGAATCAGTGATATGTAACAGCTGTAGTAATTTTTTTCCTGTCTTTTATGTTTTGCTTTTTTAAGTCTACTCATCTGCTTTACACTTTTACATATTTTATTTTAACTACTCTAGTGAAAAATCACACAAATGAATGATTGCTTAGAAAGTGAATTTGAAACATCCACTCAAATAAAAAAAATATGTAAAATGTCAGGTTTTATGCACAGAGAAGTATGCAATACGCAAAAAATAGCTGCTGGGAAAAATATTTAAGGAAATCACTTCAGTGCGTTAGTGGTAGAAATGATTGCCTTTTGAAAGCATTATTAGAAACAGATGTATATCTTCAGATGAAATGGAGGATATACTGTAATATTAAGAGGTCACCACACACTATATAAACTCTAGACAGACATAAAAACTTCAGATTATTGAAGATCATATGAGTTAATCTTTTAGCACATGAATTATTAAGAGACACTCCCCAGGTTTTGGTGCTAATTCTTCGCAGTTCAGGAAAATGCTTTCCTTTTCTAAAGTCACTCAGTAGTCAGGTTCTTCAGCATTTATTTTTTCTTCCAGCTTGCAGTGGTTATATTAGAAGCTCTACCAGAGCTTTCACCCCCCAGGACTGCAAGGAACTTTGCATTAAAAAAAGCCAAAATGAAATTGCCTTATTGAAAATAACAGCAATCCAGGCGAATAAAGTTGCAAAACAGGTACTTGCCATAATCAAGAATTAAAATAAATTAGCATAAGTTCACATTCCTGATTTTATCCTCCACGCCGTGCAAGCTGGTGCCATCTCCAGGTTCTGTGACCAGTGGCAATTTGAGGCACAAAGCAAGAACACATTGAGTAAAGCAAGTTACTTGCTGTTCTTCACAAGGGAAGCCAAGCGAGACCTACCTCCAAGAAATAAAAAACATATCATTGACTGTCTTAAACCCACTCTTCTCACTGAAGTAAAGACTTACTGTTAGCTCAGTCAAACCCAGTCTGAGCAGAGTTTTAATTCAAAACCGTCCCAAGAAGCACATTACCTTTGCAAAAAAGCTGCTGTCCTTGCTTCTTCTTCTCAGAGGCCATTCTTTCTCCTCTCCTCTCCCTTTCTGCAAACATCCAACTCTTTCTCCTTTGCTAAGAAGGGTGTTGTGAAGGGGGGGGGATACAAAGAAAAACCCTGGCCAGGAAGATCCACTTTTCTATAAATTGTCAGTCCATCTCTAAGAAACATCAATCACCTCTTCCTGCAAGACTTTGCTGCTTTTTTCCTTCTAATAACGAATTTCAGCTTCTGTGACTTTAGGATGGTTTTGGGGAAGCACAATCCTAAAACTCGTCTCTTGTCGATGAACAAATCCCTCTGCTTTCACATAACTGAAAATACCATGATGGAGGTCACAGAGAAAGCTAGAAATAGATCTGGAGACGTCCTAAAGGCTAAAATAAAAAAGAAGGTGACTAAAAAGCACAGCCAACTTTTTATTGCTTGAAAAAGGTGCTGTGTTTCCCAGACAGACAAGTCAAATAAACCAAAGCTGAGACTGAGTGTTGTTTCAATACACTGTGATATCCAGGTTTATGTCATGGTGCCCCAAAGGTTGACTCATGACTTTTGGCTGTTAGTGTTTACCAGGATGGAGGTACATAAAATACAGCCAGTGGTTTCTTTGCCACAAGGCTCCAGGGCTGAACCACGACCCAAAGAGACCTAACAGAGGTGGGCTCAGCCCCAGCTCTACCCCAGGCTCCTTGTTTGAACGTGATCAAGGTAGTTCTCCAAGGGGTTTCAAGCTAAAGCAGCCCTAAAGATGTAGGTGTAGATCCACTGTAGAGTTTGGAAATCCCGTTCAGTGTAAAGCCCAGTTGCCCACCACTGCAAGAGGGTCATGGGGGGGGTGTTACAGGCAGGGGAGCTTTTGTAACACTGGGGAGATTTGCTTTTCCCTTCTGCTGTGTTTCATGGCTGTAAACAGCCCCATAAGTCTCTCTGCAGCTGCTCAACGTTAAAACCAAAAAACCCCCAAATGTTTGCCTCAGTCCTGTCATTTATTAGCTGGCAATTTTCACTAGTTTATCTTGATGGTCTGTTCACCCCCAGCTGTTGGAACTGCAGAGGACTAGGATGCCAGCAGCTAATAAACAGGGTGATAACATAACCTTCTGCATTTTGGAAAAGAAATACTAGCACTTTTACACCGTACATTATTTTAATAGGCTATTTTTCCATAACATGCATTTTATTTCACATTTTTCATTCACTGCTAGCAGCATTTTTACTCCCAATGGATTTTGCAAGGCAAGCCCTTAAAAAGCTTGCAGCTCTTCCATAAACCTCTTCTGCCCAGAGGGAAGATGCTCTGATGGGGCTGGATGGGTGGTTGTCAGAAGCTCAGTGCTTTTTGCAAACCTCAGCTCTGGGACCTACAGACTTTTCTGTACTTGTGTGCGCAGGGGATGAACCCCGTAGCCCATGGCTAACCCTGCACCTATGGAGAAGCAGAGCCTAGCTTTCCCCTCCCCATGTGTCCTTTGGGTGAAAATACGTTTTCTGGGAGCAAGATGTAAAACAGGAACATGGTCCAGCAGACCAGGTTCGCTCCCACCGGAAGCACTGGTGGGCTTGGCTTGGAGTCCGATATCTGGGGAGATGGATGAGATCCAGCTAACACGGATGATTTTTTAGTCTTTTTATGAATGACAGCAATACCTCTGGGCTGCAGCAGCTGCCTCTATAAATTGAGGAGTTGCCAATAGCAGGGAAGACTTGTCATGTCTTAATTAATGCTGCATGCTAGCTGCTGACTGTGCCTATTAAATGTCTCTCCTCCTGGTGTTATTATTATTATACACAAATCTGTGGGGAAAGAGAAAGGCTAGCTTTTGCCTGACTTATGCTGTGTGGCATTCACAATGCCATGTGGAGCACCTGGAAGAGCAAACACTGCAAACCCCTTCTCCTGTGGAGGACCAGACCCCAACTCATCTTTGAAATGCAGGGAGCCAGTGGAAGTGTCAGGATTGTGTCAGGTTTAAGGAAACAAGATGGAGGTTTTCCCCTCCTTTCCACTAAACCCTCTCTCTGATAGCCCTGAGGGGTGTCTCTTCAGTGGAAGAGGGATCAGATGTTCAGATGTTTATTTTCGAATTTTCTCTGCTTTCTGGCATCTGGTTCTGTTTCCAGCCCTGTCAACAATGGCCATCTGTGTAACTACCATGGCTTTCCTTAAAGAGGGGTTAGTCTTCCCCCTAGCCCTCTTAGCCTCTTCTGTTGGTCATAACTCTCTGGACTGATGGAGTTGACAAGGATGGTGATAAGAAAATGGATTTTTATTTATTTATTTATTACTTTTTTTAACAATGACCTGGTTAATAGCTTGATGTATTTGAATAACTTCTGGCTCATTTGAGTAATTGAGCTCTTTCTGGGCAATGAAAAATACTACATCACTGCATTCCCTTTTGGGAGGATATTTTCTTGGTTAAGCAAGTCTTCCTGGTTTCTGCTCTGTAGGCTTGGAAATGAAGATTAAATAATAAATTGGCCATCTCTATGACAACTATATACAGCTTTCCTCAAGGAGACATTGTTTTCAGAAGACTTGCCAGGTGGATCACAGATAAGAAACTTCCATAAATTATATTTTTGTCTCCAACATGTAAAATATTACTCTTGGTGCCTTTCCAAAATATGATCAGCTAACAGAGGCTATTCCACTGCTGGGGCTGTGAGCCTGGGGGAGTCCGAAGTCTTTTTGCTGTGTAGCCAGATCATGTGGCTCACTTGGGTCTGGAGTAATTAAATTTCCATTTGTATATTTGGGACAGCTGAAAAGGTGAGCTGAGGCAAAAAGGGATTTTCAGGGCAATTATTATTCTAAAATTTGTTAAAAAAAAAAAGGGGGGGTGGCATAGGGCAACAGCAAGAGAAAATGTGTTGGCCATCCATGGATGCAGATGGGTGAGAGGCCATCATATAGTTTAAGGATTGGTGTTAGAAGCCTAGGCTAATCATTTTCTTATGAATTTGGTATTACCTGGCGCAGTATAGGCAAGGAGACAGGCATCTAAGTCCACAGGGGTGATTAAATGCCAGTTAAGTAAGCGATGATTCCTCTTCCAAAGAAATGCTTCCTATGAAGCAGGCTCTGTCTAGCATTAAAATATTTTACTCCTGCTGAAGTGTCACAAAAGCATTGTAAAACCACATGGTTTGGCTTTTCTATCTCGTGCCTCATCCATGCCTGGCCAGCACTGCCACTGTTTCTCACTCTCCCTGTTTTTCTCCCTTAGGTCTCACATTGGGTGCTTTGAAACAAACAGAATAGAAGGAAAACTCAGATAAAAGACCAAAATGAGGAAACATCGACATTTGCCATTCGTGGCAATGTTTTGCCTCCTACTCTCAGTCTTTTGCTCAGTTTGTGCCCAGCAGCAAGCAGGTAAGGCTGGATTGCTTTATCCAACTTCAGCTCTGTACAAACGTGCTGCTAGTTCGCACCATTTGGTTTTTAACATGCATGTCAATGGGACATTGTGGTTTACGTTCTGCTCCTCAGCTCCCACTCGGCTGAGGGTCCTTTTGGACCCAGACCTTAGCCAACGACTTCCTGAGCATGTTGCTGGCCAGTGGTGTGCCTTTGAGGATGCTCTGCGGGGGACGGAGATGCGGGATGTGCACACAGGGTGGCCTTGAGCGGGTCTTCTCCTGGGCAGAGCTGTTTCGCCCTCCTTGCATGCATAGCAGGGATTTTTGCAGTGAGAATAGCACTGCCACTAACCTGCGGAAAGGTTGTTTGGCTTTTTTAAGAAGACGCACCGATGCCTTTGGTGTCATGAGGAGGGTAGTTAGCAGCAGGAAAAATATGGAAAATTCATTCCAGCACCCAGGCTGCTTAAACTGAGCAGCCCTTCCTTCCTCGAGCACCACCGCGGAGCCAGCAGAGCCCTGAGTCAGCAAAATATGTGCAGGAGACCATGGGCAGTTAGAAGCTGAGCAAGCCTAAATTCACACATGAAGCTGCAGGCACCTTTGTCTGGCTCAGGGCTGGTGCTCAAAGCAACGCGGTGAGGGTCTGAGGAGGGGAGAAGCATCTCACCTTCCCTTCCCTGGGAAGGGCAGGTCACATGCGGTCCCCTCCTGTCTCCCAATGCCTGCGGTGTCAGGGTGCTGATGGCTGCCTGGTTTTCCTCTAGCGCTTCTAGTTTTGCTGTGGGCAATAAGGGGAAACTAAGCTTCACTTTCACCATGCAAAAGAGGCTGTCGGTTGTTTGGGCGAGGAGGAGGAGGAGGCATGCTTGCGTTGACCGTTAGAAAATCCTAAACCCCCATCTGTTTTTTTAAAGCTGTCAAAACCATTGCCGTGGCTGATATAATATTTCTAGTGGATTCCTCTTGGAGCATTGGAAAGGAACATTTCCAACTCGTTCGAGAGTTTCTGTATGATGTTGTAAAAGCTTTAGATGTGGGAGGAAATGATTTTCGCTTTGCCCTGGTCCAGTTCAGCGGAAACCCTCACACAGAGTTCCAGTTAAATACCTACCCCTCTACCCGAGACGTCCTGTCCCATATTGCCAACATGCCTTACATGGGGGGAGGCACCAAGACTGGAAAAGGATTAGAGTACCTAATCGAGAAGCATCTCACTAAAGCTGCTGGAAGCAGAGCCAGTGAAGGCATCCCCCAGGTTATTATAGTGTTAACGGACGGACGATCCCAGGATGATGTGGCTCTGCCATCATCTGTCCTTAAATCGGCCCGTGTAAACATGTTTGCGGTCGGCGTGCAGGATGCAGTGGAAGGGGAGTTAAAGGAAATAGCGAGCGAACCCTTCGATATGCACCTTTTCAACCTAGAGAATTTTACTGCTCTCCACGGCATAGTTGGAGACTTAGTGGCGAGTGTCCATTCATCCATGACTCCAGAAAAGGCTGGGGCAAAAGGACTGGTTAAAGACATCACAGGTAATGGCTGACTGCTGATGGTTCCCATCAGCATGGTATCTGCTGGCGTTGCGCTGTTTAAAGCCTTTGTAGGGGCAAGACTGAGATGGACGTTCAGAGGTTTAAAAACAAAGGTTTGAAGCATGTGGCCCCATGTTTGTAGCTATCAGGTGTGCTGTTGTTCGCAGACTGAGCTGGCATCCCTGCCAGAGCTGCCAGGAGAAATAGCGCAGGAGTCCTTGGATGGGCAGTGGCCTGCTGTGGCCATCCTTTTGCGCCCATGGCACGGAAATACAAATGTAGGGAGCTCTGCGGAGTTATTAAACTGCTCCATCCTATCCACTCCCAAGGCAGGGAAATAGGGGATGAACACACCAGCCATGAAGGTGACTCTGAGGCTCTGACTGAAAACCCTCTGGAGACTGAGATGGTTGCTGCTGGCTGCGGGGACACCATGCGGGATGTCACCTTGCAGCTAGCAGGGGAAATAGGCAATGTGCTACTCCAGAAAGTCACGTTCTTGGCTGAAGACAGCAAAAGCAGTTCAGGGAAGAACTTCTTCACTGAAACCCCAGCCATGAGCTGGCCCTTAGCCTCTCTCCTCATGCACTTGGAGAAAGTGTGTGTGGTTGGAGAGTCCCTTTTGCAATGCCACTCAAATGCCTTCTTTACAAGCCGATGGCTTTCACCTGTGGGAGCGCTGGACCCTTCCCGTAACTGAAACCTCTCTACAAACCACGTTGGCTTCAATGGATCTGTGCTGACTGCAAGCCAGGGACCCGATTTGCCTGGGAAAAAGAAAAAAGAAAAAGATAGTCTTCCTCTGTCCCTTTTCTATTTATGAAGTTTCAGTGTGGAAAGGGTCTTCTGAGCAGCTTTGTGTTTCAAAACAGAAGTCCCAGAGATCAAACCTTTCTTTTTATTCCTGAGACTCCATCTGAAGGTCAATAGCTTGTGGGGTGATGTAAGGCAACAGCAGTGTAATGAGGCAGTGTAACATTAATCCCCCTGTGTTGTCTTGCCTTATTAACCCTCACGCCAGCCCCACTGGGTGCTCTCCATCACTGCATGACACTGAGCAACACCAAAAGGCTGTGCTCACATGTGTTTTTATTGTGCAAAGTGCTTGACAGGGCAAATATCCAGATCATGTGAAAGCCACAGGGAAGGAAAGAAGCTGTCCCAGAAAGATGACATAAGGTTTGCCAATTCCAGGAAATCATGGCAATATATACGGAAAATGAATGTCATACCCAACCTGCTGACAGCACTGCAGCAGCTCTTCAGCATCTTCACCATGAAGGACCCTAGTGCTTCCCTGTTGAAATCCACAGGGAAATTGGTCTTTGGCAGCTGGCTGTCATCCTCTGGGGCACGCCAGCAGGTAACCCCATAGTACATAAACATCTGGAGTCACAGACATTTCTTTAAAAGCTTTAAAGGCAAATTGCTACTTATGTATATCGTGCATTTCCAAGTTAATTTCCACTCAGTTATTTTTTACAAACATTTCCTTTCCCCCCGTAACACAAATTTAAGATAATCCTACTATTGTAGCTTTGCCACTGTGTTAACTTGCACGAGCAATCTACAGAGTATCATTAAACATAGGAGAAGATGTTACAGGTCCTAAATGTTGGGTGACAATAGTGTGCAAAGCATGGTACAAATCACTGTTTGCATAAGAATTTAAGAAGGCATTTTTCCAGCTGATAATTCCATGTAGCATTAAAATGTATAAAAATGCCATGGGTGTTATGCTAAAAATGAGCCCTAATAAGAAATAGAAATGTAAAAAAACCCAGGTCCTATAGTACTTCCAGTATAGAGTACCAGAGCTGTTGGTCTGTGGCAGTCCCCGGAGCTGACTAGTGTAAGTATGAAAGTCAGCCCCAAGTTTGCCCTGATGTATTCGTTAAATCTTAGCTGTCTGTCTCATCTGACCCTCCTTGCTTAGTTGTGTAACAAGCATGCTTTTATTTGTTCTCCAGCACCAGCTTGTTCCATAAATGTGCACTGAAGTACAAGGTGTTTTTTACAGTGATGACAAATTATCCAACACATCTGCTTCATATCTGTGTTCTTCCCTGTGGGAGCAGCCCATGCTGCCATGATGACACCCATTGGTGTCTGAAATCTTGTTCCTCAAAAAGAAGTCCAGGGTATCTAAAGCAGTGCTGGGCACAACCATTCTGAGATTTCCTTTTCATTTATATGATGAAGTAGAATGTGTACATCCCAACTGAAAATGGCCCTAAGCACTCCTAAATTTCAACTTGATGGAAAAATAAATCCTGGAGCCCTTTGCAATTCTGAGCTACAGTGATGTTCTTCAAGCGAACACTGGTTATTGAGTTGGCCCAGGGAAGTGATGATGCCCTGGAGACCTTCTCCTTTGCCACTGGATTTGTGGCATTATTTGAATCTCGTGGTGGCATTGTGATGTATGAAAATGTTTACTGGAAAAACAACTAAAGAGGCCAAAGAGAATTTATGATTGAAACTGCTGGTTAATAGCAAAGAGCACAGATTTATTCCTGGCCTTGCTAAGCTACATAACAGTTTTGCTACTGGTTTCACCTCAGGCTTTCAAATGTTTAGAGCTGGGTGTGATTTCCAAATGTTGCTTGTCATTCATTTGCAAATAGTCTGAAATTTGATTTCTTGACAAGATTGGAGAGTAATAGCATGGAAACATCTAAGCATGCTTTGGGGTCTTCCCCCCACGTTTTGCATGCATACAGCTTGGTGATGTTGATGGTAAAATTAGCTGAGCAAGAGAGTAAGAGCAGACTCCAGGGAATTTTGGGTCTGCTTTGGTAAGTCTCACAGCAAAAATGCTTCCCCCTCAGCAGGGGTTCATGCCATGTAAAAGTTTTGTTTGGTGTGCATATATACTCAGCAGATGCTTGTGGTCATCTGTATATGGTCACAACAAGTAGAGTTGGATAATTGTGTCATGACTGATTTCATCACCCTGTTTTAACCTGATTCTGCATTCCTTGATTGAATCTCCAAAATCCATATGAAAAATACAGACCAGACCCCTCCCTCTGTAGGTAATGAATGCATCTTTGTGCAAAATAATTAAAGCAAGACAATTTTTGTGTGGCACAGGTTGACAATTGTGCAGTTCAGCTTGCTGGGCAAATACCATCATGTGTATGCTGGCAACTGGTAAAAGAGTTACAGTGCAAGAATAATAACCAAACACAAAATTATTTCAAATAATATTTCTCCATGTTGGGAGAAGCCAATGTATCCAGCCACTGTTTTTAACCAAAAGGCCAGAATTGCAATAAAGAGGCTGAAACTTCCATGCATCCAGTAGACAGCGGCTTTTCTCTTCCACTCTCCACCACCCCCCCCCAAAAAAAAAAATAAAATAGAGCGACTGCAATGAGAAAAACCTCCTACAAATATTACTGTCCTCACCCACTATCTTCAGGGTGAATTACCACCAAAATCCACCTTTTTCTTTTGGCTCTGTCCAATATTTGGACAGTACTGGCCACTGATGGAATGGATCTATATTTCCAAAATATATATTTTACCAAGTTTTCTCCTCATGTGCCAATAATGCTGACAGCTGTGTAACTGCAGCTGCTGGGTCAGGTTGTGTCTGCTCGAGCTGTCCCTTGCTGCATAGCAGATCCTGGGATGGGGCTGGGAGCTCGTATTCAATCAGAATGCAGAACTAAGAGGTAAATGTCACCTCCTCAGTGAACATGTGTTTTTTTTTCTCATTTTCGTGTTTCTTACTGGTTTTCCAAGAAACATGTCAGAACACTGTACAACTGCATGTAATCACTCATTTTAATGCTTTCACCTTTTGCATTTCTTTTTTTAAAGCTCAAGAGTCTGCTGACCTTATTTTCCTTATTGACGGATCAAACAACATCGGAAGTGTCAATTTTCAAGCCATACGTGATTTCCTTGTAAATTTGATTGAAAGCCTCAGAGTTGGAGCTCAGCAAATACACATTGGGGTGGTGCAGTATAGTGATCAACCCAGAACCGAGTTTGCTTTGAACAGCTACTCCACAAAAGCAGATGTTCTGGATGCCGTGAAGGCACTTAGTTTTCGCGGTGGCGAGGAAGCGAACACTGGTGCTGCACTGGAGTTTGTGGTGGAGAACCTCTTCACCCAGGCGGGAGGCAGCAGGATAGAGGAAGCAGTGCCTCAGATTTTAGTGCTGATAAGTGGTGGAGAGTCTAGTGATGATATCCGAGAGGGCTTGTTAGCGGTGAAGCAAGCTAGTATATTTTCATTTAGCATTGGGGTCCTGAATGCTGACAGTGCGGAGCTGCAGCAGATTGCTACTGATGGAAGCTTCACATTTACTGCCCTGGATATCCGTAACCTTGATGCTCTTCGAGAATTATTACTGCCCAACATTGTTGGAGTGGCCCAAAGACTCATTTTATTAGAGGCCCCAACCATTGTGACTGAAGGTATGTATGCCTTTCTAGACTGTTGCATATCAATGAATGAATGAGCTTTTGCACGCTTTAAAAGCATATTTATTTTTTTAATTTAATTTTTTTTATTTTTGTAATGCATCTCTCTGGTGTGCTTATGGAGAAACAATGGGAAAGATGAATAGTCCTGCAGCTAATGTGCAGAAACTCATTTGCCCAGTGGGTTACCTTGAAAACCAGGAGGTTTTGTGTCAGTAACTGACATGGCATGGGGTTTTAAAGAAGTAAGTGGAGTATTAAAAAGCTCATATAATCCTTATTGGGCCTTCTAAGCACCCTGGGGGTAAATACAGTAACACTGTCAGTTCTGAAAACATTTATGTCATACAAACTTACATTAGGTGCCAGTTGAAAAGGTCAAGAGAAAGAAACTTGACTGGGGAAGCTATCAGGAATGTTAAATTGATCCCTATTTCACGGTGTGGAAATTACCAGCTTGCTAAAATGCTAAAAATCTGTACCTCATTGAATCTGTGCACTACCCTTGGGAAAAGGCTGAAATTCCTGTGTTGTTAAACTTAGAAGCAAAATGGCCCTTAGCTCTTCTGAAGTGAAATACCTACCTTGCTAACATATATTTCCCTTCAATCCATAAGCTGAGAAAGTTTACAGCTTTCCATGAGGCCACGGGAAATGAAAATATAGGTGTCAATATTCCACTTAGGTCACTTTTTGTCACTCTTAAGTCCCCATTGACATTATTTCTGGACTAGCATTAGCTTGGGTGCAGTAGAATAATGAATAACTGGATTTATGGAGCAAGTAGGTGAGTAAGAGTTTCTCACCCTATGGGTCTATGACTAAGTTAAATTTACTGATAGAGAGGTTTTATGAAAGAAACAATATGTCGTATTTCAGAGGTCCCTGGAAAAGGCTAGGCTGGAGTTGCTGCACTTAATTATGAGTGTTGCTTAATGCGAACAACACTTTTGGGATTCAAGTGCCAGTCTGGAGTTCTGTATATACTGTTCAACTCATGATGTATGTTGACATATAAAACTGCATTCCAGATGTCTTCCTGATCTATGTCTAAACATGATTGCTCTCCTGTGGCTCAAATCAAAGGGAAGAATTTGCCTAAAAGATCATTTTATGACCTTGCCTTGATTATTCCAGGAAAGAACATAAAGCGCTTTTGCTTGTAGCACCCCACAAGAACCATATTTAGCTAAATAAGCTGAAGTGTGCATGTCTAGCTAAAATGTACATGCCAGGCCCCATGCAAGTTGATGGAAACCCTCTCTTTCTTTTTAAGGCTGTTTGAATGGGAAGATTAAAAATTTTGGTACATTTGGTTTCATTTGCACTTGCATATTTTTCACTTAGAATGCCAGCTTGTCTGTAGGAGGTACTACAGTAGCATCAGCCCGTGCAATTACATATAGATGGATAGGCTAAATGGACAAGCTGGTATTTTCAAAGAAGCTTTAAGGTATTTCCTTTGCCTGGTGTTGATGGAAATTAATTTTGAGTGGTCGGCTTGATTCACATCGGTGCCTTGGATGTCTGCAGTGTAAAGCACTTGGTTAGGGACACATACCACAGCCCAAGAGTTGCCATTAGCTTCACTGGGCTCTGGATCAGACCCCATGAGATGTGTACAGCCTTCCTTAAATGCTTCTGCTTTAATTGCGTCCATTGGAATTAGCACAGCGGGGTATTTCTTCCTGTGGGTTTTGGTTTCGGTTCTTGCATTCCTCTTCTCTAAGGAAATGTACGGCAGGATTTGAGAGCTGCAAGAGGAATGAGTAGCAGAGGGAGCTCTTGCTTTCTGGCCTCTCTCATCTCTGCAAAGCGCCTTTGATGTTTCCCACAAACTTCTATATAAGGTCAAAAGTTTCCAGGGTCTCCATTTTTAAGTATCTAGCTGCTGACAAGCTAAGGAAGTGCTTTGGACATCTCTCCTGAGTGATACAAAGCAGGGATTTCAGTCCTTGTTACCCCGTTGGAAAGTTTCCTTTTTTCAGCCTTCTCCTCCTTGAAGTAACTGATGAGGAAAAAAAACCTGGCTGGGTGGATGAATGCTGGAAGTCTCACTGCTCTGGGAGGGGGATACTTTAAACAAATCCTTGTTGCTTTGTGAGTAGTGCTGTTTTGATAGCGTGGGCAGTCAACTGCAAGCCACCAGCAGCTCACGTAAGGCTGTGGCTCAGAGAGGGCCACACCACATTCGTTTCGTGCAGCGACTCAGAGTTTTGTGTCCAACAGCACCATGGTGGGCTATTTTAAGCTTCAAATTTTGACAATCAGTCCTTACACGAACAAATTCCAGCAAGACTTTGGAGAGGCTTTTGCAAAGGCTTGTTCGTGCTTGCTGTTGGAGGCAGGTGTCTTGGAGTCCCCAGGCAGAGAGGGCAGCCGAGTCACAGATGTCATCTCCAGTTCTAAATCACTCTTTGGGGTAGTCCAATCTCATGTCACTTGCTCTTAATGAGAAACCTGACAGAGATCAGCCTTTGGGAGCACTGATTTCTGTGGCCAGCTGGTGGCTGGCCTGTGGCTGGCGCCAAGGAGGGNTGATTTCTGTGGCCAGCTGGTGGCCAGCCAAGGAGGACTGCAGCCAAAGCTTTGTTCTTTGTTCAAATCCAAAGTAAACAGCCTTCCACAGAGGAGCCCTAATGGGCCAAGGGACTTCCCTTTTCCATCCAGGCAGGACAAGAGAGCGTTTGCTACCACTTGCCCTGAGGGGTATGAGATCCTGATGATTCTGAGTCTCCTCTTCCCGGGGCTGTGTGCTGGGTGTAGCAGTGACCCTGGGAGGTGATGAACCTGCTGCCTTGAATATTGACCCCATCTCAGGAGCCCTTAGGTGGGTAGGCAACTTAAGAACACCCCAAGCCCAATGAAACACAATGATCCATAATGCTACAGCATAATCTGGAAGCAATACTAGGTTTCCTTTTTGACTTCAATGGCAAGAAACTAGGGAGATGATGATGAAAGTGGGTTTATTTACAATATTGGCCATGGCTCGCTGCTTCAAAGACTACATGTGGGTTGTTTAAAAGGTGGTATTATCTCCCATGACAATCATGTATAATGCTTTTATCATAACGGCATTGGTCTTGTTAGTATTTACTATTTTTTCGTGTACATTTGCTGTATTAAATATGATGATTGCTTTGGTTCAAATGCTGCACATCAGTCTTTTCCCCCCTCCCCCCAACTATCTTCCTTCAAACTTAGCCAGGGAACTGGAAAGCTAATTGTGATCTTTCTGTGTCCTATGCCATCATCAATGATAAAGTTTCAGAGATTACAACGTAGGGGACCTGTTTTGTTAAAGACATGGCAACCAGAATATAATTCAGCTCTTCCATGACTGGGCTAGCTGTGCCAAGAAAAGCCATAACTTGTTTTTGTTAGATAAGGAATAACACGTAGGATGTGAAGACTCAAAGCCAGGTATGTTGAGTAAGTGGAGACTGTTTTTTACTTGTGTCATTGCTCTTGGGAACCTGTTCCTTCTGAGAGCAAACCACACTGTGGCATAATTCAGGTGGCTCCACTGCAGAGAAAGGGAGCACCACCTGCTTATTCTATCTCATGTCCCGTTTGTGTGCCAAGATTTCTCCTGATTGTTTGCCTGCCTTTCTTGTTTTGACATGTATATGCATTTTAATGTCAAGTTTTATAAACAATGCAATTCTTTGGTGTTTTAGAAAGGGGAACTCTTCAATCAAATGTCTTAGTAGGCCTCTGGTAGAACCTAAGAAATAACTATGTTTTGACCCTTTTAAAGGTGTTTAGAGTAACAGTACTTCAAACAAACAAGGTGTCCTAAATGTTGCCGAAGTGTTGTAGAACTGATGCGCAGTGTGGTGAAGGCTTCCGCTAACATTATGTTCACATGTTACTTGCAGTTATTGAAGTGAACAAGAAGGATATAGTCTTCCTGATAGATGGCTCAACTGCTTTGGGATCTGGCCCCTTTAATGCAATTCGTGATTTTGTTGCCAAAATTGTCCAAAGGCTGGAGGTTGGACCCGACCTCATCCAAGTTGCGGTGGCACAGTATGCAGACACTGTGAAGCCAGAGTTTTATTTTAACACCTACCAGAGCAGAAAGGATGTGATGACTAACGTGAAGAAAATGAAGCTCATGGGTGGTACAACACTCAACACTGGCTCGGCACTGGACTTTGTGAGGAACAACTTCTTCACCAGTGCTGCTGGGTGCAGAATGGAGGAAGGGGTGCTCCCCATGCTGGTGCTCATCACTGGTGGTAAGTCCAGGGATGCTGTTGATGAAGCCGCAGCGGAGATGAAAAAGAACCGCATAGTGATCCTTGCCATTGGGTCGAGAAACGCTGATCTGGCAGAACTTCAAGAAATTGCCCATGAGAGAGATTTTGTGTTCAACCCAAATGACTTCCGTGTTCAGTTCATGCAAGCCCTTCTTCCTGAAGTGCTGTCACCTATCCGGACACTCTCTGGAGGACTGATTGTCCAAGAACCACCATCAGGTAATTAAATAACTCATCCTAATTATGGAGATAGGGTTTATATATTTGTCAACTCTTGTTCTATGACATGTAGAGATAAGGGTGGAAAAAAGCATCAAGCCCAAGTTTAGCATAGCTAAATGTTGCCTCTGATTTGCAAAATGTGCATGAACAGATTGGTGAATTTGGTAGTGTGATTGTTGCTACAGCTTTGTCATTCCTTCCTGGAGATTTTTGTCCCATTCCATGTTTGTCTCCAAGATTTAAAGGCCTTGACATGGAAGATATGCTTTACTAGTTCGATACTGCAATCATTCAGTGGAGGCTTTTTCTCTCACTTAGGGTTTGTGTAACCTATGAACAGGATATATGGTGAATGTTATAATCTCTTCTCCAGTTTGAAAATAATCCGTAGTGGATATTTGCCCAAAAAAGCTTAGAAGTTTCTTCTGAGTGTAAAGAAAATAAGCAAGTTTGTTCATGGAGATGTTCGGAAAGCTAGCCTGACACTGTTGGACTGAAACTGACCTGTTAAGAACATATTTACAATTTTCTTATCATTTACTTAGCTCAAGCTCTAAAAGGCATACCAGAGTATTGCAGTGTTGATTTTAATTTAATCTGTTTAGAAGATGATCCAAAACCCTGTGAAGTCAGTGGATTCTTCTTGCTTGGTCTTGCCATTGACATCAGTAGACTTTGGAATCAATCCAATTGCTAGAGTCATGTCTTTTGAGGCACTTTCCCCTGCATTTCAAGAGGTATTCCAGCTGTGTAGAGATTTTATACCAAATTTCTCAGGATTTCTTCCCAATAGAGATGCTTGAGTTTGAATTAATGTTCCACTAGATCATTTGAACCTTGCATTTCTGTCCCATGGCGTATAAACCTTAGAAAAACAGGGCTGCTTCTAGCTCCCAGTAAGGTCAATAGTGAGGTTCCCATTGGCTTCAAGTGGGTGTCGAACCATGTCCATATTTTTTCTGGTTTCTCCAAGTAATTTAAAATTATAAGCCACAGTGCAAAAGTAACTGAATTTTTGGAAAGGATCCTTAAAGAATTAAAGCCTATGATTTACATGAAGGGCAGACATTTAAAAATGAGTTTGCCAATGCTTGTCCTTAATTAAGATGAATATCACGGGACTTATCATTTAATAAGCTTTTTTTTCAGAATGAGTTTCCTGCTAATACAGTTTTGCATGGCTATACACCAAACCTGACATTTTTATTTTTCAATGTAAATTAAAAATGTTCCTATATTTTCTTGGTCTTCAAAGCTCATTCATGCAGCTTCTCTTTTTTTCCAGTCCTTTTGCTCTACTGTACTCACAGCTATTCACATACAAAATAAGCAAGTAATCATATCCTACTCCATGAAGTGACTATTATTAGTAACATCACTGATTTTAACACTGGGCAGTCTGTTACATTTCAACTAGATACTGTCTTAACCATGGGCCTTTAATGGCACTTTTCTGGGAAAAAAATAAAAAAACAGAAAGCCAAGACAATCTGTAAAATCTGAGAGCAATGCCTGTGCTCCAAAGAGCCCTTTTCTCCCTTTTGATTTTAATATCTCATTATTTATATAAATTGCATATAGGACAATATACATAGGGATGAGGCAAGCTAGCGAGATGGATGAATATAGCCATATATCCATAAGTAAATGCTTCAAACAGAAAGATATTGAACAGAATTAGCAATGGGCATAAATATATTCTTGAATAACTTATTTGGAGGAAGGTATCCGGGGGATGCATTGCATGACCCCACTCATCAGTTGTCTGAGATCTTATTTAAAGCTTCAGCATTTTGGTCTGTCGGCTAGACATGACGTGTTTAGAGAAAAAAGCACAGGGGGATGATGCTGTGGTGTCTTTGGGGGAATGTTGCATATCTATGTCGGGGCTCAGATGCTGGGAAACAGCCTGGGAAGGATTTAGCCTTAAAAAAGGAGCCAAGAACTGGCTGATTACTACCAGAAGTACGAAATTTCTCCCCACTTCAGCAGCCTACAAAATGTACATCTGACATCAAATGCAGTTTTCTGCCTCAAATGCATGATGTCAAAAAGGCAAGTGTCTCAGGCAACTGTTGCAACCTCACCAGGATCAGCTTTTCTAAGCCTATTAGTAAAAGCTATTTTTAATACTCACTCAAAATAACAACCAAATTGGTTACTTGGCACAAGTGGTTTTCCCACGCAAGTGGAGCCTAACTCTCTGCCGCGGCTCAGCTAATGCTGGCTGCATGGTATGAAGGTAGCATGACCATAGAAGTCACTGCAGGGCAGGACATGGTTATAGAGAAGAGGTTGATCGCACTGTGTGTCAAAGGACACTTTAGGTGCCAGAAAGCAGAAATGTTCCCTAAAGCTTCACTGGAAAGCCCCAAGTGAATGCGTGGTGACTTGGCAGATAAGCAGGGTGTCTTTAGGCATTCATTCAGTGTTGCTCCACCAAAATCAATGAGGCTGGCTTTTGCCAGCTAAGAACCTGGTCCTGAACATGCAACTCCAGCATTAGCAGCTGTTGAAAACATTTGCCATGACAGAGAGTGTTGATAAACCTGATGTTTAAAAGACTTTTCAGTACAAGTCAGAAACCTTCCCTGCCAAATGTAGTCTTTTCCAGTAATGTCCATGTTATTTCTGTGCTGATCACACTCTTTCTCTTCTCTGTCTCCCACTTCCCCTTCTTCCTCCTAATAAGGTTCACATGTGTGTACGGCATATGCTGTATGCACACATGAAAGAAAAATATCTATTTTTGTTTTCTATGATGTCTCATGTTATTTTCTGTGCTCTACTGCAGTTCAAGTAACCAAAAGGGATATCATCTTTCTTTTGGATGGATCACTCAACGTTGGAAATGCCAACTTCCCCTTTGTGCGTGACTTTGTTGCCACCCTAGTTAACTACCTTGATGTCGGCAGTGACAAAATCCGAGTTGGCTTAGTGCAATTTAGCGACACTCCTAAAACTGAGTTCTTTCTATATTCATACGAAACCAAATCAGATATTATTCAACGTATGGGGCAGCTGAGGCCCAAGGGTGGGTCAGTGCTGAACACTGGCTCTGCACTGAACTTTGTGCTTTCAAATCACTTCACGGAAGCTGGTGGGAGCAGAATAAATGAACAAGTGCCGCAGGTCCTAGTCCTGGTGATGGCAGGGAGGTCTGCTGATCCCTTCTTGCAAGTTTCCAATGAATTAGCTCGGGCCGGAGTGCTGACTTTTGCTGTTGGAGTTAGGAGTGCGGATAAGGCAGAACTTGAACAGATTGCCTTTAATCCAAGAATGGTATATTTTATGGATGATTTCAGTGCTCTGGCAGCTTTACCCCAGGAGTTAAATAAGCCTATAACAACATATGTTAGTGGAGGTGTGGAAGAGGTTCCACTCGCCCCTACAGGTAATACCTACCTTCCTTCATGTTGACTGCATTAAGTTAATCTTGTTTCTCTTGACTCTTTGTTCCCAACGTTCACCTTCACATCTGTTAAAGGCCCCGAGTCATCAAAGCAGTAATGGGTGTGCTTAACCTTAAATATGTGGCTTGACACTGGAAGTTCCTGATTTTGTTCAAGTCCTTGCTAGCACACTTTAAAGACAGCATAATTTTAAGTCCTTTGGCATGTCAGGACCAAAGGAGGATCTGAGTTATAGAGTCTATGCCCACCAGTCTTTCTCTGGTGTTCCCTTTTGGTTGCCATAATAATGTCACGGTCTGTAAATGCATCATCTGCACTAGTTCGTGATATGGGAGCAAGCACTTTTGGCCACAAGGAGCGGTGTGGAAGGATTGAAGTCATGCCAAAGAGCACAGAGGAGCAGAGGTCTAGCCAGGTACAGGTGGCCGAATCCTTATTGAGAACCACTCTGTCAATGTGCTATTATCAGGCTGTCACAGAGGCTGAATTTGACTCCAGATATTCAAACGTAGTGTAACATTAAACCCAAAACCCAAGTTTAACACTTTTTAAACAGGTATTTTCTAACTAATTTTGTTATTGTGGCTAAGTGCATATGAAGACATAAAACCAAACATGGAAAGGAGACTATGAAAGATGTTAAGGTGTAAAATTAGAAGATGCTTGGTTTTGCCCTGGTTATTCAATGAGATTAAAAGGGCATAGAACAGGAGCAGGTAAAAGGATTTTTCTCCTCCCAAAGTCGTAACTCGCCTATGGAATTAGGTGCCTCCTTGTGTTGCAAATGGGAGAGGTACTTGAAGACAATATAGAAAATACTTTGTGCATGTATGTATGAACTAATGTCTGCTCTTATCTACTGAGCCTTTAAATAGGAAAAAAACCCCTCTACTTCTGTTGTACTTCATGCCTGTATTATTGGCAGATTGCTAGAATGTTAACATCACTGGTGTAATCTGAAATGACCAATTTATGATATGACTTATATGATGCGATACAATATATGATATGACTGTCTGGTGCCTGAATTTATTAAGTTGTAGAAGAGAGGTGTCCTTGCTTCCCTTTCTTCCTCAGATAAATAAGTCAAAGGTACTGTTTAGTCCTGTAGTCTTTGAATACCTTGGTAAATGAAAATCACTTGTTTTGCATACTGAAACCCAGCTAATTTGCAGAGAAGTTTCTAGGATGACGTTTAAGAAGAAAAATGCCTTCACATCTTTTTTTTTCCCCCTCCTCTTTTCATTTGTGAATTTATTCTAGAAAGCAAGAAAGATATTTTATTCCTGATTGATGGCTCAGCCAACCTCTTGGGTAGCTTTCCTGCTGTCCGGGACTTTGTACACAAAGTCATTTCTGACCTGAACGTGGGTCCCGATGCCACACGAGTAGCTGTAGCTCAATTCAGTGACACCATCCAAGTTGAATTTGACTTTGCTGAACTCCCATCTAAGCAAGACATGCTTCTGAAAGTGAAAAGGATGAAGATAAAAACTGGGAAGCAGCTGAACATTGGAGCTGCGCTAGATGAAACCATGAGGAGGCTGTTTGTGAAGGAAGCTGGAAGCAGGATCGAAGAAGGGGTTCCTCAGTTTTTGGTCCTCCTTGCTGCCGGGAGATCAACTGATGATGTGGAGCAACCGTCAGATGCTCTGAAGCAAACTGGAGTCGTGACCTTTGCTATCAAAGCCAAAAATGCCGACCCTGTAGAGCTGGAAAGGATAGTTTATGCCCCGCAATTCATTCTGACCGTTGACTCCCTTCCT
Source organism: Chionis minor (assembly GCA_013398295.1). Taxonomy (NCBI): domain Eukaryota; kingdom Metazoa; phylum Chordata; class Aves; order Charadriiformes; family Chionidae; genus Chionis; species Chionis minor. The sequence continues at coordinate 452,625 of VZSF01004660.1, read as the reverse complement.
CGGATTTCAGAGCTTCAGCCAAACATAGTGAACCTGTTGAAAACAATCCAGCTTCAGCCAACAGGTACAGGGACCCCCTGGGTTTCCAAGAGGCTGAAAGACACCACTTACATGCCACCTTCAATTTGGTAACTGGGACAATTGGGTCTGGTGATGTTTAAAACGATTATGTAGAAACTGCATTGTACTTGGATTTTCCTCTGGTTGGACCCTGATCTAGCAAAATATTCCAAACTGATTTTTAAAGATGAGTAAGGAAAAAGCCTTTTGTTTGGCTTCAGGATCTGCAGTAGGTGCTGTTACCAGTGTGTAAAACATGGTACAAACCTGAGATAAGAGGGTTATTGGTGCAGAGACCCTGCAAAAAATTGATGTGCAATGCTGGGCAAGGGCTTGAAGAAGCAAATAAAGGCTTGTATCAATTTCTCTTTCCATCCTCCCTTTTCTGGAGGAGTGATAGGGAGTAAGGAGCACTGCAGCAAGCTGGATTCACTCTTGCTCCATTATTTCTTACGGGATATGTTGGCAGTTTCTACATTTTGTACCTACGCACCAATAAATTAGATGCTCTTGAATCAGTTACCGTTACAAGTTCAGTAGATGAGTATGGATTAATTAAAGAATAAAAAAAAATACAAAAACAATTACATGGCCACAATTATAAATCAACACTGTGGTATTGGAACTTATACGTGTCCAGCTGTGTGATTTTCTGATGTAGCCGTAATTTGAGAATTAACCTGTCTCCCAACAACAGGTGGGGACAAGAAAAAGTGTAATACCATCCACATCACCTCTCCATAAAAGTCCTGGGCAGATGAACTTAGAATCATAGAAACATAAAAAGAAATAGGGCTGAAAGGGATCTTGGGGTGCCATCTGCTACATACCCTTGTCCCCAACAGGATCTTCTTGTCCAAAAACAGCTGACATTGGTCTAGTCTTTTCCAAAAATCCTCCAGTGGAGATTTCCCCAGCCTCCGTAATCAATCTGTTCAATTGCTTTCGTCTTGATCTGTAGGTAGTTTCCCTCAATGACAAACCTCTGCCTTCCTAGTCATAGTTTAAGCCTTTTACGTCTCTTTCAACTCTGTTAGCTCTTTCTTGTGCTTTGTGTGACAGCCTTTCATTTACTTTAAGCTTGCCACATATGTCTTGTCTTGATCCTTGTGTCTTCAGCTGTGTACCCAGTTTACTCAGTCTTTCATTGTAGGTCTTGCAGGTTTTCTGTCTTTTCACCCTTGTCTCTCCAATGTCAGCCTGCTCCAAATGACCAGAGTGTAATGATGGTGTCCCTTGGTCATCTCTTACCCCATCCTTTCTATGTGGAGTCATTGCCCTTCCCATATTCATGCCGCTTCTGCCTCAACATAGACTAGTGCAACCGGTGCTCTTGAATTGCATCCTCCCTTTTCAAACCATTTCTGTCTTGTCAAGATCATTTTGATCACCAGGTACTGTCAATAATTGTGTGAATTGCTTGCAAATAGCTGCATCCACCTCCTTTTCCTAGTATTCTTGACTAAAAGAGAGCCACCTCATGGGAGTATCTTTTTTTTTCTCCCCCTGTATCTGCTACCTAGACACTTTTGTTAGGGCACTCTTCCCCTGCTCTTGAACTTTAGAGGAAGTGTATGGAACTGGGATACACCAGGCAATGTCTGCTCTCTCTTCCAACCTGTATTGCTCAACAAGCTACATTAATATTCCAGTATTACGCATTAACCCACCAAGCTTCCAACATTCTTCTCAAAAAAGAAACTTGATCTGAGGTATGCATTAAGACTTCAACTGCCCCTGCTAACTCTATATGTCTAACATTCATAAGCAGATACTTAAGATTTTCTTCAGAGGGACAGATCATGTTCCTGCTTGACCCACTTAACAAGTCTACGGCACTTTTGGGGATGCCATCCATCAGTTGCTGCGTTTGAGCGTGATGTCTTCTGTTTGACTGAGACAGAGTTTGCAATTCTGTTAGTCAATAGCTGAACACATCAACAGTTCCCTGATCTTTGACTTTTCACAGTCTTGGTTTTTTAAAAAAAGAATGCTTGGTCACATTTAGCATTTTTTTGTGCTTGAAGTTAGTAAAATAAAATAAAAAAATCAGTGTCTAGCACTTTAGGAAAGCACAACATTTTCTGTTGGATGTGCCTTCCAGCAAATTCTCATTTTGTCTGAGCATGTGCAGAATTATTTATTTCTACGTTCAGTTATACCTCAGAAAAGGTTTTCTCTCTCTCTTCACAGTCTCCCTGTGAGCACCTTCTCTGCAGTATGCCATTTCCTTCAGGAACTCAGTTTTCTCTGGGAGCAAAAGATCTCTGATGCCCCAGACTCCTGTTGCATATTGCAAAGCCATGCGCCAGCTTCCCAGCCCCCTAGGGAGCAGATAGCTTCTCCAAACCTCAGGTAGGAGATGGCACCCGGAGTCCCTTGACACCCTGTTTCCTATGGGTCTATGATTCTATGACTCAGTGGTAAGGCACTGCACGTGTTGCACTGCAGTTTCCACCGATTTATACCCATCTGCCTCTTCGCCAGGGATTGCATTTGATGGCAAAGGAACCAAATCACCTGTTCTCACACCTCGCTATCCCCTCCCCGAGCTTTGTACTCCTTCGGTTCAATGTATGCAGAGAATAATAATCATTGCAAAAGAGAGTCTCACTTATTCCCCCCTACCCTTACTTGTCTCAAACAGTAGTTGAGAGAGGTGAGAAGAAGGATGTGGTGTTTCTAATTGATGGCTCGGATGGTGTCAGAAGAGGTTTCCCTCTGCTGAAGACCTTTGTCCAAAGAGTTGTTGAAAGCCTGGATATCGGTCGTGACAAGGTGCGTGTCGCTGTTGCGCAGTACAGCAATGTCATACAACCTGAGTTCCTACTTGACACCCATGAAGACAAAGCAGATCTCATCAGTGCCATCCAGGAGCTGAAGGTTATGGGAGGATCTCCTTTGAACACTGGAGCAGCCCTTGACTATCTCATCAAGAATGTGTTCACGGTGTCAAGTGGCAGCAGGATAGCAGAGGGTGTCCCGCAGTTCCTGATTCTCCTGACTGCTGACCGATCCCAGGATGACGTGAGGAGGCCCTCAGTGGTCCTGAAGACAAGTGGCACAGTGCCCTTTGGCATTGGCATTGGAAATGCTGACCTCACAGAGCTGCAGACTATTTCTTTCCTCCCAGATTTTGCTATCTCTGTGCCTGATTTCAGCCAGCTGGATACAGTGCAGCAGGTCGTCTCAAACAGAGTCATCCGGCTGACCAAGAAAGAGATAGAGTCACTTGCTCCTGATCTGGTTTTTACATCACCCAGCCCAGGTGAGAAGATGTTTGTGTCTGCACCGAGAGTCAGCGGCAAAATATGATGTTTAGAAACATCATGGTTGCAACACAAACTGAGAAAAGCAAAGATGGTTGCGGCTAAGACTCCAAGTCCATCTTGGTCTCACTGTTGATATATATATTTTTCTAACGTACTTAGGGTTGGTAGGAGTTGTGTAATTCAGCTGAGCCACCTTTAAGGCCATCTCTCAAGGTGGTCCATGTTGTATCCACATGCAAGACCCACAATGTGAATGCTACAACTTTAATCTTACTTTAAATTGATAGATTTTAAGTCCATGCTATTCCTCCTGGCATGGAAATTGCATCATTTAGATGATACTATAAATCAAGGTGAGCTTTCCGCTAAATGTAAGACCTGCTGATGTGTCTTACATTTGCCAAACTCATTCACTGGGGGAAGGGAAACAGGAAGCAGGCACCAGGAATCAGATCTTCCATTTCTGGTCTCGCTTGGAATCAAATCCAGCCAGCATATGCCTAGGATGAAAGGTAGCCACCCTACATCAGTCCCTTTGAAGTCCACCATCCTATTCTATCTGTTCTTTCCCTTCAGAGCCAGATTGCTTTCCTCGATCCTCATTTATCAGTGTGATATTCAGCAATAATTCAGGCTCTAACCTGAATTACCACTGCAGAAAACACTTTATTAGGAAGCAAAAAGTCATCCTGGAAAGGCAGAAGCTGAGAAAATAATAGGATAGAAGCTGTCCTAGAGGACAAAGCCAAGGAAAGAGGGGTGATACTGGGTGTAAAACAATCCAAGGCTGCCTGACAACCTGCCCTGAGTAAGGAGCATCACCAGGCTACATTTCCTTGGGTGGAGAGCCCACAAGGAATTATTGTTCCAAGTTTCCCCTACACCCTCTTGCTTCCTTTGCTCTGGAAGCTGCTGTCTTTGCACTGCCTTAGGGATGTGCCTAGCAGACTGGTCCTGTCTCTGGGTTGAACCCAGAGCTGCCTGCTGGGGCCCCAGGAGATACCACAGACAACAAGACAATGAGCATCCTCCCCATGGTTAAAGGCATGCACTGGTGAAGTAGATGATGAGCTTAGCTGCTCTCCATAAGCAATGCCAGACGCAACCTCTGACTGATACTTTCTTTCCTGCAGCGGGTGTTAAGAGGGATGTCGTGTTCATGGTTGATGGCTCCCGCTATGCCGCCCAGGAGTTCTACCTCATCCGCGATCTAATTGAAAGGATAGTGAACAACCTGGATGTGGGTTTTGACACCACCAGGATATCAGTGGTCCAGTTCAGTGAGCATCCCCATGTTGAGTTCCTGCTTAATGCCCACTCCACCAAGGATGAAGTGCAGAGTGCTGTGAGACGGCTGCGGCCACAGGGTGGCCAGCAGGTGAACGTAGGGGAGGCTCTTGAGTTTGTGGCAAAGACCATCTTCACCCGTCCCTCCGGAAGCCGCATAGAGGAGGGTGTCCCTCAGTTTTTGATCATTATCTCCTCCCGCAAGTCCGATGATGACTTAGAGTACCCATCACTCCAAGTTAAACAAGTGGGGGTGGCACCTATGGTGGTAGCAAAGAACGTGGATCCTGAAGAGATGGTACAGATTTCCCTTAGTCCTGATTATGTGTTCCAAGTCTCCAGCTTCCAGGAACTACCCAGCCTCGAGCAGAAGCTGCTGACTCCTATTGAAACCCTGACTGGTGACCAAATCAGGCAGCTGCTGGGAGATGTGCAACCCCCCATAGGTAAGGCTCTGTCGATACCAGCTGCCTCAGTGTTGCTATTCAAGTAAATGTTGCCCAAATCTGTAAATAACTTTCCATTCTTTCTCTCTAAACGGAGGTTTCCCTTAGTTAAAGGCAAAGGTGTAGCATATGCACAGTTTTAGAAGGAAACTTTTAGATATGTGGAAATTCTACCCAAGTACCTAAATAGATTATAACTTTTGATTTTCAAGTCAAGTACCTAGATATGTAAATATTTTGATTTTCAAGTCAAATACCATCTATTCCTATTTAGCAGCCCTCTAGGAAAGAGACATAAATTTGGGGCTAAGTGAAGCTGGAAAAATTGACAAATCCAGAGGACAGTGTTAATGAATGAAACAGATAAGGCTCTGAGTAATGCATGCTTTGAATATTAGGCAGACTGCTAACAGATGCATGCACACATGCGCACAAACCCCTTTTGGAGAGGCTCCCCGTAGCACCATGCCTAAAGTTGGCTAAAATATGCCGTGCAATTTTACATCACATGAAAACAGATAGCACAGAAATCCTCCAGCAAAGCTCAAGCAAAGACTTGGCACACAAGTAATTTCCTCTGTCCTTGCTTCCCTGCAGATATTTCTGGTGAAGAAAAGGACATAGTCTTCCTTATTGACAGCTCTGACAGTGTTAGGCCCGATGGGCTTGCTCACATTCGGGATTTCATCAGCAGAATTGTTCAGCAGCTGGAAGTTGGGCCAAACAAAGTGCGAATTGGTGTGGTGCAGTTCAGCAACGCTGTCTTCCCTGAGTTCTACCTGAAGACCCACAAGTCCAAAAACGCTGTCCTTCAAGCGATCCGCCGCTTGAGGCTTAGAGGGGGGTCCCCTGTGAATGCTGGCAAAGCCCTAGACTATGTGGTGAAGAACTACTTCATCAAGTCTGCAGGGAGTAGGATAGAAGATGGAGTGCCCCAGCATCTAGTTGTCATCCTCGGAGACCGGTCCCAGGATGATGTGAGCAGGCCTTCTACTGTGATCACTTCAACAAGCATTAAACCTCTGGGTGTTGGAGCCAGGAATGTGGACAGAGGCCAGTTGCAGGTCATTACCAATGATCCTGAGCGTGTGCTTGTGGTACAGGACTTCACAGGACTCCAGACTTTAGAAAGGAAGGTGCAGAATATTCTTGAAGAGCTTCCGATACCTACAACAGAAACCCCTGGATTTTTAGGACCTGGTAAGACTGCGGTAGACTTTTCTGGACAGAGCACAGATAGAATCTGTATAATGTGAAAATGATTCCATTTCTGATTCCCACCTTTTGATTCCCAGCCATTTAATCACATTGTTTTAAAGAATACTTTGAAGAAGATCTTGTTGAGCCTAGGAAAGAATAGAATTAAATTTGAAATAAGATGAGAGTGTCTATCACAAAACCAAGTAATGTTGTATGAAGTGTAATAAATGTGTGATATAAAACCTTTCTTCTTGTACGGATGTAAAATCATGCCAAGGACTGATGAAACTAAAAAAGTAGAGAGAAGAGAGAAACATAACACTACTGCACTAAGCATCTTAAATAATATAGATGTCACAAACAATTATTAACAACTGTGTTTTCTTTGCAATCTTTCCAGGAGGTAAAAAGCAGGCTGACATTGTGTTTTTGCTGGATGGCTCCATCAATCTGGGGAGAGATAACTTCCAAGAAGTTCTCCAGTTTGTCTACTCTGTGGTGGATGCCATTTATAGGGATGGCGACTCTATCCAGGTAGGACTGGCCCAGTACAACTCAGATGTCACTGATGAATTTTTCCTCAAGGATTATTCCACCAAACCTGAGATTTTAGATGCCATCAACAAAGTAATCTACAAAGGTGGCCGAGTGGCGAACACTGGTGCAGCCATCAAACACATCCAGGCAAAACACTTTGTGAAGGAGGCCGGCAGCCGAATTGACCAGAGGGTGCCCCAGATCGCTTTCATCGTCACGGGTGGGAAGTCCTCGGATGACGGGCCGAGTGCCTCCTTGGAAATCACACAGAAAGGTGTCAAGGTGTTTGCGGTTGGTGTGAGAAACATCGACCTGAAGGAAGTGAGCAGGCTGGCCAGTGAGAGTGCCATGAGTTTCAGGGTGTCCACAGCCCAGGAGCTGTCTGAGCTGAATGAGCAGGTCCTGGTTACGCTGGAAGCTGCTATGGAAGAGAAATTGTGCCCAGGAATGACAGACGTTACAAGGGGTAAGTGTGATCCATTCATAACATGCTCAGGTCATTTCCGAGGGTGGCTTTTATTATCCAATGCATTTTGATGGACTCGTCCAGCCCACTCTTGTGTTTTGCCTACAGCCTGAGGTGCAGCATGGGCTCAGACCTCCTCCATGAGCGTGGTGGTAGGCTGCAAGCCTTTGGTATGAGAGCCACCTGTTGGTGTGCTTCAGCGTGTGAACAACTGGTGTACTGTCACTGCAGAGGTGCCACTGTGGCAGAAGAATTTCAGATAAGACAGGCAGACACTAAATAACTGACCTTCTACTATCGCATTGGAGGGCTTCCTTTAATTAGCTACCTTTGGACTAAGTCTCACTACCTTCATCTCCAGATGTGTAGGCACATGATGCCGGTAGCATGTTGGCAGACCGATTTGTTTAGTGCCAAAACAAAAACGGGTGGCCCTTCTTTTGCCTGCTGTATTTATAACAAGCTAATTGGACTCCTTGGCCGTTCACTCCCTGGCATGCATGACGTGATGGAAATCAGAATTTCTCTTTCCAGGTCAGTCAGGGTCCTTGCTTGATCTTGTGACAGGTATATAAGAAAAAGATAGGGCATGAGTGGTTGTATTTTAAGGTAAAATTGCCTTAAAAAGAAATCCTAAGATTTGACTGCTTCAGGGAAGCCAAGCAAGGGGAGCTGGGGTGAGTAAGTGAGCTGGTATTGCTGTCAGACCAGAGCCCCCGCAGCTTGTTTAATTTACTACAGTATGACAAATCCTACTCCCGGCACAACTAACTGCAGCTCAGCCTTCTAGCTTTTGAGCAGCGGTGTCTCCTGAACTTCTGTAGAAGCTGAAGGAGAGCCACAGCAGCCCTGAGCTGAGCAGCTGCTCCAGCTGGGATGAAAAACTGAGTGCAGGGAAAACCAAACTGCTCCTGACGGTAACCATGAGTGCTTCCCAAGTGCAGCACCAGTGTGATTAGTATCAGACATCTCAAACACTTCCATGCGTGAAAGCCCGTGTAGGCTGAGGAGGTGTTACATTCAGACGAAAGGCGGCTGGCAGCCTGATTTCCCCGTGCTCCAGACCAACGGGCAGCTCCAGACTGCAGGGTGGCCCCAAGCCTGTGCTAAATATTCCTGGGGAAAGACAGACTCTGCATCGCCTTATGAACTTGGGCTGAGCAACTTCAATGCCTCTTTCTGTCCTAATTCCCAGTTGTCCCATATAAATCCCAGCTATGCCGTTCAGTGACCAGTCTCCTGATCATCACCTCCCTGTACATCCACCCGACTGGAGGATGGTTGCTTCAAGCACAGGCAGAAGGTGCATGAACACTGTATAAGTACTGACAGGTTTTCATGCAGTCAAGAGAAAGCAGCGGTCTTGGCTGCCTGATGAAAACACAAAATCCTGTTAGACTTAGTTCAGTAAGCTCATTCCAATGCTAAGCAACAATTGCACAGGAAAAAAAAATAAAATTCATAAGGTGCAGATTTGCCCAGGTTATCATTGCTATGATGAAAGGAAGCCTGAGGCAGTCATGTATCAAGTGGTGGCAGTTTTCGGTGCATTGTCTTGTCTCATGACTAATAGAATAACTAGGAAAGTCATTACATGAAAAGCAACAGTTGTATTGCTCAACGGTGATGCTCTCCTCACCTCTTTCTGCATTTCCCTTTCAGATTGTGACTTAGATGTGATACTTGGCTTCGATGTCACGGATGTCGGGCCTGGCCAAAATATATTTAATTCCCAGAGAGGTCTGGAGTCCAGAGTTGAGTCTGTGCTGAACAGAATAACACAGATGCAGAAGATCAGCTGCACTGGCAACCAGGCGCCCAACGTCAGGGTAGCCATCATGGCCCAGGCTCGGGGTGGACCTGTGGAGGGACTGGACTTCTCTGAGTACCAGCCTGAGCTCTTTGAGAGGTTTCAGGGCATGCGCACTCGTGGGCCCTATTTTCTCACAGCGGATACGCTGAGGTCCTACCTGAACAAATTCAGATCTGCGCCCTCTGGGAGCACAAAGGTAAGTCAAAAGCAAGGCCACTGGGATGATGCTGGCCAGGAAAACTGACTTCTGATGTATTTTAGTTGGCAAAGCAACTGTAAATTCAAAATAAATTAAATAAATAAACTTAGTCATTAAAGAAAAAAATTTATTGCAGCCAGTATCCATGAGCACCGCTTGGCTGAAAACTATTGCTTTGCAGATTTTCCGTGTTCATGCTTTAGGAACAAACACCTGCATGATGTGATATACCAAAATCTGGCACAGAAATTCAAAGCTTCGTGGCCTGGAAAGGGCATAGCAATTCCCCCGTCTCCTCTCAGATGAAATGTCCCTTGGAAGAAGGCCCTGCAGATTGCACACAGATTGTGTTTCACACCTGAAATATTCTGGGTCCTGACATAAATTTGTTTCTCTCACAGGTTATAATCCATTTTACTGATGGTGCCGATGACTCAATAGATCAGCTGGAGGCTGCTTCGTCTACTTTGCATGCAGAAGGTAACTTTTTTACTCCAGGTGGGGATTATAATCCATGTTAACATGTGGCCCATTTTACCACCATTTCTCATGAATCCAACAGCTTTTGATAGTAATGAATAAGGATTTCATGATTTCTACATGCACTTGCTGTTCTTACATTGCTTTCCTGTGATATTTATCTACCTGCTGTCACCTAAGTGTGTGGGTAACTGGCACTGAATATGCTTGGATATGATTGTTCTTGATTGGATAAGCTCTGTTTGCAATCAAAGGGGCAGACAATGGCCCATCCTTACAGGGGAGGGTGTTCAGGCTCTGCAGAGCACCTTGCCCCATCACACAGCCCCTTCTGTGGAAGGGAATTTGAGATATTTAGGATTGTTTAGCCTGGCGAAAAAGAGGCTGAGGGGAGACCTTACCACTCTCTACAACTACCTGAAAGGAGGTTCTAGCGAGGTGGAGGTTGGTCTCTTTTCCCAAGTAACAAGGGATACGACAAGAGGAAATGGCCTCAGGTTACACCAGGGGAAGTTTAGATTGGATATTAAGAAAAATTTCTTCACAGAAAGGGTAGTTAAGCATTGGAGCAGGTTGGCCAGGGAAGTGGTGGAATCGCCATCCCTGGAGGTATTTAAAAGACAGGTAAATGTGGTGCTGAGGGACATAGTTTAGGGGTGGTTTTGGCAGCATTAGGTTTATGGCTGGACTCGATGATCTTAAAGGTCTCTTGCAACCTAAGTGATTCTGTGATTCTGCTTCCCCCCCGCTCAGGTGTCAACGCTCTCATCTTCGTCGGGCTGGACCGAGTGAGCAATTTTGACAGAGTAATGCAGCTAGAGTTTGGTCGTGGGTTCACCTACAACAGACCGCTCAGAGTTAATCTGCTGGACTTGGATTTCGAGCTGGCAGAGCAGCTTGTAAGTAACTTGGCACACGCAGCACTGTCTTGTAACGCTGGAGGAAAGCCAACGGCTGGATCTCCTGTGGGGCTGAACTGTGGCTGAATTACACTGTCTTGGCTCTGGTCCTCTCCCCTCCCTACTTCACATCAGCTCTTTTTACAGATGCCACAGCAAATACAGTTACGAGCAGATTATGGTGCTGCCTGGTCTCATACCAGTCACGGAGAAGTCCTGCTCCAGCCAAGGCTACAGTGCATGGGATTAGGTCAAATGGGATGAGATAAGATTCCACCAAAAGCTGCCATGCCAAAAAGCCCCCCCCTCTGCCTATATTTATACTGTTGGGTTTTTTTAACCTTACAGGTAATGCACTGCCATGCCTCTCGGTGCTAAATCTCTTGCAGAAGCACTGTTTTCTAGGTTTCTTTCCACAAGTTGATACACTGCCTGTATTCCAGGCATGTTTTTAGCAGATGGAGTTATCCTTTCTTCTTCACAGATTTACTTCCCTCCCATATATGTAGTCCCTCTTGACTTTGTTGAGTTGATTTGCTATCAACCTCGATATGTCCAGTACCTCCCAACCTCACATCTGCTACCAGCATCATTACGCTCCTTTTCCAGTGTATTTAATAAGATTGGGCTTAATCATGGATCCCTGTGGTAGCCCTGCTGGCCCTTCTCCACAAATCGAAGTGCAGCCACTTGGGAGTGAACCTTGTTTTTCGAGATACGAGCTAAGTCTTCAGCCCATCCCCAAGCAATTCAGTTGCCTAGGAAAATCCTTTCAAAATGTAAATGTGCAAAGCTGGCAGGAAATATTAACAGCCAGAAATGTACTTGGCAAAGAAAATGTTTTTTTTTTCTTTCTATTGGATGATGCAAAACCAAGCTGAGATTTCTCTGAATCTGTATCTTTCTTTTTTTTTCCCCCTTTTCCCTCTTTTGCTGTGTGCTCGCAAATTGTTCTCAGCCTGCGGATTGCTGGTGAGCTACACACTGCAATTACTTTCTCGTAGCCTATTCCACAGCCTGGATTTGTTTCTTTGGAGATGACATTGCTCTCTTCACTGACAAGCAGTGCTCTGGGGACTGATCTTCTACTAAATGCTCTCTATGAATTCTGCCCCACGCAGTTCTCATTTAAACCCTTGCTTCTAGTATCCAAAAGATAATGTTGTCTGCTGCTCTCTAACCATGCAACCTAACCAGGTTGCCAACACACACCTCCTTCTTCTGCTGTCATAGGTGTTTCAAGGCAGAGAGACCCCAAAATGCTGCCAGATCAACATTATGCTGAGCACAGGAACAATTGCACAGACTTGAGGGCTTGCAGGAGTTATGGCACTGGGGCTCTGCAAGGTTTCTAACACTTTCCATTATTTCATGTGCGTTTTGCTGCAGGACAACATCGCAGAGAGGACGTGCTGCAAGGTCCCATGCAAGTGCTCAGGGCAGAGAGGGGACAGAGGTGTGCCAGGGCCCATAGGACCAAAGGTAGGTCACTTCATCTGGGGATGAAGGGTCCCTGTCCAAGGTCAGTGTCCACCATGGTGGTGACGGGTGGGTGACATGCAGGCTGCGTATGTTGTAATGGGTGATGCTAACAGGGAGGTCATCTCCGCCTACCCACCATTCTAAAACTGGTCCTGGGCTGGGCACAGCTGTTGAGAGCTGCTCTTCTTCCCTTTCCTCACAGCTTCTGTGTTGTAAAACAACCAAGAAGGCAGGGATGAGTGGCTGGAAGGAAGGGGGGAAGTGTCTTGTGAAACAATTTTGGGATGTCAAAGGGTTTCTCTCATTAACTTTTTTGCACAGATGACCAAGCAGCTTCTTTGTGCAAATCTAGGGAAATCATGAATATCAATTTAAAGAAAGATCACAGAACTATGAAAGAAATGCAGAATCCTCTCTGTTGTCTTCTAGGGTGCCACGGGTGATCTTGGCTATGGAGGCTATCCTGGTGATGAAGGAGGACCGGTGAGTGACTGCCCCTGCTCTGCGACATACTGCTCAAATCAGGGACCTCACCATAGTGAACGGTTTGGAGGCTTTTTCACTAAGTATTTCCTGCTGGGAATGTGGGCGTGGATTAGAAAAGAGAGCAAGCAGAACTTTGTGTTTCCCCCACCTGATGGCCTGAGTTGCTGGTCCCAGCTGCTCCTGGGAGAAGGTCAGTAAGGAGCTCCTTCAGAACTGGAGAAGGCATCACAAGGGGAATAACTCCCATTATTTGATGTAATCCAGCTCTGTGCTACTCCTCCAAGGCAGGTGGGAATGTTTTAAGCTGGTCCCAAACACCTATGAGCAGGGCAGAATGATTATGAACACAATAAAATTCCCAACTTTGTTAAAGCTGCAGCCTACCCCAAAATTATCCATACTGAATGCAGCTGAAAGATTTGAGTTAGTCCAAGGAGGGGACCAAGAAGGGGTGTTTCTATCCATCACCGTGCCAGACAACATGAGTCCTATGACTTCTTACTAGCACTATTTCATCCAAACTCTTACTTCATGAATCCCACGTCACCCCTGTAATAAACAACTCTCCACACATCACACCCAGGAGGTGAAGATGAGGCCAAGGAGCTGGTGGTGCTCATCACTTTTCCAATAGTACAGGCAGGGACCAAATGCTGCTGTCAGATATCACAGGTGATGCAATGCTTTCCTGGTGTTTTAAGGTTGGAATGGGATTAGACATTAGACATGCAGAGCTCTAAGGGTTTCATCTCGTCTTTTTGCATTTGAAGGAGAAGTTTTATAAAGCTCTTTCATAGCTGAGAGTTTGGGAAGGATGTTTCTCTCTCTGTGATGAAAACTTGCAGTTGGTCTCTACATGAGGAAGGTTGTGGGCAGGAGATGGTGGGGTGGCCAGGCACTGACCTTTCAAAACCTGATGCTCTGTTTGCTTCTGTGCTTCCAAGCCAGCTCCTGCGCTTGCTGATGTGTGCAGTTAGCCGACTGGCAAGCAAACCCTGACCATTGCATTTTCCCCTCCATGCAATAGGGTGAGCGTGGACCACCAGGTGTGAACGGGACGCAGGGTTTCCAGGGATGCCCGGGGCACAGAGGAACCAAGGTATGTGTGGAAGGAGCCTGCATGGAGTAGACCCAGAGCCCAGCTGGTGGGAGCCCACCAAGGGCAACTTCTGCTTTAGGATGTCATGCAACAGCTGCCAAGTCCATTCAAATGGTGATGTCCACCTGGCCAAGCACCAAGGCTTTCAGCAGATGTCACGGCTTTAGCATTGCTATGAAGAGCAAAAGGGCAGCCCAATAACCCAGGCTCAATCTGCAGACAAGGCTCATTTATTTCCTGCAGTCTGGATTTAGGGGAAAGATGTGATAAGAGATGAATTTGTTCTTAACACCAAGAAGTGGTGTGTGCACGTCTTGGCCCATCCAGTGTGGATGGAAATCTGCTGTTGGGGAGGAACGAGAAAAGTGAGCCATGGCTGCCACTTTATACTGGAACCTTGAGCAAATGGTTCAGGGCAGCAGCTGTGCCACAAGCCAGAAAACGTGGTGAAACGTATAATATTTATGGGAAATATTCCACAATATTAAGGGGATGTTTCCTACAATTTGCTCTGACCACAGGATCCTCTGGCAAGGAGCAGAGGAGTGCATGAACCAAGCCCATTAGTTGCAGCTGAGATGCTGAGCCTCTTTAAAAAGCTGCCCAGCCTTGGACAAAGGCACTAAGGCTGGATCTGGATTCATATAAAAATGGGTGCAAGGAGAAAAGAAAGTCAGTGGAGAAAGAGTTGTGGCTAAGTAAGATATTTTATTGGATCAGCTGGCTAAATCCCATGATGCACGTATTTTATCTTGGCATGAGTGTTGAGGAGGTGGCTGAGGAAGAAGATTGGCATAAGAGAAATAAGGGACAGCCGATCCCTGGTGCAGCAAGCCCTGGCTGTCCTGTCCCAGTCCTGGCTCTGGGTCTGCTACCCAGCACAGCCCTGCTTCCCCACTGCTTCCCACGGTGATGAACTGGGCAAAAGCAGAGTAACTCCCTTTTCTGATCTCTTTAGGGTTCTCGAGGATTCCCAGGAGAGAAGGTATGGAGCTATTTCCTCATGCCACAGTGGTGAGCATGAGCACATGGATGCATCAGTGTCACCCTCCCTGTTCCCCTTTTCCTTGGTGCGCATTTGCCCTTTGCCTCTCTTCTGCAGGGTGAACTGGGAGAAATGGGTCTGGATGGCATTGATGGAGAAGAGGTCAGTCATTTTAATTGCTTTTCTCTTTATAACAAGACGCTTCAGTGAAGCATCTAAGAAGCACTTGGAAAGTGGCAAATATTCTAAAATATTTTTCTTTTTTAGGGAGACAAAGGTTTGCCTGGCTCCTCTGGAGAGAAGGGATACTCTGGCAGGAGGGTAGGTTTTTATCACATTTACAATGGGGCTAAACGATGGTGAAAAGGTGGCTTTGAGCCAGGAGAGAATGGAAAGCCATCATGCTCCTGTCGTGGCTGAAGACCTGGGCAGAGGTGCGCAGGAGCAGAGATGCTTTCAGCAGACAAGGGCTGCTCTCACTAACTCTCTGTCTCTTCCCGCAGGGTGATAAAGGAGTTAAAGGCGAACGAGGAGAACGAGGTGACCGTGGGCTCCGTGGAGACCCGGTAAATATTGCTAAGGAATATTCTTGATTTTTCACCAGTCCTTGGGGTCATCAGCAAGCATGCACTCAGGCTTATTAAATGCCACTCGGCAGTGGCAGGTCCAGCAACAGAGCAAGGACTCAGCAGAGACATGTGGGTAACATGCCTCTTGATACCAACCTGTCAATCACTATTTCATTATATTAAAATTCCCCTTCCTCCTCCTCTTCAGTATTATTTCTCAGTTGAAAAGCTGTGTCTGTTTGAAAACACCAATAATATTTCATCTAATTCAGTCAAAAAAGAAAAAAAAGAAAAGAAATGCTGATTCTGAGCTATAGCAGAGTAGTTTATAATGTCTGACTTCCATGTTCCAGTTATGCAGATGTTTCTCATTGTTCTATTGCTTTCAGGGAGATTCAGGAGCTGATAATACTCAACGGGGATCCAGAGGCCAAAAGGGTGAAATTGGACCAATGGTAAAGATTCTTTGTTGTCTTTTGTTTTTTGGTTTTTACAATAGGAGGGGACAGAGAAAGTAAGAAAACAAGATGCTGCCAAAAAGGTGCAAGTTTTTAAACTCATGACTTGTCAGATGGAATATTTTTCCACTGGAAAATGTTGTTGGTTTGCAACCAAAACTTTCTCTGGGAAGATGTTAGTTTAGAAGATGTTTTGTGTAAAAAGCGCGCCTTTATTTTTTTTTAATCATTTTACTTTACAATGCCTTTTGCGAGATTGTCACTGAAAACAACTTTGTACTTGGAAATTAACTTCCTATATTCTTGAGGCTCATAGTCAAAAGCAGAGAACTGTTTAGATGATACCAAATCTGAACATATTGATTCACCTGAAACCTTTGGAAAAGCAAAACTAAACACATGTTCTTTGGAAAATTTCAAACTCCATTTGTTTTCATATTAGCTCAGAATAAAAATGTGTCTTAAAATGTCAGAAGACATTTCCCAAAGAATGGGAGTGTCGGCTTGCGCTAGCTTGGAAACTGGATGGAAAGTCTCCGAGTTGCTAGAAGGATTCCACTAATGTGGGAATACTGAGTATCTTGTGTGACAGTGTGAAAGGACCCATTTTTTGAGAACTGAACCTATTTTCCTGGTGCCTGTTTGTCTCAGGGCTCTTACTTGAGTTTTGCTTTTCCCTTAGGGAGAGCCAGGACCGGCGGGGCTGGAGGGCCAAGATGGTGGAGTTGGGAGGAAGGTGAGCTGCCAGACCTGCAGTCAGCAAGAGCTGAGCTTAGATGGACGATAACTGTTTATTCTCCTGCCTTCCCAAGTATTTTGTTTTTACAAGAATCAGGAATTCAAGCTAAAAAAAAAAGAAAACACCAGATGGTTTGCTGTCTTGTAGAGAATTTTAAGGTCTAATCCTGATTTTACTCCCACCAGTGTAACTGCTGAGATCAGTGGTGCTACACTTGGTTTACTCTGCCATATGCATCTGCATTCAGCTGCTGGTTTTTAAAAGGCAAAAACCAAACTGGAGCTGGTGTAGCTGGAACATCTAGGTATGCGCTCCCTGCAGCTCCCTGCTGCCTCTCCCTCAGGGCATGTGTCCTGGGGAATGTGGCATGTTTCTGCATGTGTGAGTGAGCAACTCACCTGTGCAGAGGGCTGGGGGGTGCAAGGAAGGCGAAAACATGCCAAAGTTTGATTTAAGAGAGCTGGCCGTCTGGCAGAAGGTGGAGTGTGGATTTCTCTCTCCCCGCTAGTTTAAACTATTCAAATGTAATTTTGGACTAAGAGAAGCGGTGATACATGGATCTAAAAGCAAGAGAAACGCGTGTGCTTACATACTTGCATAACAAGTCTCATTGTTTCTTCATTTGCAGGGTATGACAGGACGAAGGGGACCAATAGGTGTTAAGGTAAATGGTAATGGGGATGCCACCTGGGGCATCTGCCATGCCACTGGCCAGGCATCCACAGCACCCAGAGGGATGTGCCAAGAAAAGAGACATGCTTTGCTTCTTCCTCTCTGCCTCCTCTCTTTTTCAAATTTCCCTTCTCCTCCTCCAGCTCATTTCCCTCTTTGCTCCTTGTTGGACCTGATGCAAAACCAGGCATCCATGTGCCTCGGGTTGACAATCCTCTACAGCATTCCCTACTCAGATGCTTCATCTCTGCATGCTGCTGGAGCAGTGTAATGGGGCCAAAGCATGAAGGAGATCAATGTCTGTTGATTGCAGGATGCAAATTAACCTGCCAGTTCTGTGCTTATTCTCTGCTATAATCATATTCTGCAAAAACACCCCCAAACTTCTGTCCTTCCCTAAAATACCTGTCCTTGCCTGCTCTTTATGCAGCTGTTAATGCCCTCTCCCTCCCCATGGTGTTGACCACGTTCCCCCATGCTAACATGCGTTGTCCTATTTTGCACTTAAAGGGTACCAAGGGCTCACTCGGTCAAGCAGGGCCGGCTGGAGAACAAGGCATGAGAGGGCCGCAGGTCAGTGAGCTTACAGCGAAGTGAATGTCTTATGTCATGATGCTGTTGCGTTATTTCATCACAGCTGCTCCCTCAAGGAGTCCTGGCAGCATGGACTGTTGGGATTTGGGTGGGTTTGGGTGCACTATGGCCTGGCTGCCCTGCTCCCAGAACATCAAACCTGTAATTCCATTCCCAGCAGCAGATCTGTGGTGTGTTTGAAAACCATCTCTCGGGCACTGTAGTGTTTGCTTCTCCTTGCGATCTCATGTAGCACTGGTGTCTTTCTGCCCATGTGTTTTGACAAAGTCTCTCTTTTGTTGCCACACAGGGTCCAGCTGGCCAGATTGGCACGCCAGGCATAAGAGGAGAGCAGGGCATTCCTGGACCCAGGGTAAACCTTTCTACTGCTTCTCAGCCATTGACCCAACTGTGCTCAACAAGAACATCTCACTGAGCTAATAAGATGCAGCCAATGTATCTTCCTGTTTCCCTCTCTAGGCCTCTAGCGCTGTTTCATTCTCTTATAGCAAACACACTCTTCTAGTACAATCCTCCTCTCAACTTATGCTAAAGATTTCTTGATTAAGAGTTACAAAAGAGAAAGAGTTAAAAGCAACCACAAAGGGGGCAGGACTTCAGTGTTTGGCCCATTATGGTTTGCAATCTTAATTAAAGAACATCCCTGAGTGACTGGCAGAGCATCCTCTGTGATGTTTCAAACACTGAGGCCACAGCATGACCATCTCACATGCTTCCTGGGGCCCCCCATGCGTTTATTTCTCCCTCCTGCTGCTCACCCCAGCAAGACTCGTGGCCATAAAGCCAGACACATCTCGCATTTCCCTGTCCTGAGGAGGACTTTTTCCCTCCTGCTTACACCTTTCCCAGGGGGTTGCTCTTGGGACAATATAGGTTGCTGCTGATATTCAGCTGACCTGGTCCTTCAGCTCTTCCCAACAGTGAATTAAACTTCTGAATTTCCGAAGGTCCTTTGAGAGGCACCAGCACTAGTAGTTAATACAGGATTTCTACGGTCACCCAATCCCTTAGTTTCTGGCACCCAGTTTTAGTGACACATTGCCAATGAGCCTCTCCTTGTTTCTGTTTCAGGCTGGTGCTGGACCACCAGGAACCTCGGGAGAGCGGGGCAGGATTGGTCCCCTGGGACGAAAGGTACGCCTTCACAAGCATGGGGCATCAGCAACTAAAACATCAATGAAAATCTTCTGGATATGAGTGAGCTTAAAAAAATACTGGAGATTAACATCTTGGAGCAAAATTAGCTTGTCTTTACTGGATTGCACAGTGTGGAGTAGAGCAAGGCCTGTGCTCTTGTTGTCTCGTTAGGCTCCCATTTCATTGAACAGAGAGGCAAAAGTAATTGAATAACTGAGATTCCCAAGTAATTTTCCTGGGTAGATTCTTAGCTAGTGCCCACATGGGAAGGTGGTCGTGCTGGATGTCTCCAGCTCCTCTGTATGATTTTACCTCTCCAGATTCACACACACTGCTTCATTTCCATGGCTACTCCACTGTCCATTTGCACTAGAAAATTCCCAGGGTTTGGGAGCTTTTATTTGTGCAGTGTTTATAAAAAGCAAATACCATCCTGTGGTGGGAGCTTGCTGGTCTCCCATGTCCCGTTGCTCCGCTTTCTTGAAATCACTGAAGGTCCCACTAAGGAGTATTTCGTAGCATTGCTGCCTACATAGGTCCAGCTATGACTTTCTGCTGCAAGGACCATTGCAGACTGGTCTATGTAAAGAAACCAGTTCTGATGGGGTGGGAGAGGCTCAGAATTGCCTGGAGTTTCAGCACATGCTTTAACAGATGTTCCTGTTTTCAGGGTGAGCCTGGAAACCCTGGACCCAAAGGGCCAAATGGACAGCCGGGCCCACGAGGAGAGATGGTAAGTGACACCATCATCCTGTGGCAAATGGGCCACAGCCCTTTGCACTGGCAAGTTTAGCTCCCCTGTGGTCTTTGCATCCTCTATAGTACAATATATGAGAGAGACATGAGCATTATGTCTTCAACTGGCATGCACATATTTGGTAATGGTAGTCCCTTTAAGGAAGCGAATTATATTCACTTGAAAAGTGACTTTTAACATCTTGGAGGTCAGCCTGCAGGGCAGAGGCTGTCCGAAGTTGCTTGGCCTTGTCTGGGCTCATTGCATGAGGCATGGGGTAGTCACTCTGAGATAACCCCCATGTGCTAGTCCAAAATAACCAATAAAAAGGATGTATAGACTAAGTGAGCCCTTTCATGGGGACCTGATTCTCACTACTCTATAATGAGGAGGCAACTGAGGAAAAAGCGGTTTGTGTAAAGCAAGGGAGGGCAAGCTTGGATCAGACACAGCTATAACTACACCCCTAGCATTGACCAATCTCCTAAGCTGCTTCCCATTGCTGACTTCCACCTGGGTTTTACACATTATATGTGTATACTAAGCAGGTTTTAAATCAGATTTTGTAATTTTGGCACCACCTTTTTTTTTTTTTCCTTGCAATAATTTCATCTATAGAAGGACTTCTCAAAGGCCTGTAGCATCAGTGGGTTCTTTCTATTGATAGCACTGGATCTGTGAGGTTTAAGCTATGACTGCATATTCATGACTTTGGCTTTCCAATTCTAGGGTGATGATGGACGAGATGGAATTGGTGGCCCAGGTCCTAAAGGCAGAAAGGTAGGTGTATGCTCAGCATGGGCTGAGCATGCCCATCTGCCAACACTAGTTACTAATGTCAAGGAAATAGCCGGTGCAGATGGGCAAGGGCAGAGCCTGGGTGAAGTCAGACACCTACAGGGACAAAAATCAGCCTTGTGTGTACCCTGGTGAGAAAATCAGGCAAGACTCTTCAAACCTTTCCCCTCTATCTTTGTCTTGGTGTTGCCTATGTAAATCAGCTTCTCCAAGGAGGAAGTATAATCCTTTTGTACCTTGTAGAAAGAAAGCCCCATGAATGTCTGTGGGACTTCGAAAACAATATGCTAGCATCTCTGATAGTTCCTCTACAGTTGAACTTAGCCTTAGAGCAGCAATCAGACCTTAAAAAGAGTAGCTGTTAGCTTTTTCTTAATCATATGAGGAGCAAAATTGCAGTCTCACTCTCTTTCCTCCATTTAATTCCTTCAGTTGTTACAGATCTGCCTGTAGAATCAGGTTCATTTTCAAAAACTGTGTATTCACATAAACCCTTGTGTTCTTTCAGGGAGAACGTGGCTTCATAGGCTACGCAGGGCCTAAGGTATGGTGCAGCCCACAAGCTATGCATTAATTTTCCAAGCAATGTAGCCATTATCTATGGTCCTGTGCAGATTTAGAGCTACCGTTTGTGTTTTTCCCCTACTAGGGTGGACCTGGTGACCGTGGTGGTGCTGGAGGCCCTGGCCCTAAAGGAAACAGAGGCCGCAGAGTAAGTTGGACCATGACACAATTTTTCCCCTCTGCATGAATGGCCTGAAAGATGTGTGCATCTTTTCCCCCTAAGTGTTGATCCATGCTCCTGGGAGTCCTCTTGCAGATGTTCATGGAGAGGATTTTTTTTTTTTGCTCACTCACTCTCTCTCTAGGGAAACGCAGGAGATCCTGGGACACCTGGTCAGAAAGGAGAGGTTGGATACCCTGGACCATCTGTAAGTGTTCATTGCATTGCTGATGGAGCCTCTGGCTTCCTCCCTGAAGAAACTCCTGATTGCTTCTCTGAGAAACGTGGTGGTCTCTATTGGGGCCAGGGGTTGAAAAATATGCCCACCTCCAACTCCTGCTAATTTCAAGTTGGGCAAACTCTTTATGTGTCTTGCATATGTCTCTGTAAATTCCCAGCTACATGTTTATCATTCATAAATATTCACCTACGCTCAAACCACAATGAGCAGCAGGAGGAAAAGGTCAAGAGACAGGTTTTTATCAGACACTAGGACTTCCCTATGGCAGCATGCCACTTTAAGCTCCTTCTAGGAAATTCTCATCTCTTTATCATTTATCACCTCACACAGAATGGGGTCCATGACCAAATCTGGCTGGCACAGAGCACCCTAGGAAGGCCAAGGTGACTTGGCTTGCTTTGCACATGAACCTAGAGCATCATAAATGTCCCTTTTGGGTTTGGTCTCGGCTAGGTTCACTCCTTACAGGGGAAAACATTTCTCCCGTTGTTGGAAATACAACTGAAAATGAGCAGGTTTCCCCTTAGCTTTTGCAGGACCCATAGTTAAATAATTATTCCAACTGTGTTGGTGGGACACCCTGAAAATAAACATCACATTCAATTTTACTTTATTTTTTAAACAGGGACTTAAAGGCGATAAAGGAGAATCCAGAGATGTAAGTGTGGCGTCATTTCTCTCTTGTTTTGAAATACTGTTTTGTTGACTATGTCACATATCTCTTTTTTCCCTTTCTCTTTCTCTTTCATTTTATTTTCTAAAGCAATGTGCGCTTGTGCGGAACATCAAAGACAAATGCCGTGAGTACATCAGTGCTTTGCTAATTCCCCATCACTACCCTTTTATGCCTATCATGTTACATGAATGGCACTAACGAAACTGCTTTTTTTCCCCATCCTTTCCACAGCTTGCTGCTACGGTAAGTCACCTCCAGCCCTTTAAATCCCAGTGTGACCATGTGCCAGAATTGTTTCTCTCCCCATGTATGCAGTATGAATGATTTACCCCTGCTGAGGACATGGTCCTTGCTCCCTGACAACTACTTAGGGCACTATTTGTTCCCAACACACATTTCTGGCAGGTCCCAAGGAGTGCCCAGTCTTCCCAACTGAGCTGGCCTTCGCTATCGATATCTCCTCGGGTGTCGCGAGGGATGTTTTCAACAGGATGAAGCAAACCGTGCTCAGAGTGGTCAACAACTTAACCATCGCTGAAAGCAACTGTCCTCGGGGTGCCCGGGTGGCTCTGGTCACCTACAACAATGAGGTCACCACAGAGATCCGCTTTGCTGACTCTAGGAAGAAATCAAGCCTCCTCCAGCAGATCCAAAACTTCCAGGCAACCCTGACCACAAAGCCACGCAGCCTGGAGACCGCCATGTCCTTTGTGGCCAGGAATACCTTCAAGCGTGCCCGAAGCGGCTTCCTTATGAGGAAGGTGGCTGTCTTTTTCAGCAACGGGGATACAAGAGCCTCCCCACAGCTCAACGACGCTGTGCTGAAACTCTACGATGCTGGGGTCATGCCTGTGTTCCTCACCAGCAGGCAGGACCCGGTTCTCACCAGAGCTCTGGAGGTTGGCATCATTCACACTTTCTTTCTTAGTCTGGTTTGCTGGGGAGATTGATGTCATTGGCTCGTACAGGTGGTGGTTGTCTTCCACAGACCTTTTAAGTTCTTAGCACTGAGAAACCATTGCTGGCCAAAATCATCCAGCATGTCTATTAGGAGAGAGATCCAAAACACAGCACATGTTGTGAAATGCTAGTGAGATTATGATGAGTCATTTGTTTCCCAGAACATGGCCCTAAAGTGCCAGGTGTGATATGAAACAGAAGAAAAGACGGTAAGGCAAAGAGTGAGAAAGTAGAATCGTAGAATAGTTTGGGTTGGAAGGGACCTTTAAAGATCATCTAGTCCAACCGCCCTGCAATGAGGAAGGACATCTTCAACTAGATCAGGATGCTCAGGGCTCCCAAGGGTTTCTAGGGATGTGGCATCTACCACCTCTCTGGGCAACATGTTCCAGTGTTTCACCACCCTCATTGTAAAATACTTCTTTTTTATATCTAGTCTAAATATACCCCCTTTTAGTTTAAGGTCCTGCTAAAATGTTTCTCCCTATCTTTCTTATAAGCCCCTTTTAAGTACTGAAAGGCCACAATAAGGTCTACCCAAAGCCTTCTCTACTCCAGGCTGAATAACCCCAGCTCTCTCAGCCTGTCCTCATATTGGTGCTCCAGCCCTCTGATCATTTTTGTGGCCCTCCTCTGTACCCGCTCCAGCAGGTCCATGTCTTTCCTATGCTGAGGCCTCCAGAGCTGGGGGCAATACTCCAGGTGGGGTCTTACCAGAGCAGAGTAGAGGGGCAGAATCACCTGCTGGAACCGCTGCTTCTGATGCAGCCTGGGATACAGTTTGCCCTCTGGGATGTAAGCATGCATTGTTGTCTCATGTCCATTTTTCATCCACCAGTACCCTCAAGTCCCTCTCGGCAGGGTTGCTCTCAATCCCCTAGCCTGTATTGATACTATGGGTTGCCCTCACTCATGTGCAGAGCCCTGGATTCGGCCTTGTTAAACCCCATGAGGTTCATATGGGCCCACTTCTCAAGCTTGTCCAGGTCCCTGTGGATGGCATCTCGTCCGTCAGGTATGTCATCTGCACCACTTAGCTTGGTATCCTCTGCAAATTTGCTGAGGGTGCACTCAATAAGAAGTACCACATGCAGTGAGAGAGAGGAAGCACAGAGATTTAAAACAACAAAAAAGCTGTAAACGGCACACTGAGCACTTATGCAAGTGCTTGACCCTTTTGTTGGAGTTTATGTCTCTAAACTAGTCCCACTAACTGATGTCAAGGGCATTAGCCTCCTTCAAATGGGATCCACCAAAAGCAGCGTGCCTAGTAGAAAATCCCTTAGAGTTGTGGACTGCCCTCCCATACTTTGAGCTGAAAATAACAGAAGGCAGCAGTACTAACACCATGTTTTTCTGTTTGCATCTCACCAGATCAACAACACAGCAGTTGGACATGCAATTGTTCTTCCAACCAGTGGCGGTCAGCTGAATGAAACTATCCGGAGGCTTTTGACTTGTCACATTTGTCTGGGTAAAGCATCCAATTTCTCCCTCTAGGCAGTGCCAAATCCTTCTGGTCATGCAGCAGTTGGTTGTCAGTGATGCAGAAGGGAAGCCCAGTTGGGAGTCGGCCCTTTTGCTGCTGATTTGTATTCTTAGGATGAGCAGAAAACATTGGCATTGTAAATGAGGCTCACTGTCTAGCATGGGCGTTCTCCACTTTGTAAATGAGAAGCTCCTTTTTGGCTGGTTCCCATTTTTACAGCCCAAATACCAATAGCTAAGCGCTCTAAAATATGGCCTTCTGCCATTTATGACAGAACACCTGAGGGATCCCTTTGGATAAAGGAGTGTGTAAAAATAATAAATGCAAAACTAAATGTGCTTTGGGATGAAATTACTTTGATATCAAGTAAAGGACCAATGAATGTTCATGGCTTGATAGTAGTGTTTCATATAACATGAGAAATTTTTACAGTGACCAGGGAGGGTCATATTCAGTTCCTCCAGGTGAAACCTATTGTTTCTTCCCTAGATGTCTGTGACCCTGATCCTGTCTGTGGTTTTGGTAGTCAGAGACCTGTATTCAGAGACAGAAGGGCAGCCCCAACAGATGTAGACACTGATATTGCCTTCATCATGGATAGCTCAGAGTCCACCACCCCTCTGCAGTTCAATGAGATGAAGAAGTACATTTCTCACCTCATAAGTAACCTGGAAATCAGCTCTGAGCCAAAAGTATCTGAGCACCATGCAAGAGTGGCAGTTCTCCAGCAAGCGCCTTATGAATATGAAACCAACTCAAGCTTCCCACCAGTAAAAACTGAGTTTTCACTGACTGATTATGGATCCAAAGAGAAGATCATCAATTACCTTCACAACCAAATGATGCAGCTCCACGGCACAAGGGCTATAGGAAGTGCAATTGAACACACAATAGCTCATATTTTTGAAAGTGCACCACACCCTCGGGATCTAAAAGTCATAGTCCTGATGATGACTGGAAAAGTGAATAAACAAGAACTTGAGTACCTGCAGAAGGTTGTTATCAATGCAAAATGCAAAGGGTACTTCTTTGTTGTTTTGGGCATTGGCAGGAAGGTGAATGCCAAGAATATCTACAGCTTAGCTAGTGAGCCAAATGATGTATTCTTCAAACTGATCGATAAACCAGGAGAGCTTCATGAAGAGCCCTTACTACGCTTTGGGAGACTGCTGCCATCTTTTATCCGAAGTAAGTAAAACACCCTGCAGCTAAAGCCTTATGGGAAGGGTCTTTGTGTGACCTCAGAGGGACTAATCTGCTGGGTTTGGTGTTCATGCCCATTGGTTGGGTGGACTCTAGGCTGACCACCTCTTTGGGCAGTGAGGTCCACTGAAAGGTTAGTCTTTTTTTGTATGTTTTGTAATGTTTGGTCCGTTTTGCTGCTGCTTGTAGGTGTGCCTAGTTGAATAGGTCTGGGTTTCGTTCAGTTTGGCCTCCCCAGACCATCCCATGCAATCTGTTGGTCTGCCAAGTAGAGTCTATACTTCTGTCTGGTTTGACTTGGCCTCCATGGGCTCACCTGTGGGATCTGACCTAGTCCTGCCTGGCTTGACAGTCACATCTACAACATGTCCCGTAGGGTCTGGCCCTGCTGGGGCTCTTGGACCTCTGCAGTCCAGCAGCCTGCTAGCACTCCCCTCGAGCTCCCCAAACACCCAGCAACTTCAGCATAATCATGTCTAGGAGGCATTTGGACGAATCAGGCTGAGATCTGGAGTTGCTGTATGCAGATTTAAGGACCAGGTGAACAGGATTCTTTGCTCAGGGATAAATAATGCTGCTGTACTTGGGATGGGCAGATTGTGCCTTGAAAATTTGCATCTCAGCTTAGCTAGAGACCCCAGGTTGGATCTCCAGCTAAAGCCAGCTGCCAGAGATCCTAAACAGACCTGGCCAGCAAGGACAAGAAACGGGTCTTTTCTAGGAAAGCTAGTTTTATCAAAAAAGTCCTGAAAATCAGTCTACTGGGCTAATAAACCACTGATTCAGGAATGTCTTGCACTAAATAGGAAGCAAACATGAGCACATCTTTCCCTAGAAATAAATGTTTAGGTTTTCCCAGTTTGCTTTTTCCATTTATCACTTACATGGGTCCTGGAAACTTCTAACTCTTGAAAAAATAGTAACTGTGTGCTTGGAAGTGCCTTGTTATAAGAAAGCTGTTTACATGTGACAGACTAAGACATACAGCCCTCTGGTATCTCATAGTTACTGCTCTCATGTTTGTAAATTGTAATAACAAATCTCCCAGACCAGGACGCTGCAATAACCACACTAAACGTCAAGAGATATTCCATAGCTTTTGTCAGAGCAAGCAAGAAGAGAAGAGGGGTTTTTAAATCAAGAAGAAATATATGTAATGTTTTGTTGGTAGGTAACCACCAACCTCAACACCAATGTTTAATGTTAGGCTTTCTCTGTCTTTAGGCGACTTTGCATTCTACCTGTCTCCAGAGATAAGGAAACAGTGTGAGTGGTTCCAGAATGATCAGCAAGCCAAAAGCCAGAGCCCCGGGCATGCTGGGCACAAAGCAGTGTAAGTAGTGGTTTATCTGCAAGAGAATGAGCTTTACTAACAGCCTGCCTGTGGGAGAAGTATTCATTTCCAAGTCCCTGTTTGGAAAGAAATTAAAAAAAGCAACTTCAATGATAACAATCACGATTATCAGCAGGTTACCAGTTCCTTTAGTGTTGCGGCAAAAGAGCAACAGCTCCATTTAATAAAGAAAGGTAGACAAGTACACATATAATTTTAAATTTGTATTAAATTTCATATTTATCTATGTATAAATTATATGAAGGAGGCATATGCTACTGTCATGCAGGCCATGAATTCCAGAAATTACTATTAATTTGGAGTTTTCCACTCAGCAAACTGCCCTGGACTATCCAATATTCAGGATCTATCGTAGAATATATCCTAATATTTTTCTGAACAGAAATGAAAGCTTGTATGACCAAGACTCACTCATCACAGCGCAGGCGTGTCCTGGTTTTAGAAGGCTGAGCCCCTTGAAATCAGGCATGCTACAGGTCTGTCTACTGAATTCACTCTTACGTGTGTAAAGTTGGTGTCCAGACAGACCTGTGCTCCAAGCGATGGGCAGTGCTCTGCAGCACTTTTCACTGCTTGGCTGTGGGCATATCTAAAGGTGACAAAGACTATTGCCCTCGGAGGGGGGCAGTTCTTGCCAATGGTTTCTACATCAACACCTCTCCAATTACAAAATTCTGCTTCTCTAGAGGAGGGGGAAAGCTGTAACTGATGCTTTTGTTTTGACAGGTACGTGGCACCCAATGCAACTGTAAGCCGGACCCTCAGTGCCAGCACCACAGTCAGTGCGAACATCAAGCCTGTTGCGAGCACCAGTGCCCGTGCCAGAACCACCACTGCCAGCACCACAGCTCAGACCAGAGCCACCGACCAGACCACAGCCAGCACTGTTGTCCAGGTGAACGCCACTACGCAGAGTGCAGCAAGCACCGCCGCCCACACGAAAGCCACCGGCCGCACCACCACGAGCACCACAGCTGCTGTGGCAGGCGGCAGGAGAAGACAAGGCGGTACGTGAAAGGCTCTCCCCACATGAGCATTGCGTCTCGCTTGTCTGTACTATGGTGGGATCATAGAATCACTTGGGTTGGAAGAGACCTTCAAGATCATCGAGTCCAACCATAAACCTATGCTAAAACCACCCCTAAACCACGTCCCTCAGCACCACATCTACCTGTCTTTTAAATACCTCCAGGGACGGCGATGTGGCTTTTCTTCCTCCCTGAGAGGATTATTCTTATGGGAAACGTCACTAAGAGGCCAATTTTCATGTTTGCAGAAACAACTACTTAAGTGCAAAACTGGAAGTCTGCACTGGGAGTTAAGGCCTTGCCAACTTGTGTTGAGAATTTTGTGCAAAACTGGGTGGGGGACAGGCTGCCTCTAGGCAAAACACAAGCAAGGCATCTAAACATGGGACAGTCCATGATCTGCTGCCTAGCTCAGTAGCACAGTGACAGAGCACTTCTCTTTCTAGTGTGGCCTGTTTGCTTTCTATGTTTTCCTGGTAGCATTCCCCTCAGCTAAGTTTTGCTATTTATGATGATTCATACAATGGCATTGTTTGAATTCTCCGTCAGCTAATATAAATAGTTAGTTCAGTTAGTTACTGAATCAGTGTGGAGACCCATTTGGGATGTTCAAGTTCTTTCATGTCAGCACAGTTCATGTAAAGGAGTTTTTCCATGTGTTTTTGCAAGGGAGCGCAGGCAGCTCTGCGAGAGCTGAACAAGTAACAAAGAACATGTGTCAAAGCACAGGGACACTTAACCAGTCAATGAATACATGTGCCCATGTAAATAATAAATAAAAAGCAATAAATAAAAGCAATCAGCCTTTGCAAGGTTAATGCTTTCATCAGCTTGTGGGGAACAAACACCTCAAGGTGTTTCTTGCTCCACTGTTTCTTCCAAGTAAAATTTACAAAGGTCTCATCCAATACTCTGCCATAGCAGGAAAACCTTTCCCTAACAGCTTCTTTGACCTGTCTAAGATTATGTTCGATCTTAGATCTTCAGGCTTTGCTTGAAGATCTTCAGCAGTTCAGTGAATCCATTGCACCCTAGAGAAGGATCTGACCAGATGTTTACAGTTGTTCAGAAAGTTGTGCTGGGAATCACATTTCAAGCTGTGTAAATCTCACTTAAAAAAAATGCTTCAATTTGCTAGATTGCAGCAGATTATTAAAAAATAAATAATCCACTTGGTAAATCATCTAGGCTATGAAAAAAAACACCTGCAGTGTGCTGTGTTGGGTATCTGATATAACAAAGTCACAGTCTGGTTTGCCCACTGGCTGCAGACAAATTTGCCTGCTGTGGACTGGGAAGGAGATCCCGCAGCACTGAGACACTTTTCCCATGAGACCTTTCCTCTTCAAGTCCTTGCTTAGTGTGTCTTCTGATTTTGCATTACAGCAAAGACCCACGATATCCAAATCACGGATGTCACCGAGAACAGTGCCAGGCTGCGTTGGGCCAGCCCTGAGACACACAGCACCTACGTCTTTGATATCTCCGTCACCTTAGCACATGACCACTCTCTTGTGCAGAAGCAAAACCTGACTGGCACTGAGCACATCATCCGAGGACTCAGAAGTGGACAGAAATACATTGTCATCATTACCGGCTACCAGAAATCCCAACCCAAAGTAACCTACACAGGGATATTCAGCACAAGTAAGTACCTCTTGAGGAAAACACACAAACATTTATTTTTTTCATGAAATAAACAGAAAAAATGGAAAAAACACATGTAAGGGATGGGCAATCAGTTGGCACCAACGATCTCAGCCCTGGCAACGCTCAGTTGTGTCACTGCATGTCTGGCATCCTCCAGACCTGCAGCAGGAGCTGGTTATGAAACGCTGCAAATGTGTTTCTTTGGCAAATGCAAGTTGACACTTCGGTGGTGTTAAATCAACACAGATTGCAGGACAATTAAAGCCAGGCCCAGAGGAGGGGCTTTGTCTTATTGTGCATGCAGGAGGCTTTGCACAATGGGTTTTGGCGGGGTCCAGCTGGCTTTGCTGTAATTAATAATAAGAGTCAAACTGGGTTAATACAGAGGAAACTCAGTCCAGCCTGATTGCAAAATAAGCAAGAAAAGCTATTTCTCCAATTGCCATTTCCATATCCACCTGTCTGCTGCTCATACTATATTATCCACCCAAAAAACCTGAAGAGATTAAACAGAGGGTTTATTCCTTTGGGGATCCAAGCTCTGTGTGTACAGATCACATGTAAACCTCACCAAACCGTTTGGCATGGCCAAAAATTGCTGTTAGACACAGTCAATTTTTTTTTTAAATACAGTTTGGCGTAGAGGTGGTGTGGCGTAGAGGTCAGTTTGTGCTGATCCTGCCAGTGCCGCATTTGGCTTGTTCTGGCACTTCAGAGCCAATTTCAGTGCCCACAGAGAGCCTTTCCATTGGCTTCAGTGGGTTTGGATCACGTCTGAGGTCTCCTACCTTCCCAAGCAATAAATGTGCCCACAAAAATGTTGAGAAAAGACATAAACATGTGGAAGTAACATTTGCATGTTGCTGACTTGGAGCTCTCGATGCCCAGGGAAGCTGCATTTCCCATAGAGTAAATCTCAATTGGGAACAAATTGGGCAGGCAGCCGTGGTGCCTCCTATGCCCACAAGCTGTGACCTGGATACTGGGTAGGACTGTCCCCCTTACCCACATCCATACCCTCCACCAAAGAAAAGCAAATCCAACCCTTCCTGTGGCTGCAGCCCACTTCTGCCCTCCAGCCCAATGGAAAGGGAACCACAGGTTGCCCTGGGAAAGGGGCATGATGAAATATGGTGCAGTCATGCAGGGCATGATGCAACATGAACTGTGGTCTCCTTTCCATCTCAAAGGATTTCTTCCCTCAGTGACAGCCGTCAACAACATGGTTCTCAGAGGGCTGTGGGGCTGTGAGGCTGTGATGGGAGGAGTGTGGTCAAGGACAGGTGTGCAATGCATGGCCAGCCCTTGAGCACTGTCAGGGAGCAAGAGAAGATCCATCATGAACTATTTATTCCCCTGGAGGATGCCATTATTTTTTTTCTGCTATCTCCTAAGGCCAGAGGGGCAAAGCTAAAGTAGCTACGGAGAGGCCGCGTTTGCTCCTCCAGAACCCCGTATGCTGTGGGGTGAGTGGGGGCCATCCAAAACAGTTGTGTTGGGGCCCTGGAGATGCTCCTTCACAGTCGCCACTGAGGATGAGCCCAACCACGCAGCAGAGCTGACGGCTGGGGAGAGCAAAGCGAACCCGTCCCAGCGCGGCTGGGCGGTCGTGGATTACTCATCCCGTCAGCTGCCTCAAATCAACATTTCTGAAATATATGTGCCAGGGTAAACAGATCCAGACCTGACTCCTGTGACTTGTGTGCATCCCCTGTGCTGGAGCTGGGGCCAGTGAATTTGTTTACGCTGCGCTGAGGGCGCCGCTGCAGATCCCATTCCCCTTGGCTGACCCCACTGCTTCTTTTCCCCAGAGACCCCGGCACAGCCCAAGGTGTCCCTGGCCAACATGATGCTCAACACTGAGCCACTGGAAGGGCCGGAGAGCGGTGAGTATGGGCGATGGTGGGAGTGATGGACTGGGGGGCTCTGCCAGGACCCTCACCGAGAGCCTGGCCATTTGCGCCGGGCTTCCCCTTGCCTGCTCCCAAATCCAGGCTTTCTCAGAGCTAGGACCAAAGGATCTGCAAGTCCTTTGCTTTGCAAAGCCAGCAGATTATGAGCTAGATGACAGCCTCATCCATGTAGACCTGAGCCCTGTACTGCGGTCTCTGCCCCATGTGGGATCCAGAGCCCCCTGATCATGCTGTAATCTTCATGGGGGAGTCAAACCAGGTCCTGTTTCCAGCAGAAGGATGGGAGATGAGCCAGGGCCCAAGTGCTGGCTGCTCTCCGGGGATAGGCTGTGCCCCGTGGCCTTCCTGGCACGTGTAGGTGCAGGTGTGGATGCAGAACATCACTTGATGCTTGTTCACACTCTTGCTTCTCATTTGGGGCAAAGAATAGGTCTTAGGTCCTTGGCTTAAAACTTGCTTCTCAACAAGGGCTTGACCAACATCCAGGGATTGCAAAGGATTTAGTGTCAAACTTTTGCATAAATTTGGCTAATTGCTATCCTCCCTCCAGTTTAATCCATCTTCCCATCTCCTGTTTCTCTGCCACCAGTGGAGTATGTAGTAAACTGCTAAATGAGCAAGCTGCCACATCCTACTTTGTTGTTAATCCTGTGAACCTGTGTTAATAACCCAGAATTACTGTAGATGTTAATATGTCATCTCACTGCTTTTGTTGACATCATGCTCATTATATCAGCGCTATTACACTCAGTTGTACCACAAGTGCCAGGCTGCAACCCTTCTTCCACGGGTCTCACCCCTCTTATGAGGGCTCTCAGCCTTCATAAAGCAGCACAGCCCTGTCGCAGGCACCAGCTATGGAGCTGGTATCCAAAACTCATCACTTGAATCTTCAGTCTTTCAGGGTTTTTTTAACCCTTTTGCTTGTCTCGCTTTCTTTCTGAGGAGATTTGCGAGCATGGGGAGATGTTGTCTGAAGGCACTGGGCAGCAGCAAGAATTGCAAAGTTGCTGTTGGGTTCTGCCTGCTCACGTGTAAAGCATGGGATGAGCATGGACCTCATGCCTGGCTGGTGGTACCACCGGAGCTTGCTGCAGCAAAGGGGCTGAGGATTGGTGCTGGGCAAGGACCATCTCATTTCTGCCTTGCTGTATGTCCCATCATCCCACCCTTCCCATGTGTTCCCACTCATTTGGTCCTTCTCCCTGGCACAGGCATCCCCTCTGAAACCCTCACCTGGCTTGTCCCCAGCAGTTGACACACATGCCTATGGCTTTGTTTAACCCTTTGTGTTCCAGATGTTTGGAAACAAGGTGTACAGCCTTGTGTAGGTCTGTCTGCCTGAAGGAGAATGGATGTGCTGTGTGCTCAGCCTGCACTTCAATGCAGACCTCAGCTTTAGCTCCTCTTGTTGACCCACTCGCAGCAAACAGCTCTGCCTGAGCATTTACGGCAGCCAGCAATTTGGGGGAAACATTTCCTGAGGATGCCAATCTGGAGTTTATCAACAAGCTAAAGACGTTAAACAGGGCAGGGGATTTGGGATGCGTTGTTTAGATGAGTTTTCTCTGTGCAACAGGAGAAACCCACGTGTAAATCTTCTGACAGACCTCAGAGGAAGCCCCAAATTCTGCCCTCCTTATATAGGCAAAGCAGCTGCTAGCACTCATGGTCTGTCTTTGCTAATAAAAACTCTGGGATTTTGGACCTAAATTATCATTTCTGGGCAGGAAAGGAACATATGTTTAAATCTTCATCAAGCCTTGCAGTCTACCAGGTGTGGCTTGCCTTTAAAGATAAAATAAACACACTTAAGGTTTAAAAGTTACTGCCAAGACAAGTAACTTTGAAAATAGATGGGGGAGTTGTGTGAGAGCTTGATCCTGTGTGCACCAACGGGCAGCAAAGGGCTCCCACCACCTTGGTCCAGGGACCTGGGGCTTGGATGTATGACGAAATCAAGAGGAAGAGGCAAGCTGGAGGTTTGCATTCATCAAGAGAAATCACGAGACAAGGAAATGCAACCGGTCCTGTATCGGGCTTTTTTCCTTTTTTTTCTTTTCAGTCTCTTTGCTTTTTCAGCTTTTAACCCTTTCAGACTCACTTAACCTTTGCACCTTTTGACATGCAGATTGGCCAGACCCTTGCTTGCTGGACTTTGACATGGGCATGCAGTGCAAGGACTATCAGATTGTGTGGTTCTTTGACTACAAAAACAAGATCTGCAGCCAGGGTTGGTATGGTGGCTGTGGTGGTAATGCCAATAGATTTGAGGCCGAAGCTGAGTGCCTTAGCAAATGCTTAAAACCATGTAAGTACCACATGGGGATTAATCCATTTGTATTTTATCATATTGTCAAATAATGTTTGGATTGGAGAGAAAACATTGTTTAAAATCCAAACCCACGCACTTTTTCCTCCAGCAGCAGCTGAGAAAGCCATGCAGCAGCCACCCCTTGAGAAAAGATTATCGTCAGGTAACATTAAAAAAAAAAAAAATCACAAGCCAAAGCAAATCCATTATTTCACCTTGACCATTTCATAGCATGCATCTAAGCTTGTCCAATACAAGATCACCAGTAGCATAGACTTGGTTTTCATTTACACCTTGACATGACCATGCCCTACCATCTGCTTTGCATGAGCAAGTCACCTTGCATGCGTGTTGTCACACCAGGACTCGTTGTGGTTGCACAAGCTGAGTGGAAACCACAGCTATATGGCAAAATCCCACCCTGGATTTCGTGAGAAGCGTGGGGTTGCTGAATTGCAGTATGGCACGGTCCCAAAGCAGTTTTTATCATCACTGCATGACTAACCAATGCCACCACTCAGCAATACGCCTTTGCTGAGCTGCAAAGAATTGCAAATGTTTCACTGCCTGTAACCAAAACACTTGATGGAAAATTACTCCACAGGGCTTGGGTCTTGCATGCAGATGTTTTCCTTTTGCACCAAAAGATAAAAATCAGAGGTGAGGGAGGAGCCCACAGGAAAACAGCAATGACCTTCTCTCCTCAAGGACCTTCTGAGATTATGGGGTTGTGTTTGCAAACCTCTTCAAGACCTGGGAAGGAAGTAGAGACTTGCAGTTGCCTGTGTTAGTTCAGCAAGGGATTGGGATGGGAACCTGACCCCAGCACAGCCTTGCTGTCATAGCAGCCTCCCCCTTCTAGTGGTGTTTCAGGGTCCTTTGCAGAGATGGGAGGGAAGCTAGGAGTGAAGCAAGCTCTGTCACCTAATGGCAGGGTTTCAATCCGTGTAGGGGCGTGACAGGGTTTGAAAAGATCCCTCCAACACATTTGATTTTCTTTGGGGTATTTTACGGTATTGTACGCTCCTTAAATATTTTAGGGTATTTTAGGCTCCTTAAATCAGACTCGGGAATTTTTGTCAGTGGCAGTGGTGCAGCCTGAGTCCAGCTGTGGACGTCCCTGCAGAAACACAAAGGGAAGTGGTGACGCGGCCACCACTAGCATGGAGACTCCTGGCCTGGTAGCTGCTTGCAAAAGGAGGTTACAAGGTGCTTCTGGGCTGCAAATAAGCATCATGGACAAAGATCCGGTGGTTGCAGTTTGAGGATTTTTCAGGCAGAGGAAGCCGCGTATGGCGTGTGCAGAAACCTGTGGCTTCAATCTAGACCAGGATTTCATCCTCACAGAGCAGGGAAGCCTTCCTGATGTGTTTTTTCTCCAGAGGGCACGTGTTTTTGCTAGTCTCATCCCATAGACCAGCCCCTTCTGATCATCGTCACATGCCTTGATGATGTTTCCAGCAACTGTTGTTCAGGCTAAAGTGATACTTCATGAATTTGGCGCCATTCTGCCCTGGGCAGATAGTCAAGAAAAGCAACTGAGGGGCCCTAGAGGGACGCTCGCGGCTCTGCCTGCCCTGCCAGGGTCTCCCGCTCTATTCACCACTTTATTCTCTTCTTGTTTTCTGCAAAACCAGAGCTTGAATCCACCATGGAAAAAGAGACAGGGGAGTTCACGTGCAGCTCAGCTTTTAAAATGCTGAGTGTTGGACTGGGCTTTCAAGTTCAGCCCATACCAGGCACTGGAGCCAGGAACAACACTGAGAAATGAGTTGGTCTCCCAAACCTCAGGGGTCTTGTGGGCAAAAACGTGCTCCAGACCCATCTCCCATTTGAAACCTTTTAAATGCAGTGATAGACTTTAATTCTTGAATGTATTTATTTATTTATTTATTTACCATGACAAAATTAACTGTAAGTGCAACTGAGAACTCTAGGTACATTTTCTCCATGGGATGAATTAAAACTGTGGCTCATGGTGGCTGTCCCCATCAGCTTAATGTTATACCTCTCATCAGCTGAATGTTTTGATTACTGGTTGGATTCCCAAAAGAGCGTGCAGGGTTTGGGGTAGTCATAGTTGTGTTCATATCTGCTGGTGTTTCGGAAGGCAGGAAAGAAGGGAGATGGACTTTGAAAAAAATATCTGAAAAAAAAAAGGCAAAGAGCCTGCCAAAGACATGGGGAAGCTTTGGCTGTAGGAGCCCAAGAGCACAGCTGAATTGGAAGGTCAATATTGATTTCAAATTCCAAGGAAAAATGGAGATTAAAGGAGAAATTCTGCTTCAAAAATTTGCTTTTAGAACAGGACAATGGGCAGGAGCGTCCCTTTGGACACGTCTCCTCTCTCAGAAGGGACATATTCCCAGCTCTTCCTATCTAAACAGAAAACCCGCTGCTCAAACAAACCATGATGACCGCAGCGGGGACCACTTGAGTTTGACCCCTTTGACCACAGCGTTATTCTGGCAGCAATCTGTTCAATTGCTCACGGCATGGAGGGAAAAATGCAATTAAAATGAGCTGGCAGTTTAGATGTTTGGCAGGGTCTGCCCAGAAGCATGCCTGACATTGGTCTGGGCATTTCCATTTTCCCCTGGGAGCATCCCAGCCTTGCTGCAGCGTTCCTGGGCTCTGGGCAGCCTCCAGCACCAGCCGCAATTTCCTTTAAAGTAAATCCGCTGCCAGGCCTTTCCTATTGCCTAGGGTCAGCTGCCAGACCTACTTTCTAGTCGGGATTTCTGGGATAATCTGTGCCATTCTTCCCCTGAAAACTTCAGAAGGGTTTAGTATGCCTTTGCTCTCACCAGACCCCAGAGAAGCTTTCTGGTATATGTACCTTTTTATATATTCACTCTATATTTATATACTCATTCCTTTATTCATTTGTGGGTACGTTGGGGCTCTGTTTCTCATAGGACAGAGAGCTGGGAAGGTCTCTCAGCCCCTTGCAATTAGTGGCCAATTGCTTTTTCTTATTGATTGGGAGAGGCAGAATTGTAGACAAGTGAATATAAAATCATTTTTTACCAGCATTGAGCTCTTGATCTCATAAAATCCTGCCTTCATGAGAGCAGTCTGGGGATCACAGCTAGTTCAGGCACCTTCGCTGTTAGCAAAGAGCTGTTTCTGGGGGCCCTGTGTGATTTGGAAGGTGGGTACGGAAGGCTTGAGGCTGTTCACCACAATTTCAGACAAGTCTTTTAAGTAGCTTGATTTCTAGCACCGGGTTTACAAAAGGCATGATCCGAAGACTAGATTACCAGAAGATAACTTCCAGACTTAAATTTCCCTAGCAGTCACTGCTGGTACACTGTTGTATATATTGATTTATCTTTGCATTTGGAATAAACCCAACTTTTTTAGTTGAAAAAAAGGTCCTGGTTGCAAATGCCCTTCTAGTAAGAGGAAGCCCACACATTGCCCATCTGGCTCCCCTCCTGCTCCCATTCATTTTTCGGTGCTGGCTGTTTTACTGATACTTGTGTGACTGGTGACATGATTTTTATGCATGCCCAAGGCTGGACACCAGCACCTTGAAGACACACTGCTGGTAAGTGGAGGCAATGACTATGATATCAGAAACTTTGGGACCTGTCTGACTCAGGGATGTGGTAACATGGCTTTTCCAGGATGAACCGAGATGGCTGATGGTTATGTCCTGCTGAGCACACATCCGCCTGTATGCGGGGGATGTGATGCCTTGTTTGTGACTTGATGTTAAATTAGTGGCAAATATCAGATTTTGTTTTACTTCCTTTTTTAAAATGTATTTGGCAATTTCATTTTAACACATCCAAATACTTCGTTATTTTGTTCCCTGCTTACCCAGCAAGGGATGCAGAATGCCACGGGGACAGTGTGTGGTAGGTCCAGGAACATCTTCACATAGAAGATTTCTCTTTTCAAGGGAAAGTAGTATTTTTAATGGGAAAATGATGGTGCAAATACTTTTTTTGCTAGCAGCCCAGCAGGTCTTCTCCCAGTTCTGATGTCTGCCAACTCATTTCCTGCAAATTCCCTGGATTTGCAGACAATTGCTGCCATGCAGCGCTCTTCCTTCATCTCAGCATCGCTCCATGGATGCATGACAAGAACCTGGCTGAGGGCTTGTGGATCAGGGCTGGTGACCTCCAAAGAAAGACCTTCTCTTTGCAAACTAAGAGATGGGTTTTAGTCACAGGAGATGTGCAAAGTCTATGCTGTGGTTGCCCTTTCTGAGCTTGTATGCCAGCCCTGCTCGCGGGCATTTCAAGAGAGGCTGTGTTTCACCCAGGAGTGCTATTACTGACTCTTCTTGCTCCTGCTTTTATCCTCAGTCACAGATATCTGCCGGCTGCAAAAAGATGAGGGTACCTGCAGGAACTTTGTGCTGAAATGGTACTACGACCCTGAGACCAAGAGCTGCGCCCGGTTCTGGTATGGTGGCTGCGGAGGCAACGAGAACAGATTTAACACGCAGAAAGAATGTGAAAAAGTTTGCATCCCTGGTAAGCAGCACACATGTGGCTGGAGAGGGGGCCAGCCAGGTCCCTGGCATTTCCAGTCTGGTGCATGTCTGTAGTGAGCTTGCTTATGGTGCTCTGTACTCCACAGCAAGCCCTGGCAGTGAACTCCATTTATCCTGCCTCAATATCCTGCGCAGCTTCCCATGCATGGAATAACCTAATTTATTTTCTTTTTCTCCATCAAACCTTTTCAGGTAACATCAACCCTGGTGTGGTGACGACGATAGGAACATAGAGCCAGCGACCTGTCAACACATACCTCTGAGACAGCCAGGAGCATCAGCCATTGCCACCTTACCCCTATAGAAGCTAAGGGTATAGACTACCTTGCACTGTACTATTTCATGCTTTTAACTTCCAAGCAAACCTTGAAGAAAGTGTTTTGCTGCATGACCTATCAATATGGTGCTAAAATGTTTGTGGACTGAGTGCTACATGTGTCCGGGTTATATTGTATAGCTTCAACATTACCAAATATTTACCTAATTGCAGATTGTTATTGTCTCTCAACACGTCTCTAAATTACCCTTTCTTTCCGATTCCGGCAGTCTGCCTATCTAAGGCACCATAAAAATGAGACAAAAAAAAAAATCATAATAATTTCACTGCAACTGTTACATGCTTGCTTTTATTGTTTTCATAACTGAGCATAACTTTACAGGGGAAGTCTTCATGTAAGAGAGTAGCTAATTCTGATAAACAAGTGGTTCAATTTTTCATTCTTCCTTTTTTTTATTTTTGTTTTTTCTCCTTTTGCTGTATTAGATTTCAAACTAGATCTCTTGTATGCATTTGTAACATATGTGGCCAACCAAACTAGCAAAAAAAAAGAAGCAAGGTTTCCAAATGCAAAAGCACTGCTGGGACCAAGGCCTCAGTTAACAAATTTTTAAATTGTGGTGTAGAATGCCTCTGGCATTCTTCTGATGTTGTATGTTTTCTAAAATACAAAGCAAAGCAATTTGGGGGAGGGGGAGAGGAGGGTGGGACAGGGATTTTATTTTTATTGTGGATTCTTTGTCAGGAATTCTATACAAAGAACTTTTAAATAAAGTCTAATGGAGGTTTTGAGAAACTCATGGTATTGTCTTTGTAAAAGCTGTGGTGGACATCAGTGGAATGATTTTCCAGGGTCTGGAAACCATTTATTTGGAGGGAAACTCCAGGGGCCCCTTAAAGGGAGGATGGATGTAGTATGGATATTCAGGGTGACATCACTGAGATGCTGCCGGTAACCTGGAGTTTTTCAGCTTGGAAGAAGGGGGAAACCAGGATATCTCAGGAGGTGGTGGTGAAATCTCCATCCTGAATGAATTTAAACCCAGCCGGACACGGCCCTGAGTAACCCAGCCTTAGCTGGCACTGCTTTGAGCAGGGTGTTGAACCAGAGGCATCTAGAGGTCCCTTCCAACCTGCATGACTTAGTGACCCCATGGACATTTTCAGGTATCTCCTTTGCTGCCCATAGCCATGATGATATTTACTCCAGGGTATTCCTGTCCTTATCTGAACTCACCCCACGAAGCTAAAATTCACAGAAACCATGCACTTTCCCCTGCCCCTCCAAAAAGTCCCCCAAAAAGCATGAAGCAGATGAACTCTACCCAGGGCGTGGGGCAACTCTGGGCTGTGGTCCTAGATTTCCCCAAGCCTCAGTTGTGGTCTACAGGCAGGGGTTGATAACACATTCCACGGCCCAGTGGGCATGCTCAGAAAGAAGAAG
Source organism: Chionis minor (assembly GCA_013398295.1). Lineage (NCBI taxonomy): Eukaryota > Metazoa > Chordata > Aves > Charadriiformes > Chionidae > Chionis > Chionis minor. The sequence continues at coordinate 412,428 of VZSF01004660.1, read as the reverse complement.
TGAGACTTGCAGGCACATACCATAACCATATGCCATAACCAGAGCAGGTCGGCAAGGGAGAGGGCATTTACTCACTTCTGGAGAACAGGGTTGCATTGGTTAAATCTTGGAAAGGAGAGCAAGGTTACAATTTAAGCCTTATCCAGTGTCTTCCTCTATGGATCAGGGTGGGACTGTTACAAGGAGAAGGTGACCTGGTACTCACCTGACCCACACTTTGGGGTGCTACTTTCTGAAGCACTTCAGGTAGGTCTTCAAGGACCATGACATGAGACACTGCACGTGTTGTACACAATGCCTTTGAAAGCAGCCCTCCCAACAGGATTTGCTTTCCATAACACCACTTACCTGACTAAAAAAGCTGGCAAGACACCTCAGGTTCCCCATTCATTGCTGCACGTGATCCACAGGGGTCCAAGATGCTCACCTCGACTTGTCCATATGCAGATTCCTCATGGCGAGGGGAGTGAGTAGGGCTGCTCTGGGCTACGTCCCTGGGGGGGATTTACACCTTTAGGTGTCCCAGCTCCATGCTGGGGTGTGGCAATGGGTGTGCCATTCCCAGCACGTGGAGCAGCCTACATCCCAAAATTTCCCGTCAGCAGCAAGCCACTTGTGCACGGCTTGGTGATGGCAGAGGCACTTCTCAACTGGGGATGAGCTGAGCACTGGCAGCCACTCTTGGGAAGCTGCGCTGTTTATTTGGCATCTTCTCCAAGCACGTCACAAAGGTCTTCATTAAAAAAGAGGGGAATGGGTAACTTTCAATTATTTCTTATTATAATTGGCTCTTGCAATGGCTGCACCCAGCTGTGGCTGCTCTGGAGGACAGAGCAACCTGCCCTGCATTTCGCCATGCACAGAGACATGCCAAAGACCCCCTTTTTGCTCTCACAGGGTATAAAAGTTGCAGCTAGGTTAAAACGACCCACCAATTACCCTCCTCTCTGGCATTCCACCCCTTTGCAGCACAGGAGGGGTTTTCCCAGTCTCAGTGCCACCTCCATTTCCCAGGAAAGCTGCTTTCAAAGGACGGTGCAGTGCTCTGGGATGTGAAGGCGTAGCCTGGGCTTTCACAGTGTGCCGGGGAGAGCAGGCAGCTTGGGAATGGGGCCCCCCATCCCCTCCATCCCTGGGGCCACGAGGCGTTGCAGTAGCCTCTCCCGAGCCTTTTAAGGAAGCACGTTACGCCCTGGGCCCCCGGCCAGCGGCCATGCAGGGTTACACATGGAAGTCATCTGCAGCTGGGAGCGCATCTGCCAGCGTGGCTGCGGGACCAGACCAGGAATAAAAATAGCTCAGCCCAGCCCGGCAAATCCCCAGTCAGCGTGTTCTGCTCCTGGCTGCCGATGGTTAACCCCAACATCCGCATCCTGCTGCTCTTGGGGTGGCCTTCACCATCTCCAACCCCCATGCTGTGGATTCAGCTAGCATCTTGCCACTTGCCAAGCCCTCCATGTTAGGGGAGGGGGCTGCTCCCCTAATGCATATTTTGCACACAAATTAGATCTGGATAAATAGTTTCCATCCCCTTGTAAAACCATTTCTTAGCAGCATCCTAAAAGAAATAAGACACTGTGTTAATGAACTCGGAACAGACATTATAGATGTATGTGCTGTGATCCAGAGGGCATCGTCCTTTAAAGCAGGACTTCTTATGTGGACTTCCCATCTAAAATCTCCTGTATCAAAAATGCCCACGACTCAGCCTTCCACGCCTGCCTGAGTCAGACAGCAAAGACATAAAAGCTGGACTCAGGCCTAGCATTTCCCCATAAGCTGAGGACACATTGTGAAATAAAAGAGCTTCACTGGAAGAAAAGTATTCTGGTGAAGACCTGTTCTGTGGTCTAATGCTGTTTAGGAAGTCTCTCCATCTTTTGGCACAAGCCCTGAGCGAGCTGCTGGAGGACATGTCCCATGGTTGGGATGATGCTCTCAAACCCTCAGGCTGTGGGCCAAAAAAGACTTGTGCGCCTGAAAGCCCTCTTTCTTAAGACACATCAGCCTAACAAAAGATACTATCACTCCCTATAAACTACATCTCTCATTGCCAGACCACAACAGCTACATCACTCCTCCTAGTGGCTAAGACATCTTGTAAAAAAGTTCAGTGCCAGTGGAGAGGGTAACCTGGCATCGCCTTCCAACTCTGACCCGTTCGCATCGTCTTTTGGATAGGCTTGGCCATATGTTTTAGCATGTTGCCTGTGGGGCTCATGACCTGAGGAATCCTGAAGCGACACTAGGAAGGTCTGACCATCGATATGGACTCTACGGATGGGATATAGTTGCCTACATGTAGGTGTGACGTGTCATTTCAGAAACCCTCGTGCACCAGTTATATGGGGCATGTGGGATCTCCTTAACCCTTAGCACGTCTTCCAGCCCCACACAGACATTGTCCGCCACCACTGAGCACCTTGACTTGCAGTAGGAGCTTGCATTTAGGCAATCACGACCCACTCCTAAATGGAGGTGTGGATGCAGGAGGGGATGTAGGGCTTCCAGACTTCCTCTGGGCAACCTTACCAAGAAATACTCCATAAGGAGCATCATAGGTAAAATAAGGGCTGGTAGGTCTGCTCACTGGGACAGGATGAGCATTAGGACTTGCAGACAAGCATTAAATCCAAGACTCGCTTGGTCTTTACTCAGGTCTCCAAGGCAGGGTCAACCCAACCTATGTCAGGCCTGCAAAGTTTTGTCTAACCTGTTCCCAGAAAACTCCAGAGATTTAAGGCAATACTAGAGTTTCCTAAAGGGTGACAGTGGGCAGTCCCTGGGACAAACTGTTACATGGTTTTTGCGACAGCCAGTCTCAAATCTCACTTGCTGTAATCAAATTCCAGAGGGTTTTATATGAACACGCTGCCCTTGGATGCAAGCGAGCTATGAGTCTGCTGGCGAAAACCACAGTGTTCAACACTGAGGCAGAGACATAACCTTTTATGATAGCGATGGTATCATAAAAATGAAGGGTAGGACATGTAGCAGAGTTAAGCATTGCAGACAGACCCTTAAAGTTAGGATAGCACCGGCATTTAATGCTTGGTTACATTCTCTTAATGCTGTAGCTTTGCATTTAATCATAGCCTTCTTGGGAAACCTTTACAAGGAGAGGCAAAGTGGATCTGACACATTTTATTAGCCAGTATTAAATTTATTACATCAGTAAAAGAAGCCAGTCTAAAAGTATATAGATGTACACATGTACCTGCCTAGCTCCTTTCAGTTAAAGTGGGTTTTCCAGCGATGCAACACCAAGGCAATGCCCTACACTACGGCTGTTGACATTGCAAGGTCAAGAGTTTAAGGAAAAGGATGTCTTCCACAGAAGGCATTCCTGGAAATTAGGACTGAATCCAAGTGCTTCAGCATAGATGCAGATAAACTTGAAGCGGCTGAGCCTGGAGAAAAGGATCTTCAGATAACTGAGACATAAGTGTGGGCAATTCCTCGGCCACAGTCTTCTGCATGGCCATCACCCTTCCCTTTGCCACTTGGTGCTTCAGCCTCCTGCTTATGAGGTGGAAATAATACATCTCCCAACCCTAAAATCATTAAACCTCTGTGTGATAAGGAGATGATAAGCTGAGATAAGGAGATTTGGAAGATGCTAGATTTTGTAGGTGCTCATTTGCTTTCTGCCTATGTGTTACAGCCCCTGCATGCCAAATAAGCTCTTTGGGGCAGTGTGGTCGCTCCCAGGGAGCAGCATTTTGCAGGGACCTCACCGCAAGCAAGCACCATTCCTGCGAGCTGAGCTGCTGGCATGCCTGCCACCAAGACCAGCATCCCAGATGGCTTTGAATCCTGAGATAATTTTAAGCCCATGATAATTTCTCAGCCCTTGCGACCCACCCAGAGCCCCTGCCCAGGAGCCAGGGACTGCTCACGAAATGACAGCAGGCAACTCGCTGGAAGTGCAGCCTTTCCAAAAGTAAACCCCATGGCTAAATCAGACATGGCGGGGTGAACAGCCCCAGCAAATAGCTGGGACTGCGCTCCAGCTGCGGGATGATTTACGAGATGGCAGGAGCGGGTCTTTTCTTTGGTTAAACAGAGCAGATCCGAACCAGATGTCTAACCTTTATCTCAATTGCTGCAGAGACAGAGGAGCAGACAGGGGAGAGAGAAAGACGTTCAAGTTTCCATTAGCTGCCGCTCCGCCGTCTTCCAAAGTCAGCTCATAAAGAAAAATGAACACCATTAGCCAGGAAACTTTGCTTTGGTGAACTATATGTTTTGTTTCAACTTTCGCTGCTATAGCGACCATGCTGAAATAAAAGTGCAGCCGGCTGTGATGACCTCACCGTATTACTCTATTAAAATCTGATATTATAAAGATATAACCCAGGCAGATGATTGAAGATTCACACATAGGCATGGCTGTAGTCTCTGGGAAAGTGGGACTGGGGAAGGGCAAGTACAGAGGGATTGAGGACAGGAGGTTGAGGTGCTGATCTTTAGGGATTTTTCCCACTGAGGGAACAAGTGAGACAAGTGGGAGAGGCCTCTGCCTGTGCTCCCGGGGAAGATGTGATTTTTGGCCACCTGTGATGAAAAGCTTTTGGGAAGGCTGCGACAAGGGGGGACCACACGGCGTGGTGTCACAGCCCAGTGCAAGCAATAGGGATTTCCAAATCAAGAGCCTGAAGCATGCACTCTTCTAGCTCAGTGCAGGGCAGGGGAATACCTTGGGAATAACATCCAGCTCTCTAACACACAAAAAACAGCTTCCAAGCCTGGGGGAAAGCACCACCGTGTATTACTGGGAATCTCATCTGAGATGCAAGTGTCTCAATTTTAGGATACCTTAGAGGGCAAAGGCCAAATCAGTGGTTACTCTTAAAAAAGGTAGAAAATATTTAAACCTGTAGGTAATTATTAATATGTATTATATAGCTTATAAATGAGATCCACAAAATTGTGAGCGCGGTCAATGAACTGAAGTACAACTGAAAGGCCTGAAAAAAGGTTGCTAGGGACAAAAGCAGTAGTTTGTTAGTTCTAAAATACTTGTCTAGTTTTCCAGCAATGATTAATTCTGCAGATGGGGAGGTTGTGTTGGAGGTTAATGAAAAAAAATGACCATTGCATTAGATTGACTGGAATATTGCGGAGGGCATGACACAGCCTACTTTGGAAATAACAGGACGGCTGTGGCTGCTCTTCTACAGAATACGTGTTTCAGGCTCCCCTGCCCAGCTCACTGCTGCTTCCCTACTCCAGCCCTTAAAGTATCCTTGTATTTACTAATGGTTTAACTGCAGCATACGTAAATCTCGGATGACAGCATTACCACTTACTGTCTAGCAACTAAAAGTTTAAACAAGAGCCATTTGGAAAGAAAAGTTAAATACGCTCACTATCTGCTCACACTTTTTCCCCCGGAAATCTGGCAATTTTTGTGGCAAGAATGGTTTTCTAACTAAAAGATGATCAATGGTTTAAAAGAAGCGTTTTGCAGCAGGAGGATTAAATACAGCAAACCTGACATTTCCCATTAACCCATAGCTCTGCTGCTCTCAAGACATTGCATTTTGCCCTAGATCATTTTTATAAGGCTGCTAGAAACAAAAAAAATATTTTGGAAAAGCCAGCAAGCTTGACACCCTGCTCCTGTCCTGGGTGCCAGCGTCCCTGAGCGTCTCGCTGGGTGAAACATCCAGCTCCCTCGACTCCTGGGCTGACAGCGCTCAGAGTTATGCAGGGGTGGATTTTGGACAGTCCAGCTGACAGTTTGACACACAGCAAAAAGTTGCCAGATCCTGAAGCCATTTCCAAAATAATTACTCAAAGTCCCTACCAAGCCCGGTTGCATTTTGAGTCCTTCATTTTCTCTGCGCCTGCCTGCTCTGTGTCCCACATCCCTCTTCCTTGGGATGCAGACCATGGGCAAAAGCTCTGCATCACTCTCGGTGACACCCCAGCAATGGATGCATGTGGTTGCACACTGGCTCCTGACTGAGATTAGCTATTTTATTTAATGCTATTTCTTCCCCAGGGTGGGAGGAGCCATGGGAGAAGGGCAGAGGGGCACCTCCGGGAGCAGCCTGGAAGCTGCACTCCTTCACATCTAAAAGCCTGCTTAGGCAGAGCAGGTTGTAGGTGTCAGTCTGGGACTAAAAGCAGCAAACTGTCCACAGGGGAACCTAAAAATTCAAATGTTACCCTGAAAACTTCAGCCGACAAGCCCACAAGGTCTCAGAGAACAGTAACAGCTTGTTACACAGTGGTATAACGCAGACTAAGTGCAGCACTAAGCGCAGCTTGGGAACCTGAGAGTCCACAGTAGCTGCATTAGGTGGTATCTATGTATTGCCCATAATCTTAGGAAACACATTAATTCTCCTAGCAAGGAGAATCATAATTTTCCTCCCAAGCAGGCTATTTCTTGAAACAGGCCAAGTCAGGGCATCCTCACAATGCAGCCCAAAGAGCCTCTTTTTGCCCACTCCCAGCAGGATAGGGTGGATTAGGTGGGTTTAGCAGCCAAGTGCAAAAGCCTTGTTAGTGCTAGAAAAATACCTGCTGTTTTAAAGATCTTAACAAGCTCTGAAGTGCTGGATATTGAAGCCAGCTTAATCCTGAAAGTGGGAGGTGAACAAGGAAGCCAGGCGTCATGCTTGCACAGACATGGGGATGGGGTTAACCCCAGATTAAAGAGCCTGATTTGAGGGTTACCTCCCATTTTTTAGTACTTTTCCCCCAACATGACCAAAGCTATATCTGCCCCATTTTTCTGCCTCCAACATCAGCCAAACCCAGCTGCCTTGGAAAAGGGTGTGAGGATAAGGAAACAGACGGGGACCCTTTCCACGCTGCGCTGGCAGCACCCCACGGCTTTGGGAGCGAGTGACCATCACTGGTGCATCTCAACTTAACAACCCAGAGGGTGCTTCTTCCCCAGTTAGATGCCATTCAACAGATTTTTTAATCCCTCTAAAACATCCCCGGTCCATTTGACCTGCTCCATCCGAAGCCCCCAGTTTGAGACCTCAGTTTTGGCCGCAAGCTTTTGAACATTGCTCGATTAGGAAGCAGCACACTGTAAACAGCACCTCGTTTCCACTCCTCTTCTTCCGCCGCTGCAACAGGCAGCTGCGGGAACGCTGCCTCCTTTTTTTCTTTCTTTTTTTTATTTTTGGGAATAAAAAGGCATTTTTGTTTGTACTCCAGAGCCAAGCTCATTGCAAAAGAGCAGGCTGTACTCTGGTCAGCCCGGTGCATCATCCTTACAGCTGTGTTCCATCCCAGGCCCTCTAATGCTGGTGGTCACGTAAAGATGGGGAGGAGAACATCCCCCTTGCAAATTTTCTCTGACAGCTTGTGCCTGTAAGTCATAAGCTCAGCCCTCTTCCGGGGGTGGGTCAAGGATTTCCCAAACCAGTGCCATGCTGATCCCCGGGTGCCCATGTCCCCATCTCCCCTCCTCATAGGTGTGGGCTCAAACCTTTTGCTAGATGGGTTTCCCCGTGCAGGGGCAGCTCCTGAGTTGGGGCCTCATCCTGACTCAGTTTGCAAAGCCTCCCTCGCTGCTCTGGGCTGCTGCATGCCCCGCAGCTGCACATCCCACCAGCCTCCTGCAGGCATGTGAGAGGCTGCGTGTGTTGAGTTTCCCAGCTTCAGCAGCAGCACAGGAGGAGCTGGCACAAGGGGTGGCAGCCATGCACTGCCAAAAACCACTGCCTCCAATGAGCTTTCATCATGCCTTTGCTCCTTTGGCATTTCTCAGTCACACATGGAAACCACCTGAATGTTTGGAAGTTGGAGACAGGATCTCCTGCATGGCAGGGACGAGCGTACACGGCCAGAGCTGGTTCAAGCTGACCATGCAAGGAGAGGCCCAAGGCCCCTTTCCAACCTCCCAGCCTGCCAGAGGCATAAAAGTAGTTAGGGAAACTCAGCGCAATGGCCAATGCTTGAGTCTACCCCCAGTTCTGGTTTAACATAGGCTGACCAAGCCTTTTGCAGGTGCAGAGCGGAGAGGTTGAGTAGAAAGGCTTTGTTTCTGCAGAAAAGCCATCTCCTAAATTGCTGCCTCCTCCTCCCCAGTCCTAGCTCCGTACGTGTCTGCCTGCACCAGAAATCTCAGGAATTTCCACTGCTCTGCTCTCAGGAAATCTCTACATTTTTCACAGACTTGTCTACGAAGGGACACCGATTGCACAAGATGGTCTGAGCGCTGGGGAAGGGAGAGTCCAGAAAAAGAAAAAAGACAAAAATCCTAAGCAACAGCACTGCTTGGAAAAAGCACTCACAAGTTTGAAGCACATCCAGACCACTGGTCTGGAAATCAAGTTGAAACGTCTTGTGACATCAGGCTCTCTCAGAAGGCTGCTGCTATTTCCCAGCTGTAAAGCCCTGGGAATGTCACTAGCGGCCCACGGTGGACTTTGGAAGAGCTGGAAAGACAATACTGTGGCGCCCAAGGAGAGTCTTGCAGTGAGTTTCCCATTGAACACCATCAACAGGCTCTGGCAGCACAGTGTTGGAGAGCACAAAACACAAATACATCAGTCATTAATTTGCTCTGAAGGTCCAACACCTGGAGCTTGAAAATGTGCAGGGCTGGACAGAGAAGGAGAGGGCATCTTCCAGGCTTCCTTTTGGTCATTTCTTTGCTTCAAAGAGCTCCCAGTGCTTGGGAACAACAGAGGATTACATTTCTTAGAGCATTTTGAAATAAAACCAGAGCAGATTTGTATTGCACAGAGATGAGGGTAGCCCGCAGGTCATGCAGATGTGAAACAAGAGATGCAGGACAGATAGTCAAGTGGAAAGGGAGCTGAGAAGGTGTTTCTTTTGCCTTTTTTATGTACATGTTTCTGTGCATCACTGCATCTGTGCTTGAGTCAATCTCCTTCTTGCTCAAAGGAGTGCAATTTACATTTTTTTAAAACAAGCACAGACTTATTCCAAGAAGTATTGATGAGTGTTTATGGATATGTTGGAAAGTCAAGCAGAAATTGATTGAGATGGGAGAAAGTGCAACCCAAATTTGTCACTGACTGCATACTCTGGGAATAATACCCAATTGTCTTATTTTAGGGGTTGGCAACAGGAAAAAAGACTTTTAACATTAAAATATAAAAGAGAGGTTTGTCCAGCCTGCTGAGCAGCTGGAGGATTCAGATACACCGTGGAAGTGAGTGATAGGGTGGAAACGGAGGAAAACACAATGAGCCAAGAAAGCAGTAAGTCTGGGTCTCAAAGGGGGTCCGACTTTTATGATGTACATCATATCCCCCTACAAGCCATTATGCTGCTGCCTAATCTCCTTATGAGATGCTCTATGAACCGCTGGGACCCCTCACTGCCCACTGCCATCCCTAGGAGTCATGGTGGCTTGGCCACCTTAGACCTTGGCGGCAAGGAGGTCCTCCTTAAACATAAGGAGCTGCCCAACTCCTCCAAGTCCTCTTTTTGGACTTTTTTTTTTTTTTTTTAACTTTTGGTGAGGAGAGAGTCTTTGCGAAGGAATGCGTGTTTGCAAAGTTGAAAGTCAGCTTATAGAGGAGAGAGCACGTTTGCAAACAACCAGGGCAGCGCCAGCAGACCGGAGCGGTTTGCTTCCCTGAGGTGTCCTCCCCGCCCCGCTCACCCTGCCGTCAGCCCACCCTTCCCTCTCTCCGGCAACTGCCATCACTTCCCCGTGATGGCAATTTCATGCCAACCTGTTGCTATCAGCCTGGCAGGAACTTGGGGGTGGGGGGTTGCATCTCACTCAACACCCTCCCACAGGCTTTACCTCCTGGCAGTGGATGGTCTTGACCCAGACCCCAGGGCCCATCACCCCAGGCTTGGGGCAGTCAGCCCCGCTCCCCTCTGTGGGGTTCAGCAGTGCTTTTCCCTCGCATTCCTGCATCCAGCAGCCAGGACCAACCCCAAGACCAGACCCTGTCTGACTTTTGCAAGGCCTTCCCAGCCCCACCAGCAAACTGAGCACTTGGCTGTCTGGATACGCCCCGTGCCTGTCCCAGCTCTGACGGCACATGGTAGCCCTGTGCTCGCTGGGCTGGGGCCGGACCCCGACCGCGGCCGGCACCGAGCTGAAGCACAGCTGAGCATCATCTCACCGCCTCCCACGCAGATCCGGGACCCAGCAGCGAGCTGCATTAGCTCATTGCTGGGGTGTTGCCAGCCTGACGGAGGAGGGAAGGGAAAGAGAGAAAAGGCAACACAAGAAAAAAAAGGACTTTAAAAAAAAAAAGGAAGGAAGGAAAAAAAAAAAGACAAAATGAAAAAAGAGAAAAGGAAAAAGAAAAATAAATATTTATATAAAAAAAGGAAAAAGGAAAATAAATTGAAAAAGGGGGGAAAAGGGGGAAAGGTAAAAAAATAAATAAAAATGGAAAAAAAAAAAAAAAAGGAAACAACTTGAGGTCAAGTCCACATGGGTCTACAGCAACTCACACAGGGCACAAGAGGTGGGACAGGGACCAGGGCAGGCCACTGAGCCTAAGGAGACCCTTGTCTGCTGAAAACAGTCTCCCCGTCAAAGCCAGAAATGAGGGAAAATTCTTATTAGCTTCACAGCCTTTTGAGCCCATATGAAGTGGTTTGCACCCTGCATATATTTAATACATGCACGAGCAGATAATTCTGCCTCTCTGCCCAGAGGGGACCGTGAGGCCCGTGGCGGGAGGACAATGGCAGCATGCACTAAGACAATGCAGGATGCAAGTAACTAACTCTATGTATGAAGAAGCAAGTGTTCTTAAAGACCTTGCTTGGCCAGTCTCCTCTCTGAGCTGGTTAAGACAGCAGGATGATTTGTGGCCACGAATCCCTGCATGAGATTTGGATGTGCTCCCTTGTTGACACTATGGATGCTGTCTCTTGCTCTAAGGGCTAGGCCAATGGGGAAAAAAAGGAGATTTTCACCAACAACAGTAACAGCTTTAATATTTGTGCAATTGCGATCATGTCCTCTGGCTCCTGTATGACAACAACCACGACCACCATGTGGAGACAGGGTCACCACAGAAAGTCTATGGGGTAGCTTGTCCCCTACCACTCCACATCAAAGCTGGTCCATCCAGTGAAAAATACCATTGCGTTTTCCCAGAAAACCTGCACAAATTCTGCAAAAATGTGCTTCAGCCACAAATGAACTCCGTTACCAAAACCCCATGTACTCCTCATTGCTCTGTTTGTGCCCAACAGCTACTCCTCTCATCATCTTGTATGATGGCCATGTTTTGTGTCCCCATTCATGACCTGCTTCCCCAAGTCAGCTATGACGTGGCCTGATGGAAGAAGCATCATTTATTTTGGTGCATCACTCTTCACCTGTACCTTGGGTACTCCAGTGCTCCTCATTGGGTGATAAACCACTGATAAAGCCTTTTAACCATCCTCTGGGAACTGTAAAAGCATCTATCAGGCAGGATTTTACTTGTACTGTCCATGTGGGAGCCAGCTCAGAGGACACCCATGGGCTGGCTTGTCCTCAGTGCCGGGCAGAGCAAAGTGGTGGAGGTTGGTTGTATGCCAAGACCCAGCAAACCGTGCCAACAAAATCAACAATGTCGACACAGGGTGAGCAAGAAAATCCAGTTCTTGCATAGCAATGGCCATCCCACCTTGTGCTGTGATTTTCTGGAAGTGATTTTATTACAAGGGCAAGGCAGAGAAGGAGCCTTTCCTCCCAGTGGTGAACCCCACCCTGCTAATCTCTTGAAAATGTGCAAAAAGTGAGAGAGGTTCAAGCACGTTTTAAGCTGTTTCTCATTAGCGTGGGAACCAGAGGCGCGCCGTGGGAAGCTTGGGGCAGAGCAGGGGGTGCTGCTTCTCCATGCATCACCTAAGGGGATGCTACCCTGCCCCAAAATGGGGTGAGTGGTGCAAACCAGTCCCACCAGGACAGGGCTTTCCATCCTTCTGCAGCAGCGACCCTTCTCATTGCAGTTTCCTCCTCATGCCCAGGGGCCCAGCAGGGACACCCCGACCTCACAGCTTGTCCATGAGGGCTGGAGGTGAAATATCAGATGCACAGGTAGCTCATCACCATTACAGCGCTGCCTGAAGCCCCTCCGACGTACCAGCACTGGGGCCAGGAAGAGCGAAACCTTGTGTGGGCCAAGGGTCAGGGCAGGACACCCACGAGAAGAGATGGGAGGGTGGGGTCACAGGGAAGGGAGTGGAGCAGAGATGTTTTGGAAGAGCAAAAAAGGAGGAATGAGAATCATGATGTGAGAGCATCGGCCAGCTACTGGGGAAGGCAGACGTGCGACCGAGTGCATCAGCCTGTTTGCAATCAGCCCAGCAGTGGTAGCAGCCCTGCTGCTGGGCATACGCAGAGCGAGTTGGAAATCTACTGGAAAAAGGTTGCAGGGAAAGTCTTGCACTAGTGCAGAAGAAAGACCTGATGACCTCACACATCTCTTCCAGCCCTAGGTTTTACTGCACCATCACACCTTTCCTATTAAAAATGTGAACCTAATCCTCCTAACAATGAGTACCAGGTACCGCAACCCCGGGAATCATCACTTTCACTCCTGAGCTCACTCCATGCTTATGGAAGTTTAAAAAAACACTTCTACCTCAAAATCAAAGACAAACCCCAATGAAGAGCAGGGAAATACCTTTCCTCCTTTGTATTCCCAGTCCATGTGTAAAACCAATAAATTACTCTCTCTATAGGACTGGAGACTAATTAGACTGCAATTAAATTGCAACAGGGGAGTTTTAAGTTAGTTATGAACAGAGGCAGCAGCTTTGCTGCCATGCACGTGGTCCCACATTATACCATGAGGCTCCACGGATGCTGAGCTTCCTTCCTTGGGACCATGTGTGGGACGTACAAGAGAAACCCAGGGCTTGTCTGTCCACTGAGCCACATTCATAGATCAGGACCAGGCCTTTTTCAGGCCTATTTCCAGCTTGCTGGAAATAAGGAGTGAGTCAAACCACACATTCAAGAGATGCCGAGGGTTGCGCTAGCGTCTCCTAAACCTTTCGTAGCCCAGAGCGGGATGAAGTCTGAGGGCAGGCACATCCTTCAGGCTCCAGCTGGAGTGAAGGGCATGTGAGCGTGTCACAGTTCTAGGCATCGACCTTCAAGGTCCATGAGAACGAAACCAGCCTGTGAGCCTAAAATAATTCGTTTCTCTATCTGACAGCGAGCAGTGGGAGAAGAGCAACCTCTTGCACACCCCATGGTGCTGTTGCAGGCAGGGAACCCCCTGTCCTTGGTGAAGAGCCCTTTCCCTGATGAACGAGCCACTGTGCAAAGTAATTAGCAGTAATTAGCAGGCTACAGGCCAGCAGCAGGATGTTTGCACTGCAAGTCACCGTGCCAGCTGCACCGCTTTGCCAATGGGGCCAGCTACCCTTTCTCAGCTCCCCACTGCTGCCAGTTTATTTTTGTGCTCTGACGTCCTGGGGTTCGGGAGCTTTGAAAAATAATTATTTTACTGTTTAGGATTATAAATTGATGTTGAGAAGTTGGAGAGTAAGACTCATCCGACTCTTACTGACATGATCCTACTCAGGGTAAATTATATCTTTTTTTGTCTAATTTTAACAACCTTGCTAGGAATCAGAAGGCAGAAAGAGTTCAAGTTCCAGTGAGTGCAGCAGCTTGGGGGACTGAGATCTTCTCATGCCCAGAGACCTGCCCTGCTCTGAGGCCACAAATCCTGCAGATTTCAGCTCCCATGCAGCCCTATACGAGCAGAGATCAAGCAGTAGGAGTGCCACCTGCTGACACTGGAGATTATATAGCATCGTCTATACATTAATCCCTCCCCTGCTGAGGTCACCTCACCTGTCTCCAAGGCAGAGCCATCCACGGTGTCCAGCCAGCACTTGCCTTAGGGAAACACCGCGGGTGATTGTGATGGTGGTCCTCATCCTCCTGGCAGGAGAGGACAACATTGGCTGCTCTGATTATGGACCCATCCGCAAGGCAAGGGGAAGAAGAGTGTTTTTTTGCAGGGGAACTACCATGCGCCAAGCACCTCTTGCTAATACACTCAGTTGGCAGTAGTGCATTTTCTGGGCCTTTTGTAACTGGTGGGTTTGTATTTTTCTGATATAGAGGGGTTGAGTACATTACTCTCTGGAGGGGCTCAAGGGCTCACGAGGCAGCACTGAAACCCCATCAGCATCTCCCCACAGAGCGGGGAGAGCAAGGCCTTGCTGGGTGGGAGCAAGAGAAGGAACTCTCTGTTTAAGATGGAAAATATTTTATGGCCCCTTCTTGTAAGGCCAGTTTCTCCTGCAGACTCATTATGCAAACTCTTGCTGACACCTTACTGCTTTTACAGATTGACTTGGAAGGAAAAAGCAGCAGCAAAGCCCCAGTCCAATTCCACCCCAATCACAGTCTGGTCCTTGCAGGGCTCTGGGCAGCTGGGGAAGCTTTTGGGTGTCTGAATGCTGGGAAAGGGATGAAGGAAGATGGATATCTCCTCTCAGCCCAGGTGTGGTCGATGCAGCCCCAGATGGATTCAGACCCCCATAAATCCCAAGCGGCAAGACCCTCCTTGTCCAGCATCCAAAGGACACCCAGGAGATGCACCTTTTCCAGGGCAGCTGCTTCTCTTTGAAAAGAGAAAAATATCCTAGGTTGGACTCGGAGTGATTCAGATAGCTACCACTTATTTTACATAGTAGTCTTGTTTTCCCGGCCACAAGCTGCTTCCAGGAAGCTATTTGCAAAAAATGACATACGGTCTTTTTTTTTTTTTTTTTTAACTCACAGTGCACTTATACTATCCCAGCCATTAACCAAGCTGCTAAACAAGTTTTGATACAGTCACACACTGAATGCCCATTGCAGCCCTACCAACGTGGCTAATCCTCAGGAAACAGTAAAAATAAGCCAATAACCCATCCAGCACCCTTGGCTGTGCCATTTTCCAGAAACTCAGGGGTTGCTACTGGCTGATCCAAGGCAGAACTTCTAGTAATTTCCTCCAATTAGTATCTTTTTCCTTTACTTCATTTACACTATTTTCTGCAGAAAGCTTTACTGTAGTGTGCGGTTTGTCATGTTTTACGGGGATGGCCAAACACCTTTTTGCAACAGCAACCAACTGCCCAAGCTGTGCTTAAAGAAACTCATCACTTTCTAGTAATACCTTAACCTAGTAATACCTCAATATGGGAAAAACTTCAAACTTTACTTTTACTTTGCCCCCTCTGTTTTCCTGGGGACTTTGCCATACGGAGGGACACAGCAGAGCCCTTTGCTCATCCAAAATCCCTCTTCCACCTCCCAGCTGCACAGGGTTGAATGCTGGACTGAAAACTTGTCCTCAAAAGCTTTGTTATTTGGCTGTTCTCCCTGTCATTTTTCAGAAGAAATGTCCAGGCGATATTTCGCAGCAAATAAAAGCCAGGCGTGAGAGCCCGACTTTCCTGGCAGCCGCTTGGGACGTGAAGTTGGCAGGTAACCATGTGCTGCTGGGCTGCACTGGAAAAAAATGTCCCTGTCCCACTTCTCAACTGATTCAAAGCTGAAAACCATAATCCTCCCTCCCTAAGCCTCTGGACAGGAGAAAACAAGTTTTTCTATGAAGCAGCTTAAAAGAAAAAAAAATAGTGAAAGCCTAAATGGCCCACTTACTTCTCACAGGGGCAGGAAAAAGCCCGAACCCCGAGGAGAGGGGTGTGCTGCTGAGCTTGCTGGCAGCAAAGTTTCCGAGTTCCTTCCCCACCATAGCAGCAGGCAAGTAGATAAACCCCAGCACCCAGCGTGCAGGCACGTGTTATCAAGGGCAGGCTGATGGGTGAAGGAGCCAAAGACATTCCTGCTTACTTTCTTAATTTTTAAAAAAGTCCAGGCTTGCACAAAACCACCTTTTTTTGGAGGTTTGCAAATGCAAACAGCCACCCCACTGAGAGCCTTTTTTGCAAGGGCGCATGGGGCGAGGTGAGCTTACTCTCCCCACAACGTGAAAACTCAACCACAGGCTGACTCCGATATCTCCCAAGGAGGGAGAAAATGCAGAGAGCTAGCAGATGGGCAAAAGGCAACAAAATGAACGTGGCTGGGAAGTGGAGAGATCCACACCCCTGGCAGCAGTCAGGTTTCCTACAACTCTCACTGGCAGCGGGGAGACGCAGCTTCTTTGGGAAAAAGCATCTGCAATAATGTGCCGTACTGGGGGACTGCAAGGGGACTTCAGAAACTGTCACCACAGGTCTCAATATAACTCTACACACTGCCCTTCCCATCAGTACAAAAGATACTGTTTCATACCACTGCAAAATTGGGATTGCATTCTCTGAGTTTTGGGATAGACTTAAGCTTGCTGAGCCCGGCTTTAATGTTATCAGGTCTATAACAGAGCACAACCAGTCCTGCAAAGTTCTTTAAAATTCATTAAAATCCTTGGAGGAGGAGCCAGGTAGGTGCTGCTCAGTTCCACATTTGCTGGGTGTCCACTAAGCCAGGGCTGGCAAGTGTCACTGAAACACGTCAGGCTTTGACCCAAAATCCCACATAAGAGCTGAAGTCTCTCTCCTGATTCCTCTTTTTATCATCTCACTTTCCTATACATTCAGCAGCTGACCCTTCATCTTTGCTTACGCTATTATCAAACAGCAGCAATGATAAAAAGGCATTTATTTCCCTGGGCGAGAGACTGCTATTATTTTGGCAAGGGGAAAATCACTGGGATAAAAAAGAAAGACCCTGGAGAGGTGGTGTGGGTTGCCGAGGAGTTCAGCTGGAGCAGACTGTGTGTGATAACAGAGCAGGGGGTGGGCACGGGTACAATGTGGGGGTCCCCATCCTGCCAGAGGGGACAGTGACGTGGCATGGAGCACCCACCTACCATTACAGAGAAGCCCTTGAACAAAGCACAATGGAATCTCCTTTGTGCTCAGGAACACCTCCATTATGGGGTGGAAATACAACAGGGGCAAGTTGTCCACTAAAAAAATTAAAATTAAATAAAAGTCAGCTCGCTAAACACTTAGGACAGTTCACTCCTTGTATGTGCACCCTGCACTCAGCCCACGCACACTGCCCCAGTGATACTGGAGCTTTCTTGGTGGTCCACATCTCTCCACTGGGATTTGGGTCCTCCGAACCTGGGACATTCCCCTCAGACACACGAACAATGGGGAAATGTGTGCTGGTCGGCCAGGCAGATCACTGAGAAGCCAGCCCACTGTTTGCTGTGTATTTTTGTTGCTGAAAGAAGTAGCTGGTCCCCATCCCGGTACGCACCTGGTGATGAGCCAAGGAACGAATTTTGCAAAGGAAAAGATTCAATTATTTAATTCAGTTCTTCAATATGTTCAAAATGAACCCGAGCTGCCAAATCAAACAGAATTAAACACTGGCCCAAACGGGAGGGAAAAAGTTAGGTGAACTTCTTGATTTATATGCTGGCTGTAAAATCTCTCCCTAGAGATGCCTTTCATTTAAGGCTTTTAACAGTTTGTCTCACCAAGTGAAGACAATAACAATACTGCTCGTGTGTTGGGGCTTTCTGTGTTTCCCTTTGTCTTCCTGCTGGCACAGGACACCGCAGCCCTTGCTCACACTGGTGGTAGAGGATCAGTCTCTTGTGCTCAGAAAGGAGACAAAAAGAGAAGGAAAAGTGCAAAAATCAAGATTTCGAAGTCCAGATTGATCTAAGCATGTGGCACCTCCTCCGCGTGGCTCTGTACCTCTGCTTAGATCCACACAAGCAGTCTCTGTACACTTGATAGATGAGGATGCTTTTCTCTCCTCATCTATCATAAGGCTTTTGCGGAGGTGTAAAAATCCCTGCCTTATCCTTTGCCACCCTTCACTGTCCCAGTGCAGTGCAGCATTGCCAAGTCCTTGTTTTAAAGCACTAGTATCTTATGTACTAACTGCTTTTATAGCACCTTCATGAGAAGGTGCTATATTCATATGTTCAACTGCATTTTTCACTTCTCTTTCTTTTGAGATTAATGATTTTATTAAGTAGTTTATTTGCCTGAATGTTCCCCTAAAATAACCCGCAAAAGAAAAACACTTCTTCCATTTATGTATTTATGTTTTGGCCAGATACTTTCAGACTTGCTAAATAAGTTTCAGATTGCCCTCATGCAGCCTTGGGCATGCACAGGGACATCCTGCCCGGTGGCTGGTAGGGCCACAGGACCAAGCCAAATCCTGCCCTCTGTCAGTGAGGTGACATGGCTTGATCACGGTGAGAACCAGGCAATATCAGACAGATACATAACACCTTCAAATGAATGACAGCCAGGTAGACACCAAAAAGGAAAACCAAAGTGTAGGAGGTGGACGGTGAGAGGCACAATTTACCTGTGTCCAGAGCAGGAGCACGATGCCGCTGATGGTGCAATGCCCATCTAAGCACGGCAAGAAATCTTCCCCCAGCTCACCCTCCATGGTCTGAGGGATTTGTAGCAGAGAGTAAGCTGTGCATTGAGGCCGGGGCATGAGCGAGGAGTGGGGTGACGTGGATTTTCTGGGTCCCTATTCAGGACCAGCTTGCTAGACTAAGACACGAGGAGGTGATGCTTGGCCCCTCACTGGCCCATATTGCCATTTCCTTTCAGCAAAGCTGGGGAGCTTGCTGCAGCATTTGCTGCAGCCTGAGCTGAGCTCAGCTGGAGCCAAGCCACACAAGAGGTGTGACCTGGTTTAACATAAAATCCCCAGGACAACATTTTTACAAGCCTTTGATCAGTTTGTAGGAAAACATGAAGAAAAGCCAGAGAAGACTGACAGTAGGTCCTGGGTCAGTGCCAAGGACTGCTAGCATGCACCACACGTTCCTCCAGCCATCTCCAAAAGGATTTTGGAAGAGTTCAGGGGAGCTCAGTCCTAGGAAGGCCATCAGGGTGTTACCTGCAAGCAAGGGCACACTTGTCTCAGCGCCTCAGCATTCCCCAGCATCCCTCTCAGGGCACAAGGAAGGAGATCAGCTCGGCTTCTCTCAGGGTAACCTAACCCACATGCATGCATCACCAGGGAAAAAACACAGCAGGGCATTTTTTTAATTTTGCAGCTGGGCTACGTCCATCACAAGGGTGCAAGCACCGACTTAGATTGCAGGTTTTTGGGGCAGGACTGTCTCTTTGTCCTCCAAATGAGTTTCTGCACTGGGTTTGGGGTGCTCCAGTACTGCTCACCAAACAGTAATTCCCCATTTCTCTCCTGGGACAGAAAAGGAAACAATGTACAGTGAGTGCAATTACACCCAAGGCCAAAACCAGCCTCATTAACAGAAGCAGAAATAAGAAATCAGCTTCACTGACAGCTTTGAGACATGCCTTTGCTAATTACTGTAAGGGAGAGTGACTACTGCCAGTGCCTCAAGCAGGCACCAGTTTCCAAAAAGAGTGCGTGTGAGTGCTGCATTTTTAAAATAAATATGTACAGAGAGTGTCTGAGTCAGCTGTCTCTAGAGTCAAGAAGCAATGCAGAAGTGAGATATCTACTTTGTTATCTCCGTGATTTCACTATCAGTATCAGCCTCTTCTTAATTTTCAGGTTGCTGCTGAAGTCTCCCAAGCCTGCACTGTCATAGACACCAGCTGGGAGTTCCTGGACTAGCAGTCCCTGTTGGAGCCAGCTCACAAAGTTTGTTGACCAAACAGCTCTGAGATAACACCCAGCTGACCTGGGCAGATTAAGAATAACACACATTTCCCCAGGCCCACGTGGCCTCGCTGCGCTAGTCCTTAAACAACCACGCACCTGCATCTCTCGGGGCTCCCACGCTCCAGCAACGGGGCTAGTGGAGCAGGGCAGAGATTTCTGGGCCAGCCCAGGAGAAAGGCTGCAAATGCTCTTTGTCTTGCTGCTACCTCTGACCAGTACTGGAAAGTACTGGATGGTTTTTGGCCTGCCGGATAAAAACGGCCTTTGCCTGAATTTTGCCCAAGGTTGCTTGTTTTCATCTGCAGCCTGACATGCAGAAAGCTCTCCTATTCAGATGTGATTCCTCAGCATTTTCTTCAGCCCTTGAACCTCTCACACGATTGCACTGGCACTGAAGACAGAAAAGTTTAGTCATGGCCTATGTCCCTCCTGTGCCAAGAAGATAGAAATGAAAACAACCACATTCAAAGCTAGCTGATGGACTGAATCCCAGTCCAGAGAAAACGAGCTAGAGAGGCATTTACCCCGGGAATTTACCCTAGGCAAGAGAGCATTAGCCACGCAGCCACCTTCCCAGGTAAATAAAAGGAACCTCCAATTCCAAAAAACTTGAGCTTTCAGGCCAATGGCAGAATACAAAAAACCCACAAAATGAGGACTTTGAAAATAAGTTTCTGTTATCATGTATTCCCCAAGCAAGCGAGAGCCGAGTTCTGCCTCAAGGAAATGGAATCGATCCTCTCCCCCAGCAGCTGACGCTGGAGACCTTGTTTCCCCCTTCTTTCCCTCCCCAGCCTTGCCATCGCCCCAAGGGTGAGGAAGGCAAACACAAGCTGAGCCTCCATCTCTGGCTGCAGCCCTCGCGAAAAAGGATGAGTCAAACCTCAGGAAAATCCTGATGTTATCTTAAAAGTCAGGATTTCTAAAGAAAAATTTGTGTCATCTTTACTTCACTTATTCCCATGGTTTTTAGGGGTTTCATACTGCAGCTTACCTGTGAAACCTTCCCCAGGAAGACTAGAGATTCCCCACAAGCTGGGATTTCAGGGCAGACCCCAGACCTGTGAGCTGCATATTAGAAGTAGGCAGCTCCACAATCCTAGTGACTGCTGTGGCTGTCATTCTCACTTTTCCTATTTCTGAAAGAAAAAATAAAGCACACACCCCACCCCACTTAAACGCTTCCCTTGTTTTTAAAGCAGAAATTCTTAGTTTGATTGCTGATACCACCTGAACCAGTTCCTGCTGCAGTTTGTGCTCACAGGATGCTGAAGTGAAGTCTGCCATGGAGCAAGGGCAGTCAAAATTCAGGCCCCCCCTACACTAACCCTCACTCCTCTGCCCCCAGTTCCATGCCCAGCTTGGCTGGGTCGTTGTGCTGGAAGACATGGCTGCAAATGTCCGCTGCATGAATCGGGGCAAGACTTTGCCCATTTTTTCTGCCTAAGAACCACGCTGACTTTATGTGAAGTGCATGTGTATCTACACCTAGAGACACATAACATGTTAATCCATAGATTAACTTCAGTAATCAGGGTTGGATGCGAATGAATTTCCAGAACAAATATCCCTGTTCCTGATCCCTGATCTTAAAATAAGAGGAACAATAATATGAAAGGAGCTATACGCTCCCTATTGATCCTGACATCCCTGATGCTGCTGTGGCTGCTTGCCTGCATCCGGCTAGCAGGAGCCTGACCTGGATTAGATCTGCATCTCTTCTGATTTGCTTGTATTTTGCTCACACATTCAGGAGAGGATCATGCACTGTGCAAGAGAATGATGAAGCCCAGTGACTTGCTAACTAGCTCTGGTTTAGTTGCACAGCCATGCCTGACACCCCAGTGGGAACATCTGCGTGGAAGCGTGATTTGGTTCTGAAACTAAGATATGGAAGGAAGCTGCGGACTGGATGCAATTTTCATTGATTCTGTAGAAAAACTGGTTTTTGCAGACCTTCTTTGAAGGTCTTGAAGATCTCGACTGAGCCTTGTGGAGCATCAGAGTCTAGGAGGTGCAAGAGGTGGGTGATAAAAAGCAGGACTGAGAGCTGGGGTGACACACACATATGAAACGCCAAGCTGAGCTAGACTGCAGGGGCAACCAGTGACTCTCCACATGATGCATCACAAAAGAGAAGAGTTTTGCCAAAGGCCTCCAGAAAGTGGAGACAACAGGTCCACAGATACTGTCAAGGAGCTTTCAGGAAGAAAATACATGTGAGAGAAAATTCTGGACATGAGGGGCTGAGCAAAGTCATAATGAGGGGAATGACTGTGGAGAGACGTTAACTACAAAATAAGAGATTGCATAGGTCAAACGGCTAAATTATGGGGAACTTCATATGGAAGGACAAGCAATTCAAGTCTCTAGTCCTTAAATGGATAAAAATGCTCAGATATACTGGAAGCAACATCAGGACAAATGCCGTCCACAAGCACTGGCAAGGCAGAAACCACACGATTGATAGATAGCTGTAGGCAAGACACTCTGCCAGTTTCAATGACATCTAGAAGAAACTAGAATACAGAGCTACTGCTAAACAAATACATTATTTGGCTAAATATCTTATCTGTAAATACCTTCATGATACAATCCTGCTGCAGACATCTAAGGAAAAAACAAAAGGTAAAAACTCTGATAGATAGCAGGGCAGACCTAAAAACGGTGAGAGTAGTTAAAACTAAAATCAAAAAAAGACTTGCAGTCTTGGGATCCCAAGTAGAGAGAGATGCAAACTGCTCCTCTGGACTTGATGGATCATTCCCAGGGTGAGGAGTCTCATGGTATATTTGGGTTTCCTCCACTTACCAGTCATTTTCCCCACATTGAACGGATGGACCCTTGACTGCTCTCCACCACTGAAGAACAGCCTTTTGTGCTAAACTGTGCAAATAAACTCCCAGTACAGGATTTTCCAAGTTCCCATTTCAATTTGTTGTGCTAACAATATGCCTGAAACATTTAAGCCCGAGGGAGTATTGGAGTAACATGAGCAGTAACAGACTAACCAGCAGAGGTTGGATCCCATAGAACAGAAGCTTCTTTTCAAGAAAGATACACTATTTAAGTTAAAGTCAATTTATTGGCAGTTACAGTTAAATTAAGGGGATTTTATAGCATGCAAAGTCCCCCGCTACTTGTCAGACGTATGGCAAAGAGTGCTGTTCTTCCCTCAAGCACCATAGGATCTAGCAGCAGCGAGGGGCATGCTGCAGTCACTACCATCTGCTTGCTGATCTTGCCCTCGAGAGTAGTCCTCGGCCAGAAACAACATATGGGGATATTTCCATTTTAGGAAGTGAGCTGTTATTTGACTTCTTTTGGCCAACATTGATTTATGCAATTTGATACTGGTGAGGGACAGAGCCCTTTCACAACACACGCTATTGTCTACAGTACTTTCAATTTTCAGCAAAACTCCCTGTCTCCTTAGCACTCAGTGACAGTCGCTTAGAGTGGTTACAAACAAAGGCAGATGCAAGGACTGATCTTGACAGTCAGAGTGAACAATTATTGTGAAGATGTGAAATATTGCTTTCAATCATTTACAAGCTGATAAGGGATACAGCTTTGATCTGAGCTCCATAACGTATCATCTAAGAAAGCAATCACAAGACACAGTGTACAGAGAAACGATCCCTCAACAAGGACACCCGCCCATCCCGCTGAAGGCTGTGGGACAGTAAATAACACAGCAGTGGCAGCATCTCTGAACTCACAGACACATGAACCAGGTCAGCCTAGTCCCCTGCATCTTCACTTCATCACGGAGACAAACAGATAATTTTTGCTAGATATCCAGTTTACTGCACTTCTGCTTTGCAATGCTTCTGCAGTGATGGGGCTGCAGTGGGGCTGGACAGAACTTTCCACCTTGCAGAGTCCCCAGCCACCTTTCCCAACTGAGGGTGTTGCAGCATGCAGCCCTGCTCTGCTGCATGGTCAAAACCCACGCAGTCTCATCAGGGGCATAAGGAAAGAGGGACTGTGACAAGTTTCTGCTTGCAGAAACTCACCAAAACCTGGCTTCATGCTAACAGCTGGGCCCAGCTAACTTTAGACCAACAAACAAACCCCACGGACTATGTCTCTGGCAGAGCCTTCCTACCACACTGGATTAATTGCCACCCGGGGCTGCCCCCAACACCATCCGTGTCTGACCACCTTCCAGCATGTGCCTCCAAAGGAGGCACCTCTGTGACGAGTGGTAGCAACAGGACATGTGATGTGGTGAGACCATCAGAGAAGTACTGCTCTTCTTCCCCTCAACAGGGAAGGAAGGATTGCTGCATCACCAGAAACAGTCTAGCAGAGGATGTGGCTTCCAGGCGGCTGCGACCATGAAGCATCTGAAGACTTGTCTATCACTTTACACGCTGGCAGGCAGGTAGCCATAATGAGCTCCAGGGAGCTTGTGTTCAGCCACAGGCCTCCTTATGGAGAGAAGAATAAAGGGCTGTAACCTTAAGGATCAGGACTGTTTCGAGGTCGGACATACACACTTGGCTCAAATCACACTCAAGATAGCCACTTTGATTTCTCCTTGAATGCATTAATGTGCAGAACGGAAATATCTGGTGTTCAGCTGGGACAACATACAGCACAGCTGGGGACCCTGGAGGAATCTGAGGTCTTCTGAACTTCTTCAAACACTTCCTTTTTTTTTTTTTTTCTCCTTTCTTTTTCTCCCTTTTCTTTTTCCTAAAAAGTGTTTCTTCTCCCAGGGAGAGATATTAAGTTCATGATGTAATAACTATGGTGAGGGCTATAGTTTAAGTAAATAGGGATGTGCAGTTACAAAAATATAAAAAATTATGGGAAAAGTATCTTTGTTAAAATTAGCCTACTCTCACTCAGCATTAAAGAGAATTGATCTTTAGATACAAACTCTGCCTCCAGACACACACAGCATTAACCAAAATTTGCAAACATTATTTGTATGTGCCCAGATAATTGTGCCTAGCTTAAAACAATAAATTTTATATGCTTTATTCTATTGTTCTACTGCATTAAAGCATGAGCCAGCAGCTCAGCAGCTGGGCTGGCTACTATCAACCCACGGAGGTACCAGGGAAGTAGCGTTACTTTATCCTGCCTTGACAGTGAAGAGACCCATAAGCAGTGAATATATTTGCACTTCTGAGACTTCTCACACATATAACAGAGATTTTGCAGCGTGATTGAAGACTTCTAATTCTGGAGTTTCATAAACCAGGGGAGCCTCTATCTGTGCTTCTTCTCCAGGGTGGGACAAGGGATGCCCAGTGATCCTGGATGCTTGCTTTCCAGGCATCCACCCCAGCAGTGGTGATTTTCTTTCCATCCTCACCCAATGAGATCAGGAGCCTAAAAAGAGCCTGGGCAAGCTCCTAGTGCCTTCTGCTAGACTGAGCTGAGGCTACGGCTCAGTATTTCTGAACACTTTTTTGAAACGCTATCCAGTGACTTGCTAAGAAAGCGCACCAAACTCCTTTGAAAAAAGAAATTAAGATAATACAGCATCCTGCAAAGATCCTAGAAGTTAAATGCCCGCCTAAGCTAGGCATGCAGGACTCTCTAGCTGATAGAAAGAAGCAGCCACACAGGGTGACTCAGTCTGTCCAAAGTTAGGTGGGAGGGATGTATATTTGAGCCAGCCTGCCATTCCCTTGGAAGACAAACTACACTTTGCAATCTTTTTACATTTTATCCCAAGAATACAGTAATTTCCAAATGACTTTTGCCCTTCTTTGCAACATGTCCAAGGACCTCTATCCACGTAGGCCATGAGTCATTCGGAGGAAAGGGAAGT
Source organism: Chionis minor (assembly GCA_013398295.1). Lineage (NCBI taxonomy): Eukaryota > Metazoa > Chordata > Aves > Charadriiformes > Chionidae > Chionis > Chionis minor. Next base: position 387,058 of record VZSF01004660.1, on the reverse strand, counting down.
CCCCTGGACCTGGGGATGCAACTAGTTCGCAGGGCTGCTCGTAAGTCTGGAAGCACCGTAGGTGTCTGTGGGCAGAGAAATCCACATAGGGGCTGGGAACAGTGACCAGTTAGGTCCTGAGCCAAACCAGTGCAAGATTTTTGCTTAGTGAGTCTGACAACCATGTCCATTAGCCAAGGGAGGAATTTGACAGGAGTGTTACCAGGATGACAACCATGGAAATTGCTAGCAAAAAGCACAGAGCCAAAGGAGTGGAAAGAAGGGAGAGAGTCCCCATGGGGGAATATCCCACATACTATCTTTCCATTTGCAAGTATTCATATCCCACATACTATCTCCCCATCAGCAAGCATTCATTGGACATTTAACAAGCTGGGGGCAGCTCAGGTTTTCCGATACACTCCTTTTCATCGCTGAAGAATACCACAGGCTTCTCTTAATTCAATCTCCCTTGGCAGAAATTATAAGTTCAGGTTACATGGAAATAGCAGGACTGAGGTTTCAGGACACACAGAAGCTTGCACACAGTATGTATTTTGCCAAGCTGACAGCCTACACAGTTGACACACTGCCCATGCCGAGGTATTTCAATTAGATACAAGACTTTGAGAGAAAGCCAAATTTGATAAGTTGTGCTTTTTTTGCTCAAGTTCTCCCATTTCTGGATAACCTTGCTGGAGGCCTGAAAAACCTGCAAGTGGGCTCTACAACATCACTTCTGGACATCGGGAGCAGGCAGGGAGTGGCATGGAGCTGCAAGCATTACAGGAGCGCTCTCTGTGGCTACAAGAAAAGTCTTTGCCAAGAGACGAGAACAGCTCTCCATCACCACTGGTGGTCCCCAGCAGTCCTTGAGCTGGTAAGCAGCTCAAGGCTATCGAAGGACAAGAGGTGGAGAGACAAACCACAGAGCTGGGCTGACCATGTAAAATGAAGTTTTCAGCCACAGTCATCTTTGCCTGTGCTTTCCCATCCCAATGAAAAGAAGGCTGTAACAGCATCAGGAAACGGCTTCCCACAAGGTGTTGCATTAAAAGGGAGCGGGCCAGGTCATTGCTGTTGGGTACAGACAGGTTCCCTTGTGCGCACTTCTCACCAGCCCAGGCAGATGGGCATCTCGGTGGCACGGATCTGAAACGGGGACAGAGATACAGCTGGTGAAAACCTTGCAGAAGAAGGGAAGCCAGCCCAGTGGGTCAAGACCTACCTGCTAGCAAATATACAGGACAGACATCCCAAAGGCAGGCAGGCAGCAGCTCCTCCAGATAAGAACCTCACATGTCTGATTCCCATATAAAATGTCTGGGGCATAAGTTTTCTGCAAGACGTGTGGTATTTTGCATGCTGGCATCGTCTCAGTTATGTGAAGGGGTGGGTGGAAAGTCAGCTAAAAGCACTGGGCCATGTGCAAAAGAAAGTGATATCATGGATTCCTCTCCAGGGGAAAAAATACAACAAAACCCCAGCAGATTTTAGAAACAGAGGTTGCTTAGGTAAAGATAGCCCTGGGCAGATGCTTCCATGTAAAGCCTTACATACCACAAGCGCCTCTTCCTCAGATTGAATACCTCAAACTCCATTCAGAAGTGATGTATGAGCCTAAGAAACAACAAAAAAGGTCTAGGACTTGTGTACTGACTGGCATTCACCTCTGTATGAAGCCACAGGCACCTCATAAGCTATCTGCATATTCTCTCAAAAGGCTGACAGGTGAAACTGGACAGATTTTAGGAAGAATCAATTTCTACCAGCTGAAATCAATTTAAATGCACTGAATTTTCCTGCAGTCCAAATGAGAGAGCTTGTATTACTGCAAAAACTGCCCAATGTAAGATTTTATTACTTGATAAATCTAAACAATAACAATTCATCTCATGTTACAAATATTTCTGCTACTGACTTGCTAAAATGCTGTCTCAAGTCTAGATAACACCATATTTAAACAAAGGTTTAAATATACTAGTTTGGGATTTATTTCTTTTGATGGAAAAGTATATTAAAAAAATTAGGAGTTGTCCCCAGATACACTTGGGAGCACTGGAAAGACGTGGATAAGTGTCTTTATGCAATCCACTAGCATGAAGTAATTCTTTCCGGTTCAACGAGCAATCTCCAAAGTTAAAACTAGTATTTTTGTCAGGATAAATTCCTTTTGGCTTTGAGCAGGAGCTCCAAAGAGACTGAAAGGTCTATTTATTCACGTCACTTGACCTCTCATTTCTCTTGAGTTTTATTAACAGTAACCTGCTTTGACGGATTTGCTTTGAACAGCACATCAAAAGTGTTGTTAGTGTAGGAGTTAGAGCTATATTTGGTTGCAGGACCTTGTAACAAGATTTTTTTTTTTTTTTCCTAGAAAGCTCACAGAATGCTAAAAAAATTAATACATAAAGAACGGAGTTGGCCTGGCCCAAACATTTGGAAGGTGAGACTTGAATGAAGCAGACCCCTGGAAAGCTGCATGCTGTCACGCTATCTTAACAGACTGTTTATTCTAAGCCTGGGTAACTGTAACATGATAAAAGGCTGGAGTTTGGACTATATTTCTCATCTTGTAAATAAAATTAAAGGTGAACCCTTTCCGAATTTTTTTTACATTAGTATTCGCTTTACATGTAGCATCTAACATTTCTGAACAAAGGCAAGACATCACAAAGCATAAATGTCAGCCTGAAATGTCCCCAGGCTCCTAGATTTCCATAAAAATCTGGAATTTAAACTGGGAAAGCCTGAGGGAGGTTGCCTTGAATAAAGGAATAGCTATTTAAAAGGCAATTAGAACACTTTGAAATCTGTAAACCCAACAAATCATGCTGCAGGGCAGTCTCTCTACAATGACCCTATGTGTAAAGCTGTCCTAAAGCACTAGCAGTGTTGTGGATCTACTGAGTAACACACCCTCTAATTCTTTACAAAGGACTGTAGTCATGTCTCCAGAGCAAGCAGGAATTGCAGTCTCTGCTTCAAGCCAGAATCCACTGCACCACATTTCTACTTTGGCATACCACTAATATTGCAACCCCTACCCTTGTGTTGCAATCTGACTGGCCAGTCCTCACCGTTTCATGCAGTTTCACACAGATGGAGTAAAAAAAGTTTACTGGCAGTGAAATCCTTTGAACTGGAGTAGAGGCCATACACATGGTGCAAAGACACACTTAACTACCTGAGCAGGACCATTAAACCACAGTAATTTGTTTAAGCACGTTTTTACTCCCAAGTTTGGCTTTTAAGTTTGTAACAATCCCGGGAAGTCACTAACTCTGAACAAAAATATGCATGCATTAACCATCACTCTTGGCATAACCCTCAGAAAGTAAGAATTTTGGATGGGATGAAGCTGTTGAGAAAACAATTTTATGCAGAATCATATCAATTGATTTCCTGTGATGCTACAACTGAAGATGCCAGAGGTTGTAAGAGATGGAGGAAAACTTCTGTTTCATCAAGGACACAGCAAAGTTTTAAACAAGAGGACAGAGTGGTTGTTCCTGAAAGAGCTTTACAAGGTCTCTCACTGCAGAAGATTGGAATCTGGGGAGACCATTGGCAAGACAGAATGGGAAACACAGAGAGCACCTGGTGAAGCTGCTGGCGATCCTGCTGCTGTATGGGCGTCCTGGGATCAGTGTTTATTGATTCATCTCCCTCTGATTCCCTGCACAACCTTTGGAAAACAATTCCTCTCTCCATTCCCAACTCCCCAGACATAAAATGGGAGGATTACCAATATTTCTCTGGGCTATTTTATGCAATCACACTAGGCAGGGACTCTTTGACTCTGTACGGTATCCAACCTCAGGGTCAGTTAAAGACCCTGGGTGCTGTCACAATTCAGGTACATTTAATAACAAATAAGAAAGTGGCAATGTTAAATTACTGCAGGTTCTTATTGCCACACCACATGGATCATGAAATAGGTTTATAAAGGGACTCTTGCACTAGTGAAATGAATGCATCCTTACCTCTGCAAAAAGAATCTCACTCAGGGGTGCTGGCAGGTGTCATTTTTGTTCTCTGGAAAGCCCCAATATTTTTGTATAAGTTCCAGATGGAATAAGGAAATTAAATAAAAATAGTGTTGTGGAAATTTGTCAGTGAATTGCTTAAAAAAACCCCACAAATATCATATAGTATAGTTTGTATAGCTTTAGTAATGCTGATTTTTTTTTCTGATAACATAAAACTTCTCCTTTGCAATGACGTAGAAATAGTTTGCTGCAATAACAGTAAAAAAACAGAACACACTATTAACATACTATAAAAATAACATAGCATATAGCATACTGAAGTAATATTCTAATAAAAGACTCTCCATCAAAAAGGCAAAGTAGCACATAAAAATGAAATGTTTTGATATTGTCAAAACGAAAAACTGTACTGTCAAAGCATAAGAAATGTACCCCAGCCTAGGAAAACTAAATTCCCTTTCTTGGCTGCAAATGAAACATCCAGACATCTTTATCACAAGCCTTTTTGCTTCCCCATTGAGCCAGACTCTGGATAACTGATTCAGGAGTACAGCCTGATTGATCCTGCCTGTCTCAGAAAGGTCAACGGCTTCCTTGAGACAGATGTTGACAGCCAGTTGCAAATCCATGCAAGCAGAACAAGTCACAGCCTGCCTATGAGCACAGGCAGCTGCCTTGCGGGCAGCAGATGATTTGTACATGAACACCCAACAGTAGTGCTAAGTGGCTTTGCTCCATACAAGCACATTATTAAGGCTTCAAGGATGATTAGGTCCATGGAACCCCATGAGCTCCTTGTAGGTCCCTGCTTCCTCTCTGGAGGTGAGCTTTCCCTAAACTCCAAAACACTAGTCAACGGGACAGGGCGAGTATCCCAAAACAGAGTCATTTCATTGGCTTTGGGTCAGATTTGCAGAGAGCAAATGAAATCCAAAGCAAGCCCTTGAGCATTTCATGGAAAGATTCCCACTGGCTTCAGCAGGCTTTCATTCGGCTCTTTGGGCTACAGCCCAAAACACCAAGTTCTCCAGAAACGCAGTGGATTGGAACAACAAGATAACACCTTGGAGATCCTCAGCTGCAAGCAGAGGCAGTCTGAGCAAGGAGCTGGAAAGCATCCCTGTGTGGCACACCAAGAAAGAGGTAATGTAGAAAACTATGTTGGTTTTGCCTTTGTCATGCAAATACACATCATCTCCCCAGGTACTCAACAGCTTGAAACAGCTGTGCAGCTTCCTAAGGCAAAAACCACTGGAAGCCACTCCACTGTAATATTTCATAAAATACTACAGCCTGGTCTGTTTTCTTGCATACATATGTATATTATTTGTTTGCCCTACACATTGTACACTGCAGAAGTATTTTTTATTTCCTGGCAATCCTGGAAATCATTAATGACCTCAGAGCATAACAGATGGTCTTGCCTTGCTTGTTAAAAAAAAAAAGCAGCAAAATTTGCAACACCTGTTCAGAGTCCTATGGCTAGCGCTGCTAGTGAGAGCCCAGCGGTCCAGAGGGACCCAGCTGCTCAGCGTACACACAGCCTGTCCCAAGGCACGCTGTGGGCTGAGACACAACCTTCAAGGACCTCCCTCTCTGAGCAGAGATTGCCTGGCTAATGTGTGCTGTGCAGCAACATTATTTAGACACATGTTGGAGAAGCTGTTGTGTTCCTCTCCGGCTCAGGCAAAGAATTCGTGTGAAGTTCAGGGTTGCTTCACGCTTTGACCGGTACAACACAAGCTGAGCTTTCACACTTGGACAATTTAAAGTCAAATCTTGCCTTCTTGATCCCGATGCAACCGCTGTGGTAGGAAATCTAAAGGGGAAGAATTGGCTGGCCCTGAGCAGAGAGAGGAGGATGTGCTCGTTCTCTCTCGTTAAAAGGAATATCACAGGAGCAGTTACAGCCAGGACCAGGCACACTAGGAGATGTACACAAACATGAGAAGGAACAACCTCTGCTTTAGAGAGCTTACAGTCCAGAGAGCTAAGGAGAAAAGTACTATCCCATTTAACTGCTGGAGAATTGCGGCACAGAGGGGTTTACAAGGCAGGCTTGAGGTCACATGGAAAAACCTCTGGCAGAGCAATGATCTGAACTCACTGTCCTGAAAGAAACCCAGCATCCCGACCCAACCCTTCACACTATCTCTCTGCCTGACCCCCAGCACAACTCCCGCACCGGATATGTCCTGATAAGGGTGCCAACAATGCTGGGGAAACATCTTCCTGCTGGAGAAGAAAATAAAGGGTGGGGTGAGATGAGACTGACTATGAGGGAATTGGGGATTATTATCAGTGTGGGGATTCAGACTTTTGTTTGGTCTCACTCCATTTTCAGCTTTGCAGATGGAAGAGCAGCTACAGCTATCACCACTAGAAGTTTTCCCTGGCACTTTGATTGTTGCCCTGACTCTGACCCCTCTTAGAAGCAGAGTTAGGAAGAGAGAGGAGCCAGCAGCTGTGAGCAGCATGGCCACGCGGCTTCCTTAGCTACAGCCTGACAGCAGTCAGAGGCTAAGTGCCTCTCTTTCTGTGTACAACTGATAGAGGACCTGGCTGACAAAGATGCAGTCATGCCCAGCCCTAACTTCTAGAGCAGACAAACTCCTTTTCACCTCGTTAAAACCCTTCTTAGAAAGCCAGCTCCATTTGAGAAGGCACCTAAAAGCAGCTAGAGGCGCCTGGCCTTCTGCATCCACATTTGACCAGTCCTCCTGTTTCTTTTAGGGTTTCAAATTTGAAGCAGCCCCTTTATTTCTCTTTCTCATTTCTTTTGTAAGCAGTAAGTTTCTTGGAGGCAACAGCCCATCCCTTTGACCCTGCTCACATAACACTGGGGGTGGTGGGCATTGTCACTGCACAAATAACCCAAGGAATTTCACAACAGAGCCAACGCCTGCTCCCCCAAATACAGTCCTGCAAGGCAGCAGTGCCTGTCAGCGTTACTGGTTGTTAGGATTGCTGTAACATTTTAAGGCCTCACCACAGAGCTCTTTTACCTCAGGGATGTCACATGTATTCAATCATCTCCCAGTAGCCACCCCCAGTTCTCCCAACAGCTGCACAGAGAGGAAAATACCCACAGTCATGAGTCAAACAGCAATAACACTTCAAAGATCCCAAAAGTCTAATTTTCTCTGTCTTTTGGGGCTTTTTCCCAAGCCTGCTGTCTGCCTGGGACTCTTAGCAATGACCTAGAAGGTCAAGGATTGGGCAATTGCAACTAGGCAGGGATTGCATCCCCACAAACTGCTGAAAGGCATCTGTCTGCAAGGTGAACATCTGGGGCAAGGTGGACTGTGCTACCTCCTCTGACAACGTTCCCTTTTAAGTTAATTCCTCTCACACTGCTCTGTCTGTCTCTTGCTCTCATCATTTGGTCTGTGAATGGGGTTTTTTTAATCAACATACAAAAATCTGCTTGCTTGTACAGAGTGCAGACCTGCACCCATTTTACTGCCAGGGGCCTGAGCCCACCCCCCTCCTATTGAACCCAGCTGAGCTGGCAGGACGGAGCTTGCCCACGCATGGCCACCCAGTGGTCTCCACTGCTGCTCAGCACACTTCACATGTCTGCTGCTGACATGCTCCTCACCATCATCAGACACAGCAGTTTTGGCTCAGCCTGCTCACCCACCTCCTTTATTCCAGGGAGCAGCCTCTGCCTCTGGTGAGGTACCAGTCAGGGCTTCCAGCAGGCAGGCAGTCTCTTCCAGCAGCCCCTCAAAATCCCCAGGCCACCACGGTTTCTGTAAAACCAGCTGCTCTCTCCAAGACGGAGGATTTCCTAAAAGGGAGGAGCAGAAGAGCAAAGAGGTGAAATTCTGTTTTCAGTTAACTCCATCCCTCCCTGCCTGCAGTCAGGGCCCAGCTTTTATCTGCTTCCCCCAGTTACTCTGGGATCTCTGCTAACTACATGCTACAGGTTTAATTCCTGCTCTCCCTCTCCTCCTCACCTTTTGGATCACACTGCACAACCTTATCTTCTACCATGGCATTAAACTTCTCCAGGAGTTTGGGTTAAAAAAAAAAAAAAAAAAAAAAGCAACTCAGAGAAGGTTTTTGGTGATGTTTTGTTTGGGGTGTGGGGTTTTTTTTGTTGGTTAGGGTTTTTTCTAATAGGAAAAGCCCTCTCACAGCCTTTCACCGGTGATGCTTATTCTAGCACAGTCCACTTGGAAAGCCAACCAAGGGCAGACAAGCAAAAAAGATAAAAGTAAGAAGCTGGATCCAAGTGGCCGGTCCTGCAGAGCATGGAGATCACGCATAAGGAGCCACAGGGAGGTCAGCTCTTGATTAGAGGGGAGCCTGCCTTTGGCAATGACATTAAAGACTGTCCTCAGGAGAGCTTATTTCAGCTCCTGGCTCTGACACAGGCCTCCTGCCTGACTTGGCCAACTCAATCTTTCCCCTTTCTCCAATGGCAGCAATATTTCTTTTGCTCTGTCTTGTCTACACATATCACAAGTTTTTTGGAGGAAGGGTAGGGTTAGGCATGTGCTTTCTGGGATTTGATGAACCATGACTGCGATTTCCCACATCTGCTGGGTACGATCCTAATGTCTGCCTTGCTGGCAAACTGTAAATGCCCCTTCAGCCCAAAGAGAATCCTGGCTCTGCTTAGGTTTTTTTAAAACCAATTAGTTATTACAGACATGTCTCAGCTATTAGCACATCATTAATCAACATATCACAAATACAGCAGCTTTTTTGCTATTTCAGGCCCCTCTCCAAGAGACTATTTTAATTGTTGATGACTACTTTGCCTTATTCTTGTGATACGCTTTCTTGCTGTGTTTTTTTGGATGCAGTATTCTTCCACTCACCTCATGAAAAATGTTGTTCTGTCAGAAAAATAAAATGCATTTTTATTAGAAAGGAATTTATGTATATCAGGGAAGGGTTTTTTTCCAGGTCCCGGACAAGTTTCTTAATTAGAAAGAAAGAACACAGCCCAACAGATGCAGTGCTAACCTGAAGAGCAGCAGACTAAATTCTGATTAATGCATCTCATGAGACAGAGAAGCACTTTAAAGAAGTCTTCCCAGACTCCACAAAGTGTTGGGATCAACTAGGGTATTGACTCTTACAAGTGCCATTCTCTCTGCTCCATCCTCCTTTGGAAGAAAAACAAATCCTTCAAGGAATATTTCTGAGATGACTATTGTTATCACGATACATAAAAACTGTTCTAGAGGAAAAACACCATTTAGTGTTCATTAACCTTGATTATAACAGTGCAATCAAGGTACCGCTGCCACTACTCTGAGCCAAAGGTTGCACCCTCTCTGCAGAGCAGCTATTAGCATCCCTCCAACGGGAGATGACGGCTGTCATGCTCAGACTTGGGGAGCAAGTGGAATTAAAGCATCTGTGAGGAGGAGTTCAGCTCTGTCTTCTTGTTGTCTCATCTACAGCTGCTGCTCTGGTTTCACAGAGCCAACCTGGCCCAGAGCAGCCACCGTGTAAGGTGTGTATATAGGAGGCCTGTTTCACAGCCAGTTTCCCCCACCTGCCTGTTGCATCTTCCCTTTATGTCACATGTCAAGCAGGATGCCTGGAGGCCTCAGTTTCTTTAGTCCAGCTGTGGGAAGCAAAGAGGAGGATCTTGTTGATAAGTATGACCTTACACCGAGCAAATCCTGCATCTTTTTCTTCGGAAAGAGACATTTGGCTCACCAGATTTCAAGCAGTTGCTCTCCTAGTTTTTCAGCTTTCTCCTCCACTTCAGTGTTAAATACCCCATGGTTAATTGACCTAAAAAAGAAAAGGAACTACATTCATTCTTTTTGCATTTCTTTCCCTGCTCCTGAGCCAGCAGGCAAAGCTCTATGAGCTGATATTTTTCCCCTCTCACCTCCCTTGTGCCCTGAAGTTTGCAATAAGCATTTGCCTCAGGATTTCATGCACTCAGCCCACGAGAGGTGCTTGGTCTCTTACACTACGCACATGATACTGTCCAGGTCTGTGCACTGTGATTCCCAAGAAGAGCGAAGCCAAGAGCTGCGTTTCAGCTGCTGATAGACAATCGGTTCCCATCAACTTTCCAGAGAGTGATTCCGGGCTTGAAAACTGACACCAAGAGCCAATGGCTCAAGACAGACAGGAAACATAACAGTTTCTATTTAACAAAGAGAACACTCCTGAGACAGGCTGGGATGAGGAGGAGGAAAGGGAAAAGACCTTTCCAAGACTCTACCATGGAAAAGGAGGAACCCTTGGTGTCAACAGGGCTGCCTTTTGTCTCCTTCCCCCTTGATTTCTGCAGGTCCTTCTACAGAGATGAATGTAAGCGACAGACAACAGAGCTAAAGGTTCTCTGCCAGTTTTGCTACCCTTATATTTCTGTTTCCATCACCATAATCCCAAGGAAATCCAGATTAGCACTTTTTCAGCCACGTATACTTTTGTAACAGGACCCTTGAGACATAATGCTTCTTCTGCCGTAAATGTCAGCTTAAGAACAGTTAATTCTATTGACTAGAAGGGAGTAATTTTTGTTTGCTGGCAATGTCTAACCCTTTAAATGGTATCAGATGGGCATGAGTCAACAGCCCAGCCTTGAATAATGTGCCGCTCAGACTGCCTATAAATAGTTTTTACTTTCTCTCTTTTATACACAGCTAGCTCCCACAACAGCTATGGAGAGCCAAGGGGTCTGTTGGGGACAGACACCAATACACCTGGAACACGGGGGTATTGAAGTCACTGCATTCCCTCTAATCTCTTCCTGCCAGAGGGACCACTAAAAATACAGTAGCCACCAAGTTGCTTTAGCTCTTACTGTGGCAGGAGTAGAGAACAGCAGCCAAGTTCTTCGTATCTCCTTAGTCTCAGCTGAAAAAAGCTCCAAAGCAGATGATAATTAAGCCCTTAATATTTCCAATAGATTTCAAATACAGCTATTTTTACCACAGTGACATGCAGAGCCAGGAACACACACTGCACACAGACAGGGAGCAGCAGCTCTGTTCTGCCTGCTTAGACAGCTGCCGTCTTTACAGTGGTACATCTGGGAGATAGAGAACTCAAATGAAAGTTGGCTTTAATGGAATTTTCACTCAAACTTCAGTGTTTTCCCAAGCCAGGTGATACTGAGGATACTGAATTATTTTCATCAGCTACAAGAAAAAGCTGTATTATGTCTTTTTGAGAAGACACAACATTTTCTAGTTAGGACTCAAGGAACAGGCTCTAGGAGCAGTGAAATTGAAGTTCAGTCTTCCTCCAAGAACTGGACCCAGTCAAACACGCCTAAATGGCCATCTGGGCGAGCTAGCAGCAAGGAAGCAATATAGCATCGTACCCCACTGTCTGTCATTCCTCAAGCCAATGGAGAAGACAACCACAGGCAGGTGAGTCAGCCTGGAGCAAATTCTGGTAGGAATTCTAAGCCAGCAACCATTTGCAGTCTTACCTTTCAAACAATCACACCATTTTATGCCCCCCCTCCCTCACCGCCATCTGCCTGATCTATTTACATTACAAACTCTCTGGGCAGGAGAGTTACATCACTCCTTTAACCTGTTGTTCAGGGCTTGTTACAGTGAGTCTCAGCCTCACATGCTGTTGTTATATAGAACATAACCTGAAAATCCCAATCTCTTGATTAAAAGAAATAAGAGAAATATAACCTACCCAGTTCATCTTGGTCACACGGTAATTCTACAGCCTAATGACACAGATTTCAGGGCCAGGATTGTTACTGTTGGTAATTTAGCAGAACCCTGCTTCCCCTAAGACTAGTATCACTATCTCTACTTTAGCACAGAGGCCATTCACAAGAAGTCCTCGTACTTAAAGACGAAGTTTCATTTAACTCAAGATCACACATTCATGTATCTGGAAAGTTCATAATCTTTTGTTCAGATTATTTCTTTTACATCTATTTTACAGGGTAAACAGAGGCAGGAACAATCAGGCAAGTTTACAAGAGCTCTCTGCTCCCACATTGTGTGCTGAAATGACTGAGGAGAATTTTATGTTCACTTAGGGTCTCTTGTTGGGATTTTCTTTCTTGTCTTTAAAGAGAATTCAGGATGGTGAATGCCGAAATCTTGGCTTCATCTGTGGGATTTTACAAATCTCCTATTGTTGCTCTAACCCTGACCAACAGAAATCAAGATTATTCACCACTTACTTTAAGGGAAGTGGAGTTCATAGGGTAAGTGCTTTGGAAAAATCCCATCTTATATCTCACAGCTGCTAAGGGTTTACAAAAATTTTGTCCCCCATTGCAGGCCATACGTAAGAGATGAAATGTTTGGAAAAATGTCCCACAGAACCTGGGAATGATGATAAGGAGGAGACTGAGACCACGCAACTAGGTTAGAAACTGCCCGTTCCTCATCACATGTTGAGAGTAATGAAGATCTAGCTCGTACCACGATACACGGAGAATAGAAGCTGTCAGAGGATTAACGGGACATGATTTTCCAATATGCAACAAAAAAATTCCCAGTAAGCGAGCCAGCAGAAATCAATCTGCGTCAAATACTGTATGTACTGGGGCAGGGTGACCAACTCAGCTGGGAGCCTAAGTTTGGTGACTGAGACCTCTCTCTCTCTCAACCTGTTGAATGGGATCCAAAGGTTTTCCCACTTGGTTTGACAGAAATAGATACACATAACAACTGTCTGATTGCAAGGCAAGTTTCCTTCTATTGCAGCTCAGATAGGGCCAGGTTGCACCACAGAATATAAATCCGTCACAATTTACAGTCTGTCAGATATGGTCATATTTCTTTACATTTGTGCTTTTTTCCTGCCCACAGACCGAGTCTGAAAGGCATTTAAGATTTTTCTCCATTAGTCAAAGATTTCAGCAAGTATCTGAGACCTGCACAATGGTGAACAGTGGCTCTGTTAAATCCAGCTCTTGGAGGGCTGTGCATATGCCGTACAATCAATTCGTGCATCCAGAGCAGATCTGAGGTTTCCATGCAAGAAGTAGACTCATTACTGCCTGAATATGCTGGGAAATCCTAGAGCAAACACCAGCCACCCTAGGAAGGGGAGGCCCCACGTTGCTGGAGATCATCTGGAATTACAAACAGCCAAGAAATCCCCAGGGAGATGCGGTTAGCACAAAATTTCCCACCATTCTCAGCCCTACGAAGAGAGTTGAAATGAATGAGCATAGTCCACTCATGCAATAACGGTGCTTTGAGACACTGTGGATAGCACACGTGCTCCCACCTGGACCAGATTACCCCACTCCACTATAGGATAGTGTCTTCTGTAATTCAGTGCTACATTCTTGTCCTCCACACTTGGCTCCTTTCCACCACAGCCTTGACACTAGACACTGTATATCCCTGAGTTATAAATTCAGAGACTAAGGCCAGAAGGAAGCGTCACGTTACCTCAAGCAAACACTGGTTTTAATCCAGTTCCCCTTCATCACGCCTATCTTTCAATCTTGCTATAAAGTCCACAAGGAGAGAAGAACCTACCATTTGGTGAAAAGCAAAAAAAGCTATACACAGTCCAAGAAGTCAGTAGACATGTGTTCCTGTTTTACTCCAGAGCTAAATCTCCATCCTTCCAGAATACTAAACACACAATAACTTTGGAAGCTGGTAACAACTGACTCCAAGATCCGCAGACAATCGCAGACCTAAATAAAGGCAAGGCAACGTGTCTTTCAAGTACCTAAGCAAAGGAGAAAGCCTAAAGGAAGGAGGCGGCACACAGACAGAGCTTTTGGGGCACTGAGCTTGCTGAAGGGAGTTGGAGATTTCTGACAAGGAAACTGTTTCTTTTGAGATCATAGCAACAGGACATCTTGTACGTGGCATGTAAGTAAATCATGATTTTTCCAAGGAATACCTCTCTCTAAATAATATAATCAATTACTCCTCTTAATGGAAAAAAAACCTATGCAGTCCTGCCAGGCGAGAGGGACAACACAATCTTCATCCAGCACATCTTCTGTTTTTCCAAAAGCATTTCCCAGCTTTAATTCCAAGGTGGTGAGTCCTCTCATACAGTTAGTTGAGCAGCCTATTCACAAGATACATAAATCATGGATAAGAAGGTGACAACTCCCCCCCCCCAGCATAGGTTAAGACAGGGGATTTCAAGAGACTAGGAACACTCCTCCACTTGTTGGCTGGCTTCAGCTTCAGGCATAGGTCGTTGGAAAGCATCCCAGGTTACTTCCCATCTTGTAGTAAGGAATGGATTTCTACTCTTTGACCATTTCTTTTCCTTGCAGAGCACAACTGAAAATAGTTGCACCATTATATAATCTGGACTGCGAGAAACTGAAACACTACAAACCTGCGCGCTACTTGTATAACACACAGAAAACATGGCCTTCTCCAACACTATCAACAAAGTGGGGAAATAATTGCTGCATGAAAGTGTTTTCTCCTACTAATTAGCTCCTTAACTGAGTGGCAGTTTCAGCACTGGTTCAAAAGAAACAAACGCAGAGACTAACCCTAAACCCAAAGACGAATTGGTGTAAACTGGTACCATTTCTTTGCTATCAGTCTTTCTCGACTGATTACTGACGGTCTCACTCATTGCGTTGAATCCAGTGAACAGCTTGTGCATGCAGGGAATGTGAGGTGTCACCAGCTATCCTGAAGCAGGCTGATAGCAGAAAACTTCCTGACATGAAGAACAAAACCACTATCAACAATGGACACACTCAGGTATGTTTCTGTTTGCATTCCTCCTTTCTTTTCCAGCCTCTTTTGGCCTTGTGAACAGGAAGAAATAAACCTTTTTTCCATTGTATTATTTCAAGTAGTTAACTTCAAGGGTTTCTCTGGAAATACTTACAGACGTGTAATTCTTATTACAGACTAAGCTGCTGTTACCCTTCTATGTGGGAAAACTGAATGAAAGTCACACTAGTCAGCAGCTTAATTGAACTCTTCTGCTCAGCCTGGAAGTATACACTCTCCTAGGGGTACCTGTGGTATCTGAAAAACTTTAAGGCAAAGCATGTAAGAACCTGGAGACAAACAGACTCAAGTAGTTCCTAGGTTGAACTAGGAAAAGTGGCTGAAGGGCAGGGAAGCGTAAGGGGAAACATCATATATACCAACCTTGAGCTTCGCCTTTCACAGGCATCCACTCACAGCCACTGCTCCAGACATCATGCTGGGCAAGATGAACCCTTGGGCCCATCTAATACAGCTATTCTTATCAGAGTGGGTATCACCACATATGCAAGTGACAGTATTATAACATAACAGACTAAGAAGAATGGTTAAACATTGATAATTTTACAGGAGAGAGACTGGGGAAAGGTAAATGACAATAAGGACAGGTCATCGATACACCACATGTTGTATTGCTCCATACACTGATGTTTCACAGCAATAGAGATACAAAGCAACAGAGCCAGGGTGAAGCTCTTCATCCCGGGACAATGCATAGTAAATGGTGCCTCAGGTTTATTTACTATTATTTGACTTTTCCTTTTGCTACTTAGAAGTGATTTAAAACACTGAAAAATTAGTGGCAAATGAATCAGTCAGGCCTGCATAGATGTGCTGTTCAGTGTCTTTCTAAAGATTCTGGTGTCTGTGAAAGCAGCGGGGAAGTTTTTCTTTAAATTAACTCTCATGGTGTTATAATTTTTCCTAAGTTGACGACTATAATAAGATAAAAGTGTATAAAAGATGACGGTATTTGAGACCACTAGAAATATTTTTAATATTTCTGAAAAAATCAACATAATCAAAAACTTTATATTTCATTTTACAAATATATTCCCACATGGCAATTAAGGAACTGATGCCAATGAAGTCAAGCATGAGAGATGCATTCTGTTTCTTTGCTCCTTGATACCTAAGAAAGGAAAAGGGTATGCCACAACGTTACTTTAAATGCACATCGAACAAACATTGCTCTCTAGTTAATTTGTTTTATACACACGATGGTTGTGAATCAATTGTAGAAGTAGCAATTAGGCACTGGAAAGTGCATACAATTAATATTCACAATTTAACATCCCTAAAGCAATGCAATCTCAACAATACTTTTAAATTCAACAATATCAATTTGATTCTTGCCTTACCTTCCATCCAAATCCAATAAATACATAGTTTAGTGGAGTAAGCCCAGACGATTATATTAAAAGGAGATTGCAAAAAGTTTTTGGTTCAGAGTTTCCATACAGTATCCAGATGCTTTCATGATTTCATAAACATGTCAAAAATATGCATCCAGCCTCATCTTTGAATGCCCTATTCTTAACAAAATAAAAAGTTTTAGGAAAGCATCTTCTTAAAGAAAATCTTGAATGTTTTTGGAATATAAACAGAGGCTTTTTTTTTTGTTTTAAGTTTCAAAACCTCAGGTTCTGAAAAAACAGAATAGACATTTCTCAGTAGATAAAAAAAAGTATTGTTCTAACGAAACACACCGATAAGAATGTATTCAGAGAAGCCAGAAACATTTAGGACTTTTTAACGGCTGCAGTTGCTTTGGGAAGCTAATTCCTTTGAGTCCATTTGTTCATAAACACAACAACTTGCCACAAACTCTCCATCCTCATTCTTGTATTCAAATGAGTTTGAAAAAAACCCTGTATGCTATCCATTTCAATGTGTCCTTTACTATTTAGGTGCAATAAGAGAAAAAAAAAAATGACACTTGAATGTATAAAAATAACTGCAGCAAGCACAAACATTACAGGAGCAAGTTGAAATGACTGAACGCATTGCTATTCAAGATAAATTATTTTCAAAGGGGAAGGCAGGGTTCAGTTGTAAAGAACTTAAGTCTAAGATGAAAACTGTATCTCTAGGTGGGAACGCACTCGATCAGGAACTCATCCTTTAACTCTCATCCAAAGCATTACTCCAGCAGGATGCTCAAACTTATGCCTAACCTCAAACTTAAATGGTGTCATTGGGCCCAAGGCCTCCCCTCTGCCCTGCCTAAACATCGTGTTAAACTCCAAGGAAAGCTTTGCTGTGGGAACTTCCCCCTGCCAGCCAGCTGACTCTGCCCAGGGCAAAGTGAGTCTGTTCCAGACCTGTACAGCATGCACGTTATCTCCTTCACCGTGCTTCAGCTGTGGCCGTGGGTGAGCTCAGCATTAACACCTAGTAACTGCAGGCACCTTTTTTTTTTTTTGGGCTCATGAACCAGCCTTGTTATTTGGTCGGCTCTTATTCAGCATTCCCACTGCCTGTGCAAGGCCAGGGTAGAAGCGTGTTAGCTCTTCCTGCGGTGTTACTCAGAGGCTCATTGGTGAGTCATAGCTGGTTTGGGAATATGGTCTGTGTGTGATTAGTCACTGGAATCTGGTGGGAGGCTATATTTAATAGCACCCTTCACTCCAGAGAAACAGGCAGCCAGAGGATCTTTAGGGACCACGATGCATTATAAACTTTCTACAACCACAGAAATGTAGCCAGCAAGAAGACAGCCAAATTAGCTAAAGAGCATACATGTAAGGCAGGAGGGCCATACTGTTGCACCCCTATTCTGTAACACAAGTAGAGCTTTAGCCAAACATCTTATCTCCTGGCCAGCATCTGCATCGGCACTGCTGCCCTCTCGCTGTGGGACTACCTACAAAAGACCCTGCAAGCACTGGATATCGTCACTGCTTTGGGTGCCAAACATACCAGTACAAGATACTCTCAGATCAGCACCTGAGTGGATATAGAAAACATGCTGTTCAGCCAAAGCTCTCACTGCTCTGTCTCCAAAACACAATATAAATGTAGAAACTCCTACTTCAGTGCTTTGGAGAATTAAATAAAGGCAAAGAAAGCAAGAAGTGAAGAGTGCTGTCAGGATAAGGTCAGGGCAAAACATGAAACAAGAAAAAAGCCTAAAAAAAAAATCATAACCACGTAACTGTATATAGAAGTTACACATGTACATGGGCTCTACTTGTGCTCTTCCAGCACTTCTGAGATCTGAAGCATCTTTGCTTCCCTTTCTCCCTGCCCACCAGCAGTTTTGCTAAACAAGTAAGGGCCTTGTAGCAAACTCAACTAATGCTAAATCTCTGCTTTCCTCCAGCACTGTCACCAGCTTCCCCCACAAGTCATTTCAAGCTCAACAGATGAGGATTGTCTGTTCATGATCCAGTTTTCCCATCTGAAAGAGGAAGATAACTGTTACAACTTTTCTCTCCACAGGGGCCACTGAAGACAGAGCTATTAATACTTGGAGGGAGATGCTCAGACGTAAGACAGGTTGGCCCTCAGCCAAGAGTTACTGCAGTCAAAGGAAGATTTCAGTGGAGTTCAGGGGACTCTGCTTTTAGACCTAAACACGAGAAAGAGAGATTGGCATCAGCAGTAACACATCATAGTAGCTTGATGTCACAAAAGAGACATCTCCCAGTGATGAAGCGTGTTCAATATTTTAAACAAATCTAAATGTGTTTAGTCTGGAAGTGATTACTTTGCTTATTCAGATGCATTTGATGTTTGCCCAAACACTGCAAATATGGTCAGCTGGCCCAGTTCCAACCAAGGAAAGAGATCACAGCACCATAACCAAAAGTGCATTACATAGGATTGAATAATATATCCACACCATAATTAAAATCCCACAATTTAAACTGTGGAGCCGATGTTTTATGATGGCTAGGACAAGCACGATACACTTTCTCTATTTTCAAATACTGCACTGTTTCAGGATACATGGGAAAGCAGATGTTTTTAATAGTCTGAACCTTTAAAGAAGCTTATTCTTCCAAACTAACTACATGCAGTCAGGAGTGAGACATTGCTGGAGGAATGGGTCAAAACGTTCCATCTGTCTTTACTCCAGTGGAAAATGTTTATTCTGACCAAAATAGATATTTTTACATTAAGACTGACTTTTCTCCAAAGCAGAGAGATTATCAATTAGATGCAATGAAAAAAAATAATTCTATTTACCTTTTTTTTTTGTTTGTTTGATTTGTTATATCTAAAGGTTTTAAAACAAAAGTGTTTTTAAAAACATATCGGGGAGGTTGGGCAGGGGGGGGAAAATCACACAAATCCTACAGTCCCTGTCAGTACTTTTCGCTTTTCACACATCTGACTACAATATGAAGCTGTGTATCTCTATGGGTATGTTTATCAGTCAACTTTTAATGGTGCAATTACTTCATATTACGCCTCCTTCCTTCTACCATCCTTACTTACACAGATCAAGTCCATGGATGCTGCCTGGCTATTCACCCCATATAGCGTTAACCAAGGTGGTAGAACCAGGCCCAGATGTAAGAGGATCCCACAGACACCCTGTGTACTAACTTAAATCTGTTTGAGAGAGTAACTGTATGCACCCACTGACATGGAAGGCTTTTCTTCATGTGCAGACTGGAACAAACAGTGGACAGATTGAATCTAAGGAAAAAAAGAAATAAAAATATCCAAATGCAATGTCTTCTCTATGGCCTTACATAAACACTTGCTTTCTTTTCCAGCCTGCTCTAGAGTACTGAATAGTGGACTTATAAAGAGCCTCAGTCACACAGTGCTGCAGGCACATGGCCCTCAGTTGGCCGTGACAACATCATACATGAAAACTCATACTGCTCAGACATCAGCCATACCAACAGCTGGGAGAGGTTCAAGCAAATGTAAGGCTGCCTAAGAGGGTATGTAGAAAGGGGAGGGAAGAGAGCAAAAACAAACCCAAAAGCAAAAACTGAGAGTGTCAACCACTAAGCAAAGAAGTGGCAGAGGACCATTACGAGCAACGATCTCAGGAAGCACAGTTTTACAGTCAGGACCACAAGCATTCGACACAGGAAAGCTTTCAAAATAAATGTGGTGTGGGTTTAGACCAGAAGCTATAAAGCATAGTTGCCCTAATCATCTTACACTACTAAGAGAGAAGGGAAAGATGTCTGTTGAAGTATTGCTCCTTCTCATCACTCAAAGGATGCAGGCTTTGCTGATGATCCTCCCCTCCTGCTCACTAGAGAAGGCAGTGACCCCTCTAGTTAAGCCAACAGAATCATCTCAAGGGCAAGCAACCAGGAAGCGATTTTCAAATAACAAGTTAGCTGCTCACAGATCTCTCTGCCCACATCTTCCACCATGTCAGACCGCTGAGACACCTACACTCTGCTCCCTGTGCCAGTCAAAATCCTTACCAGGTGAAAATGCTTACATGCTGCTTGGTCTGGTATCTTCCTTGAGATCCTCTTTTTCACCAGAGGGAGTTTAAATACACATGGCAGGAGCACGCAGTAAGTGCCAGGCAACAGGCTATGAAGGGGGCAGGCAGGCTGCTCTCGGTGTGTCTCATTCAACCATACAGATTTAGTATAAAGTCCCTTTTCTGCAGCAGGAGCTGGGACTGAATCCTCCCTTCAGACCAGGGAGAAGTTCGAGGTGCAGGGCTGAGCTCTCCCTGCCTCTTGCACACAGCAAACGTTGGGCTGCTCTGCAGTCTGTCTGGGCACGCTCCCAGCAAGGGAAGGCTTTGAGCAGCAAAGGCAAAATGCTTGTCTCCATCTCTTAGTAAGCTAGCCACCCAGTAATGGGAGGATGCTGCCTTCTGTTACATAGATTTGCTGAGGGACATCAGCCATAAGGTAAATCCTGTGCCCTAGGCTTCCCTTATTGGGTCCAGCAAGGGATGGAGCCAGGTTGTGGAGGTTTGGGACGTCTTCTGCCACAGCTATATCCAAAACCTTAAAAACTGGCCTCCTTTCTTAGCAGCAGCTGTGTTGGGCACATACCACACCAGATGCAAGAATTATAATGGTACAACAGGCAAAATATTGCCATTAATTCATCTTTCTGATGTGAGGCAGCTCCTGAACAGGGGAACGTGAGGTGGCTGAATACAAAACTGAGATCCCAGGGCTGTGGTCTAAATATTGCAAGCTGCTCAGCGGTGAGCACAGTGCTCCTATGAATGCCAGCTCAACCATACTTAGGAGGTGGGTTTTCCAGGCATTTGTAGGAGCTGCACAGCTTAAGTGACACAGGACATTCATACTCAGAAGTGCTGAGCAGACTACGCATTGAATTAGGCCTCATGTGAGCACTACCAAGTTATAGGGATAGCAGGATGAGAGCGGTGGTCACTGACAGAGAGCAAATCCCACTTACTCCCTTTCACAGGTTCCCACTAAGCTATCCAGTGCCATAGATGAGATAGGTGCTTCATTCATCAGAGCAGCAGCTCAGCTCTTTGGTTTCCTTAGATCAGAGATTTTAATCTGGAGTAAACTGCATCTGGATTGCATAGGCAGAGAGCAAGCAGCATGTGGCCCTCAGGGGCAATCTGCATCGGATGCAAGCAAGACAAACATCAGCAAGACCTCTGCCTCCCAAACCTCAAGAAAGATGCAATTGCATCATGTGAAATCCCTTCAAACACATTCCCTTGCTTTTCTTTGCAGTGACAGCAAGGAGGGAGGAACTAGCAGGGTCCCTGGCTCCCAGCTGCACACTCCTAATCCAGCTGAATTTTTTTCCATCCCGATTCCCGGAAACATTTGCTGTGCAAAAAGCCAAGCCTGTTACTGCTTCCAACACCAGAGACGCTTCTTCTGCATCATCCATTTTCTACCAGCTGCTTGAGCTCATGACCAGAAGCAATACTGGACAGCTGCAGGACCCGGAGCCCCTTTACCGCACAAGCAAGCTAGGTCCCTTGGAGTACAGGCTGCTTCCTCCAGCCAGGTACTGTGGCCTTGCCCTCCCTCTTCTCCACACTGATTAACTCCTACCCATCTCTTTTGGACACCTCTTCCAACCCCCAAGCATTGACCAAACTGCTCTGAGTTTCCCAGCAAAGCCTTGTCTTCCCTGGGAAACCCCAGTCAGTCTCCAGCTCAGAAATACGTTTCCCTCACCCTGCCTATAGCACACTAGCATGGAGGAGCATCACCTCACCCTTGGACAGTCAGAATCACACAGCAAGACCCATCCTTTTCCTCAGCAACAACATATGCTGTTGTAGGTAAACTAGATGCTACCGTAGGCAAAAGTGTCTTTGAACTTTGTCCATCAGCCCTGCTTGGTTTCAAAACAGATGATAAACACCAGGAACAGAGTACTGTAAACAGGGACAAGGGACGCAGTCGCCTTGTAACTCAGGCTATGAGCAACTGGCTGAGCAAATGTAAAGGTAGATAGACCCTCAGGAGATGTGGGCTCTCTTCTCCACATTGCCGCTTGCCCAATGAAAGGGCTTATAGAGAAATAAGCTTCTTTCTCAAGGCTTTGCTTTCCTCCTCTCTTTTGTTGGCATTTCTCATCTGTTTAGCTATCTTTGAGCCAGGACCTGGTTCTCACAGAAAGCGAGGTCTTAGTGATTTGAGAGCTGTCCTCCCTGCTCTTTCCATAGCAAAGATGGCACAAAAGAGAGACCATCTGCTCCTCAGATACTGATATATCCCTCCCAGCATATGAAGAGCTCTCTTGGACACACAGACGAGGTGTTCCCAACCTGCTGATGTTAACATTCACTAGCAAATAGCACCAATTACTTTGGATAAGGAACTGGAGCCGCTGGGGAAGGACATACACTGCTGTCGCTCTACCAGGAAACAGTGATCTCCCTGCAGCAAAACAAAGCAAGCAACCTCTGTTCTCGCCTTATCATCTCAGTGCTCAGTACACCAAGACCTTAACATCTAGCAAGGCAAGAAAAGACCACATGACAGGCAAACTCTTGCCTACATGATTTGAAAACCAGGAAATCAGACTAGTCCCCCCTGTCTCCCAGCTATTCACCCTCATTTGCTAAATTAAACCCTAAGTGCCAAGTCGTATTTTCCAGCCCTGCGAACATTTTCCTTAGCTAACCAAAACCAAATAATAACGGTATGAATTATTTTTTCTCCGTCCCCCCACTCCCGAATTCCTACTCCACAGCTCATCAGGCCTGATGCTAATTAGAGCAGACTGTGTAGCTCACTACATCTGTGCAAAATGGCAGGGGTGGACAGACATGACATGAGCATTGCGAAACCTCCAGGTCCCAAAGAACTGACCCATATGATGCTGACTGCTTCTTCAGTCACTTCTTGTGGAGGAAGCGCGTGGTATTTATCTTCCCATGACACTCACTAAAAAAAAAAAAAGCTTAGAAAAGAAAAATAACCTCAATCATTTTGAGGGGGAGGGGGTTCTTGAAGGCCTTTCATTAATAATCCCCTTAATAACAGGTTTTATTTGTTTGTAAATGTTCCCTTTCACTCAGTCATTTGGTGGCATCCTTGGCAGTGACAGCCCATAATTCTTTATAGCATGTGTGTATGCCTGCTGTTTGAAGCAGAGCTAATGAAAGCAAGGCTTGTGGTTGAGGCTCTAGCATTTAGTTTAGTGCACAAAAAAAGAAAAGAGGGCATCAGTCTTTAAAATAACAGCATTCCTATTAGCATGGTAGCTCACCAAGACACAGAAAAATCCTGAAAGATTGTGTCACCCGTTTTGCAAAGTACTTACTCTTCCTAGAACCACCCTCGAAAAATGTATGTCACCCTCTTGAGTACTGGATTCAAACTGATCCTAAGACCTTTCTTCCCATTCAGATCTGCATCCTTATCCACTTTTCCATCAAAGACTCCTAAGCACCGAGATAACTGTACATTTATGCTGGAAAATAAATATTACAGTACCTCTTTTAGAGGTAGATAAACAGGGTAATAAATAGAGCTGATTTCACAGTGATTACGTTGAAAAAGAGCAATGCTTCTGGGAATCATACCTGAAGCTCTTTGCACCACATCACAGTTTGGATAGAGAGGAAAAGCGTGCCTTTCTACCTGGATTCTGCTGACCTCTCTGCAATACACCGAAGCTAGTGAACTGCATCTTCTACACTAGTCAGTTTGGTGTTTGGACTCTCTCTGGTCTTCCAAAACCAGTGGAAAATTCATGGTGCAAACAAGATTGGAAGACGTAGGACTTTGGACCAGCTCCTGAAGTCCCTCCTGTTCTCTTGGCTTTGCTACCTAGGAGGCTTCTGGAGAATAGCATCAAGACCCTAGATTAATATCCTGAGGAAACATTTGAGTAGGAGGCCTGGCAAGTAAGTTTTCACTCTCCTTGTGATTCACAAGGAAGCCAGACAAGGAATGTCTCCATCAGCAGACAAATGGGCTAGGCTTAGTGGCATCTTTAATGGCGACGTATTTCTTTACTCACTACCAGTTAGTTACTGGAACAGCCTCCGTACAGAGTGAGAGTGACTTCTAGTGCAGTCCAGGGATATGGCAAAGGTTATTGCTTGGCATTATCCCTACGTGTGTTTGACTTCATCAGCCTGTGATGCCTAATGGAAATAAGACACGGTCTGAACTGCAAAGTGCCTGTAAAAGTGCTGGGGAAGCTGCTGCCCCAGCGAAAGCCAAAGCCTAGTCATGTTCCATCTTACACATACAGAAAGCCAGGGCATCCAAGGTAACTTCAGGAGGAGACAGCACACATGGCTGCTTGTGGCAGCAGTAAACTGGATTTCCTAACTCAAGAGCCAACTCAGCCTGTGCAGAGAGCAGTCTTTTCAATTACAGTGATAGAAGTATACCACAGCCTAGATTTCCTTACTTACCGGTTTAAGAGCTAAGAGCAACTGCCCTCTCTCTGCCTGATATTCCTGAAAGAGGCTGAAGCATCTCCTCTCCACCCCACCTCACTTCAGATCTGCCCTGGCACCACAGCCAGGAACTGAAGGCAGCCTGGCACCTCCTGCACCCTGTCCTGAGAGTCAGGCTGCCTGCGAAATGACAACTCACAGGGAGCACAACCAAGCCAACCTGTATGCAGAACAGATGCCTAGCAGTCCTGCCCAGGAGGTAATGCTGCATCCAGGAAGGCTCGTTACAGCACTGTAACCAGAACCCAGGACCCTCTGCAATTCCCTATGCTTAAGGGGAGAATACATTTTTTTTGAAATTGAAGTGAGAATTATTAAGGTTCAGGAAGTCTCCCAGCCACAGTTGCTGGAGATCTGGAGAGTATCTAGAAGTGTTGCTATGTAGAATCATAGAATGGTTTAGGTCAGAAGGGACCTTAAAGATCATCTAGTTCCAAACCCCATGCCATGGGCAAGGGCACCTCCCCCTAGACCTGGTTGCTCAAAGCCTCATCCAACCTGGTCTTGAACACCTCCAGGGATAGGGCCTTCACAACTTCCACAGGGAACCTGTTCCAGTGCCTCACCCCCCTCATAGTAAAAAATTTCTGCCCGAGATCTAATCTAAATCTACCCTCTTCTGACTTGAAGCCATTACCCTTCGTCCTATCACTACATGCCCTTGTAAAACATCCTTCTCCAGCTTTTTTTGTAGGCCCCTTTCAGATACTGAAAATTCAGATACATACATGCTTTATTTTCATGCTCTCTCCAGATCCTTACCCCTAGACCATGCTAGGAACAAGATGCCAAGTCAGGCAAATCTGTGACCTGACCCAGCAGAGCCATTCTTATGTTACTAAGCATAGAAGAGTTTCTGTTTTCTCCTATTATTGTTTCACACTAATTTTGCTTCACCATTTTTGAGTTTGACTAATGGAGACACAACAGCCTTTGCAAATTAGTACTTTAATCTAGCCCTGCCCAAGCTGTGATCTGCAGAGTTTCCATTGATATTGCACTGCTGGTAGCCAGACAGGACTGTGTTACCAGCCCAGCAGGAAACTATGGGACACCAAATATTCCTGGCTGTGTGGAGCACTGCTCCCTCTGTAGCTTCTGGAACATGCATAGGCCCTTTTGCAGCAACAGAGGCAATTAATCAGTGATTTTTCACAGTCTCCTCCTTAAATGTGTGACCAGATTGGTCTCATAGCATGCATCAAGCATCACACAGGGTCCTGCTTCTACCTATTGCCTGACAGCAATCTGGGGGAAAATTAGACAGATCATGGCAGGCTGAGTGGTCTAAAAACTTTAAGAACCATAGTCGCATCATCCCCAGCACTATCTTTCAGGGTCCCAGTCTCTCTGCCTGCATGCTTACAGTCTTGCACTGTCTTCAACTAATGGCAAGAGAAACAAACCCTCAGTGTGTTTCTACTCAAAGTGTTTTATATAAAACAGTAGACAGAGAGGAACAGAAGAGAATAAAATTGGAAGATCAGAGAAAAAATGAACTGGTTATTACAGTTCTCCTATTTGGCATTGCCTTCATGCAACCATGTCAGCTGAAAACTGCTGGCAAGTGAAACCAAGAGGGATGCAGCTCAGCGGAACAGTGTATATTCACTGGGAAGCAGAACACATAAGTTGACCATAACTGTACGTGGCTGTCCTGTTTGTACAGGATCAAATTCTTTCCTGTGCACATAGCAGCCTCTAAAGAATCACAGTCCGTGACATCACCCCAGAGGCACAGTGCCAGATGTCTTCCTTCTGGCTGTGCTTTTAAGAAACAGAGCCCCCAAAACAATTGGATGGAATGAAAATGTCATACTCAGTCACTATAGGTGAAACCTTGGGTGCATGGATGCGAGCTTAACTTCTGCAAACCAGGAATATTATTCCATCACACTCATATAAGGATCCAATGCAGCCAGCCAGAGTTCTCTCCAATCAATTAACAGAAAGAGACCATTCCAGAGGCAGAAACCTCTTCTAATTGCCCCAGCCAGGAACATTTCCCCACACTAGCCTGCAGTACCTTGGGTATGTGAGGATAAGTGATGGGAAAGTTTGATCAAATTCTGATACCCAAGAGTATTTAAAGTATGATAGCATTTTCTGGGATGTCAGAAATTTTAAAAAAGAAGGAAAAAAACACAAAGCACTGAGCCTTCAGCACGCTGGTCTCTTCAGTCTCGAGTATAAAGTATCACCCAGCTGATCAGAATGACTGAACAGGGCTTTGAATTTAAACTGCTTCGTAATGCAGATTTACCTTGACAAATCTTCTCCCTTCATCAAAAACATTTCCTTGAATAATGGCTTGAATGCAGGGAAGAGGCTTTTTTTTTACGGGCATAAGAGTTATTTAGGAATATCTCACTAACACATTGGAGCAAATACAGACTTCATTAAAAATGAAAATATTCATAGGAAAGAGTTATTTCAGACAAGTCTTAAGTTTCAAAATTTTCAAGATGTTTTGCTGTAACATTTTTCAAGGGAAAAGTGCCAAGTTTAGAGCCTGAAATGGCTTCATTTAAAACAATGTTTCTTTCTTCTACAGACTTTTTTTCCAAGCTCAGCTGTTGAAGCTGAACTGAAATGTAAGAAATTTTTCATGTCCTCAACAGATCCAATAACATACTTTTCTCCCTTTTTATTAGAGGTGTGATTTCTACCCCCTCGGATTCCAAATGGAAAAAGAATTACAGCTCATCTTTTTTCATTCCTATTAAAAAAACCTCTTCCCCACCCAGACACAGTGAAGAGAGGGGAAAAAAAAAAACCCACCAAACAACCAACAGTTTGTACACCTCTGTCTCCCAGATAAAAAACAGAGTGCCTCCTGCCTTCTAATTCAAGTGACTAAGCTGCATGACTTCACCTAGAGCAGTGGAGCACAGTCCCACAGTCCCCCCCCTGGGGAGCAGAGCAGGTTTAGAGACTTAAGACAATGGCTAATGAGTGGCTACCTTGGTTTGGAGATTCCCCCATGGCCCCAAGTTCTCCGCTGCCAGGAAGCTTCCAGTAACTGTTGCAAGACAGACTCAAAGCTTTTCCTGCAACGGTAATAAGTAATGGCATTACATCCTGCACTCAACGTAAGTACTTGCTGTATGTTCCAGGCCACTGCCAAGGCCATGACTCTTTCTCCTGCACTTTTAGTTCTTGGGCAAAGTTACATTTCTAATCTGTACAAAACGTTCGGATTAATCTCTCAGAGTTTATGGACTTTAACACAGTGGCATTTCTCATTGCCCCTGGAAGGAGTGATTCTTCCCTCATTCCCTGGAAAAGGAAAAACTCTGTCAGGGCCGACACTGAACTCTTGCCTTCTTTTCATACAACACAAGGAAAAGAAAGCATCTCTAGAACTGCCTTACAGTGATGACAGCCACGTCTCCAGAGAGGTGGGTTTTATTTCTAGCTCTGCTACAGATACCTGGTGTGAACTTTTCCAAATTCTTAAAGACTTGACTCTGGCTGAACCAACTCTTTAAAGCCTGAGTAGCTCATCGCATTAAATCAAGCTGTGAGTAAAATAAAATGCCACTCAAAGGCTGAGAAAGTCAGAAGCACATCCTGAAATTCTCTGTATCTCAGTCCTGACAAGATAAGCATCTTGACTCTTTCTGTTTTCTAATGCCAAATTTCTTTCCAAAAGAAAGGTTCCTAATCCTTAGTGACAAACTTGTCAATTGTTTATCATCAAGTTGGGGAGAAGAAGCTGCCTCTCACCACAGCCAAGATTCAACCCAGCTAACTGCAGGCATTAAGCTCCGCTCCCAGTTTCCTCAAGCTTGTTACATGGTTAATGAAGAGACAGACAACATCGTAAGGTAGTTCAGATGTTGACACAGCTGAGTCACCCCCTTTCCGTAACCCGAATACCCTGAAGACTACTAGACATGACCATAAAATAAAATAACAACCACCATCTTGGGAGGCAAGGTGAATTTTTTATCCATCAAGCACTGGAAGGCCACACTAACCAGACTGTAAGCTCACAGGGCTTGTCTCACTGTTGTGTTTTACTGAAGACCTGAATGCAAGCAGGGTGGCAAGGATGTTTCTGTGTCTGAAGCCTCAGCCACAGCCAACACGGCTAAAATTTCCATGGAAAGCTTTAGCTTGAGGGAGGGTAGCAGGGTGGAGGTAGTAGTATCAGTCACTTTAGTGACAAACTCCTGCCTGGCATTGCCTCCTCAAAGCATGAGCCAGCTGCAGTCACTCCTACCAGTCTTCAACATCATCAACCAACTGAAGTGGCCCTATTCATACTTGAGCAATGCTTATTTTAGCTAGTACATTCAGCCCTGGGAATCTCTTTGTGGACAAGATACGCCCAGTGGAATTTGGCCAGTTAAGGCACATCCATTTCATTGGGTATACAAATACCACCTCAATGTACAGGACAAATATCCTTCCATTACATCTAGGAAGATTAAAGAAAGCAGACCATTATTTCATGGATATGGGAAGAAAAAGAAAAGGACTGTGTCAAGGACATCACTCTGACCACCCCAACATACAGTAGAAAGGGCTATCAATACCTGTACCCTCACGATTAACATTGCAACAAGTGTGGTTTGTTTCCGCCACTTCACACCAGCAACACAAATACAGTCTTTTCCTTTCCAGGCTCTGCCAGCATCATAAAACCACAAGAGCTTTAGGTGTTGCCTGACACTCACACCCAGGTCCTTCAAATGCTCTGTGCCAGAAACAACACCATTTACATGACTTTTGTCTACACAGTGAGCTCATAAATAGTTATAGAGAGAAGAGAATATCTGACTTGACGCTCCCTGTTTTCTGAGGCTGAGCTTCCAGCCTCATGAAATATCATGGATTCAGACTGGTGCCATGTTCTGACATTGACCCTGTGCCAGAACATGCCTCATGTCTGGTTCAGCAGAAGGGTTCAGATCCACCTTTGTAGCTTCAGTCTTGATGTTTCCAGATTGTGGGTCTCCACGCGTGTTGCCTTCACCCTAGATCTTGTACTGCTCCCTCAAATCTCAGCAGCATAAACAGCAGCCACCTCACACTCTCCACTTCCCCAGGGGTCACAGAAGAAGCTGACTTACTTACTGCATGCTATACAGTCTCACTTTTATCAGAAGTCATTTCCGTGCAGACCGAGGAATTACTTTCCTCTCAGACCTGTCCCATCTTTAAGAAATCCAGATTTTAACCACTCACACCAGTAGTACAAACACACTAAAATCTGTTGCACTGAGTACAATTTTTCTAGTGTCTAAGAGTTCAGATAAATGAGTGAATGGTTCCTGTCTGGCATCAACACACGTGAATCTTAAAATCAAGCCATTTTAGAGTGTCTTACACCAGTCAGCACATGATTTAAGGTGCTTAAAACAGGCCATACTGCAACAAATCCTTGTCAGTAGCTAAATACCCAAAGGAAATATACTTTTTGGCTTACTATCAAATATACAACTGATGAAGAATTAGCACAGTCACACTGAAAGCTAGCTGAGCCGAGAAAGCTTCTCAAAGTACCCACTTAAAAAATTGATACTGTTTCCTGTCAAGCTGCAAGATGCTCCTACAGACAAATTGATGGGTAACTCAGTCCTCTTTCTGCTGTCACCTTGGTGTCGGTGACGGCAGCTGACAGCAAGGACAGAACAAAAGTCACTAAGATAACTCAAATGTCTCATGCAGGTACACAAATATTTATTTATTGCTTTATGTCAGCCATCTGTCTTTTCAGAGAAGCCCCAGAGCCTCTCATCTCCTTTATGCACAACAGCCTACAGGATGGAAAAGATTCTGGAGTAAAGGTAGTATCTGGTGTGAGTAAGGGTGAAAGTATTTTGGCTGGGAATTAGTGGCTATGCAAAGACATGGGAGTTGTGATTCACTGAATGCTTTTCTTCCCCAGCAGTTCCCCACCTTGCAAAGAGCAAACAATTGGCACTTCAGAGCAGTAACTCAGCGGCAAGGCATTTGGCAGAAGCATTTCTGGAGCAAGTATGAAAGCTTGAGCTGCCTGTCAGCCAGAGTGTCTCCTCAGAGAAACTCTGATGGAGCATCACCAGGAACAAAACAACGCTTCCTGAAACTGCTGCAAAGGAAGACAGAAAATTCATCCAGTCCTTGATCCAAAAGGGTGTAAAACGCAGAAGGATCATGCTTTCTCTCCAGTTCCAAATAAAGTCCCCAATACAGAGATGCTGAATGGTAGTAGTAGCTGGGCCTGAGAGATCGCAACTGTCAGAAAAGTAGAGTGCAAACTGAGCTCTAGCAGCACAGGATTTATTTCTCCCTGACATCATGGGCTAACGTAGCTGTACATGCCCTCAGCATAAGACTGGAAATTATCATTCCCAAGTGCGCTGGTACTTGTCCTGTCCTCAGTTCCCCTGCTAGGGAATGCATACGCAAAGGGGATGCTCAATGTGCTCCACATACAGCCTGGATTTTAAACACTGGAAAGCTCACAGCAGGGCCATCCCATCTGCCTGAACTTCAGCCGAGGTACTTTCCTCTTGCATAGACAACTTGAGAATGAGCACATTAGACTCTGAGCGACATTTGACATCACTGAATGTTTAGAATTGGCACAAAGAACAATAAACCAACACCACCCTGCACAATCATTGTCAACTTTTGCAATACCTAGTATTTTATTAAAGGTGCTGCTCTGGCATCTTATTTTGTGAGAAGAAACAGTTTAGCAGTTACAACTCAAGAAGGTCTTGGGAATGGGAACTTAAGACCTTGTCTGATTAGAAAAGCAACAGAGGCAACGTCAAAGTTAAAGTATCAGGAGTCAGCTTTAATTGTTCCTAAGGGGAAACTTCAAAACTAGGAAGAAAAAAATTAGTTCCTTATTAACTGAGGGAATTATCCCATTAAACATCAGTAACTGTGTAGAGCAGATCATGAACCAGTGTAATTAAGCAGTTTGAATTGGGAATGATACATGATATGCACATGTACTTAGCACAATTTGAACTGTAGTCAGTTCTTAAAGTCTTGTCAAATACAGACAAGTCATAAGTGCAAGGTTCTCTCGCTTGCCTTTGGAAGAAAATATGCTTCCACTGCTATATAAAGAAACAAGATTTCTGCAAATGAAGAGTTCACATCGATGCACAAATACAAAGTTCCACTCTCCTTAGCTACTGGCAGAAGGACTAACCTTCCATGCCCAAATTAACATTTCCCCTACTATCCACTCTTACAGTCCAGCACACAAGTGAAAAAGCCACAGACTCGCGGTCAAAACAAGAACCCCCAGATTTTTCTGTGGAAGTTACAGCTCCTTGTCACCATGAAATTACCTGGGAACTAATTAATCTTTGACACACTTTACTCCTGGAAGGCTCTGTTGTACAGTGTGAAGTGAGGCTGCACAGCTTTTGCTGCACCAAAGACAGGTCTAAGAAAAGGGAATGGTCCTGCTCTCTCCTGAGCCGTGAAGCTATGAAATATTGACGCAATCTTCCTTCCTAGCCTTCTGGCAAAGCAAGTGCAAGAGCAGTCAGATGTGTCCTGAGCACAGGGCGCTCCTGTGACTGGCAGTACTCTTCGCCAAAATATTACTAATGCAAATGTGCTGAGCAACCACAAGCCTTTGTTGGTATTGATTCATGGGTGGGCAGATGCTGGAAGAAGCATTCATCAACATCTATGTAGAGTGGAAAGAGCAACAAAAATGTCATAAGAGTTGGGAAGATCAACAGGAGTAAAAGTACTTAGATTATTCATAATTTCTATTTTTTGCCTCTATTTGTAGTTAAGCTGCTAAAGCCAGAAGAAAGATCTTATAGAAAAAGAACCTATAGACTTTAGCATCCATCCTTCTCTTTCTTCCCAAACACTAACAAAATATTTTGCTGAAGTACTTATGTATAAAATAGAGCTAAAATGACATTATGACCATTGCTAGAAAAAATACAACAGATAGATCTAAACGTATCCTAGGGAAGTTGAGGCTGGTTGAGAAACCAGAGGGGATAGAGGTGGAGCCCTCCCTTCTACTCTAGTGATTAGGAAATCCATGTGACACGGGAGACCTCTGAGATGCAAACTCCTCCTCAACATGATGTAAAACTGAACTTCAAGTTGGATCTGTGTGTCCTGAAGGGCTGCTCACATTTGATATTCTGGCCTGGGCCTCTTTCTACAGCTCCTGGTCCTATACGATATAAAAACCCATAAATAGCTATCAGAACAAGATTTAGAAGCTCCCATACCCTGGGATTATATTTAACTAGTAGGTTAAAGAAAGCAGTGGCACCTTCTTTCATGAATTATGGGCTTTGTTTTTTACTGGACATACTCTCAAAATGGCTAGGTGATTGATTTTAACTGTTACGGGTAGAATTTATTTCATTTCAGTCACCATACAAAACTCCACCATTTACACTACCTGCTCCTCATGACCAACAGCTTTGCTCACAGTCACAAGCCAGCTGATGGTTTATTGGTTCCCAATATGAACATAAATAGGACTATTAAAATAAATCCCTTTGCCCTGCCTCTTTTCCTCTGCCGTTCTCACACCACAGAAAGGGCTAGAAGAAAGCAAGCTTGTCAGTGACTTCATCATAGTGAAATTGCTAGGAAATGGGCCTAATAAGACCACCACAGCCACTGGTAATCAGCACTAGGGGTAGAAGATTTCATTGTCTCTCTCCCGAAGCCACTGGGTAGATGCCTCACAATAGACTGGTGTTGCAAGGTTATCAGTTTCTCTTCAGACTTAGGGGTAGAGCTTCCTGCTGCTTCAGAAGCAAAGCAGATTGTGCACCCACAGCCAAACACCACACCCTGGTGGATTTTTCCACATGCTGAAACCCAAGAGCGTGAAGGAGCTGTTAGGGCTCCTAGAAATAGAAAGCTTCATTACCTGCCTTAGAAAACTTTGCTGTGTGCTCTATGGTACAGTCCTGCCCATGTTTGTGAGGACACTTAAGGTCATGAATGAAAAACTTCAGTGCCCACTTCTGCTCAATTCTGTGAGGAAGGAAACAGCAATATTTAAAGCAGACTTGTGATAAGAGTATCCCACAATCCTTGTGATGATGCTACCAGTAGGCATACCTACTTCCCACGCTGTAAGGTGTGCAGAATATATTCAGCATATGAACTGCCTGACCAAAGGATTGCCACAACTCGGTGATCGCAAAACTACTCCTCCATGCGTCTCCAAGTTAGAGTGCCTCATATTGTAAGTGGGTTGAAATTTTAAGTGGTAGCAGATGTTGGCAATATGCTCCAGACCTTTGTTTCATGGATTCCCAGATAACTGCTGCTTTTGTGCTAGTCCTTCTGTAGTAATAACAATAATTAAGTGCCATTTATATAAGGTCTTTCATTCAACAGTCCCAAAGCGCTCAATAAATTTAACAAACCATTAATACTCAACAGATGTATCACTTTACTTTTTTTAAGAGGCTGCATGCATTTCAAGTAATCCTCCACATTCCCACAAATGGTAGGTATCGTAATTACTACCTTCAGTTTGCAGACAGAGAAGCAGAATTAGGGAATGCCAAAGGCCACAGTGCACTTTGCTCATAACAAAGGGATTTAAACAGAGTTCCTGGCTCTTAAATCTGTTCCCACTGCGAGCAGGAAACCACCCTGTGTCCAGAAATTCACACACACTGATAACTTCAGCATTTTATTCAGAATGCTGAACTGAAAAGCAAGGATGTGTTTCCCAGAGCACATGAAAAACATATTGGTCAAAGTGAGTCAAGTCCAATCAAAGCAACAAGAATTTTTTCACTAATACAACTTAAGCTAGCTAGAAGTGAATTTAGCAGCGCAGGCAGGACATTGCAGAGAAATCCAACCACCACCAAGTAACACTAATCTCCCTTGTATATCCCACTGGAGAGCAGAACAGCAGAACTTCCCCTAAGCACACACATCAGAGGAGATACTGCTTGGAATAATCAGTCTTGCCAAAACAGCAATACCACCCTTACATCACTTAGATTTCATTCCCATTAGCTCACAATATATGCATAACATACAGAGGCAGTTGTTCCTGGTGGTAAGAACCAGCAGCACAAAATGAAGGAAGCAGCCAATTGCCACTGATACTTTGGATTCAGACAAGGACGGACTTTGCCATGCCTCACGTCCATATCACATGGCTCATACAAGCAGAGTGCAAACAAGCACGGGTAATACCTATGAGACTGTCCAGAGTACAGCACTACCCCCCAGGCTCCACAGATTATCTTCCCAGCTCTATTGGAGCTCACTGGATGCTCTATTGACTTTCTGCATGGGCCACGAGACAGGTTGTGAAGTGGGTTTTCCTGCTCACCCACAAGCTTCATCAGTACTGGCCTATGCAAAACCAGCATTCTCTGAATCACAAAAGCCTTCTTTTCAAGTTCACGTGACTGAAGTTATTGCTGATATGAAAACTTATGACAGACAATAGCTGGACCTCAAGTATTCTGGTTAGTTAGCTAGTACATATCTAGGTCATATTTCCACCTCATCAAAACAGCATCACTCAGGAGATCCTACTATTCAGTGTCCAAACAATCAAAGTACCCTGTCTCAACAACTTACCTTCCCATCAGCAAAACCACAGTAGCTGAGCATCCATGCCCAGCCTGCACAAAACAAGAGTAACAGGTTTCAGCTAAGACACCGGACAACTCACACAGTTATCAATATGGCATGCACGAGCAGCAGCAATGCCTTCAGCTGCCTGAGCCCTAACATAAAGCAAAACATTCTGTATTCGATCTTGTCAGATTCTGTTTACCTTTTATTCATACTATGCTGCTTCTACCAAAGGCATTTCAAGTTGCCACACAACTCAAATTATAATGCATTTGTTCGTATTTCAGGCAACAAAGAGGCATTTGCACAAATCGCAGATAGTTTGAGACCATGGCGCATCTGTGGTCACAGTAATACAAACTGTAACTTAACTGTGCATCTCAGTTCATAATTGGAATATTTTTTTTTTGACTAAGCTTTACCTGTTTATGAAGAAGCGGCAGACCTAAAACCACATTGAAATCACTTTGTAACTCACCATGCAAAAAAACCCTGGTAGTTAACTAGTGAACCTTAAGCTGGACACAGACAGCAAGAATACTCATGTCTTCTCCTAAGCTTCCCTGCCTCTATTTATCTGATAGTACTTCTCCTGTTGATATGCTATACTCTTGCTGTGCACCTGAAACAGGAATTAAAAGCGTGAGCCATGGAAGCTAGAAGTGCTTCCTTCTCTAGTTTCTACCAAGCATACTTTGGACAACTAGTCAGCAACATAACCAGCTGACAACACAACCAAATGGAGACATTGCCAAGCTCTTCTCAGCTGAATTAAAATAACAGCAAGTAAGTAACATGGATTGTATTTAGAAAGTCACAAGACCAGTGCTTGGCCCTGACTGGAGGTGAGGGAGAAGGCCTATCCAAGGTGACGCCCAATTCTTTTCAGCTGAAATAAACTAAATTTCTACCAAGGGGAGCCAGGTTTCATAACCTATAACAGGGAAAGTGCTCACTGAAGAGAGATTGTGTGAGTGCACAAGAGAGGCTAGACTGGGGCCCGTTTTTTTCATCATGCAGAAATGTAACAGCTTTTTATTTCGTTTTATGACTCAGTGTTCCCAACGGAAAGAGCACACACATCATGGGTTTGGCACTCAACACCACTCAATTTCCTACCAGCCCCATCCTGCAATGAATCCAACACAGCCATTTATTTAACCTCTTGAAAGAAGGGTTTGTGCTAGTGGCCGTCTCCACGAACAGGAGGGGTGCAAGGCAGAGATGTGTCAGAGGAAGACTGCTCTCTACTCCCAATCCATGAAGCCCATGCAGCATAAACCACCACTGTAAGAAAAACAAATGAGCCCAAGAGACAGTTAGGGGAAACTAGAGAAGGTCTCCTCCTGGCATGAGTCAACACAGTTCCAAAACAGCTGAAAGAGCTATTTTGTTTTGTATTGGGTAAAAAGTGTCCACCATAAGCTATTACAGCTCTTCTCCCCACTGATTCTTTCCCCAACATGCCACAGGTAATCAAACTCAGCATGCAGGCTACAGCAAGCCTTCTCTCTCTACCTGAACACAAGCACAATGTAGAGTTTCAAACAGAAGGTTCTTCATGTATTGCAAACATGGCAAAGTATCCCTGAGCTGCAAAACTGTGAAGGTTTCTAGTTGGCCCATAATGTGCACCTGGGAGGGTGGCAAAACTGCAAAAATCCTCATGACCTGGTTAAAAAAAAAAAAAACAAAAAAACCCCCAAACAAATCAAAGGAACCAGTTCTAAACTTAATCTCAAACTTAATGCAAGCCTTTGCTGAGCCAAGAGATTTTGAGTCTTACCTTCCTTCAAATTCTGAGCTCCTTTCCCAGGAACTTTTGGCTAAATCCATCACACCTCAGGTGCATCCTTCCATAGGGTCCAGAACAATTAAGCATATAAAAATGTGCCATATCACATTAAGAAAAATGGGTGGGGGGAATGCAGAGGGAATGCTCTAAAATATGGGATTTCTTAACACCTCCTTCTACCTCTTCTTCCCCCCAGTCACATACTTATGTTGTGAATATACTACTCTCATAGTTAATCTTCAAAGTCCCGACCTTTTTGCCTTTGTCTGCAACTACTGCTTTTTATGAATTTTAGTTAATTTGGGCTACGAGAATAAGTGATTTCCCAGGACAAAACACTAAAAGTATAATGCTTTAAATGTGATGAGTGCTCTAATTTCCCCAGTTATTTCTCCTACTGGCTGATTTTGCAAGTATAGATCTGACCACTCCAACACATGCATGACAACACAAATGTTGCAGTAGCAAGGGCCAATATCACCAAACACAGGAAAATACATACAACTAAAAAAACCAATAGCTTTCAAACATGCATGTTGAAGGATGTCAGAGCAGCATGTCAAATTCTATTACAAATACTACAGGGACAAGAAGCTAAGAGTTGTTCTGAGTTTGCCAACTAGGAGAGTCCTCCAGTAACTCTGAGCAGGAAGACTTTTTCTTGAATTCAAGAAGTTTTTGGTGTGGGTTTTTTTTTTTTAAAGTCACCCCACCCACTGCATGACTGCTGCCTGAGAAGGCTATTACTGGGAAAAACATCATTTGCCACTGTGTTGGATACAATACAAAAGGGAAGAAAGTGGTCTTGTGGTGTGCTGTTAAATTGATCAGACTCTGGATATGCCAGTATTTCTGGAGTTCAGTCTCGCCCACTTAATATTCTTGGTTCCTATAGCTGGGAAATTTACTCATTTAGTAGAGCTTAAGTCCTGTACTAGGTGCCTAAAGACAGCATGAAATTTAGGGTCAAAGGAGAAAGCAGCACCACCTTCTCCCTTATATGCGAGCTATTGAAAAGCAAAGAAATAAATTTGAATCAAAGGTTAAATATGTCCATATCAATTTTCCCTTCCCCTCTGCTGCTTTCCACACTTTAGGTAGTCTTGTTCTCAGTGGCTTCCAAGCAGAGCCTGCAAAGTTCCTTACCACAGTTCTCCTGCCATCTGGCCAGATGTGTTCTCTAGATACTGTGCTAGACTTGAGGGGGGAATCCTTGTCCTCTCTGAAGTCAGTGGGAGATTTCACATGGACTTCAGTGGAAACCAACTCCATCTTTTGTCTCACATGCTTTAGAAGATGTATTGTTCTTACTATCTGCTTGGATCTCAAAATATAAATGGTGAAGCCAACCTCAATTCCTATTATCTTCCCAAAAAGAGGGACATAATAAAGCACATCTATTACAAACATCATAGCATAATTTTTATAAAGTAGGTATCCAAACACCTAAATACATATCCCTTAATTCCTGTCTAGGAAGAACAGGATTTGGTTTATATCCATGCATAAATCAGGACAGTGCCCCTTACACTTAGCTTGACTGTGTTGATGAGTTGTGTTTTTTTTTTTTAAAAAAAAACACAAAAGCTTTGAGTTAAGGTTTCTTGACTTTTGTTTATAATAGCCTAGATCGCTGTAGAAGAGTCTGGAAAAGATCCATGTTTCTAATGGGACACATCTTACAAAAGTCTGGGAACTCTTAACCACAGGAAAAACGACAAGGCTTCAGAGTGACTCATTGTCGATATTTTCAAAGATGTTGGAAGAAACTGGGTAACAAAGACTAATCATTTTAGTGTACTTTCCCCCTCTTTTGTAGATTCCCATCTGCTCTGCCTCACTTTCTGAAGACCTCAACATACACATAAGCACGCTTTTCTGCTTGTAGACAGGCTGCATAACTAGGACTGGTGCCATTATCATTCCTTTTTACCAGGGTGGTACTGTGAAAAAAATCAGAGACCTTGGGTCACTTGGAGGGATGTAGATGCCCACCAATCTGGTACAGGCATTGCAGCCGAGGTTCCAGGCCAGGCACTAGGGCACACTTGGGGTCACAGCTTACAAGTAGGCCTTCCTCTTTGCATTCTTTTAAAGATAACCCCTTGCTAGATGCAGTGCATCCACACATAATTGTGTTTCTGGCCTCGAGGCACAGGCACTGCAATATGTGGAACAGCTGTAGAGCAGGACACTGGAGCCAGACACAGAAGCCACCTACCCAGAGCACACTGGCTTGGGATCTCCATTGCCTCCAGCTACCTGCTAGTGAATCCACAGCCACTCTGCAATACACAGTGCCTGGCAGCTTT
Source organism: Chionis minor (assembly GCA_013398295.1). Classification (NCBI taxonomy): domain Eukaryota; kingdom Metazoa; phylum Chordata; class Aves; order Charadriiformes; family Chionidae; genus Chionis; species Chionis minor. The sequence continues at coordinate 347,867 of VZSF01004660.1, read as the reverse complement.
GCATGCTTTACCACTTAGTGGCATACAAGTTAAAGCTTATAGGTGAACGCTGGAAATGAGAAAGAATGTTTTTCAGTGCTGCTGGATACAGAGAAGCAGGTACAAATGCAGATTCATATATGTACATTATTAGCTGGTCTTCAAGACTTTCTCTGGGGATACTGCTAGCAGAGAAACACCTTCCTCTGGAAGGAATTCACCAGACATCCTACACCACTTCTGACGCTTTCCCACCTTTTTCAGACAGATCAGCTACTGCAGCGACCTTCCTACAGTCTGGTATTCTAACTACGGAAGGTGAATAAATTTAAAATAAACTTGAAATTTTTTCTAAATGCCTTTTTCTTGAGACTATAGGAACATTTTTGCAAACGCTGCAGAGTCATGTTCTGGTGAAGAATTAGTTATGGCTTCACTAAAAGCTCTTCAGATACCAACAAAGACCCGAAAACTGTATAAGTTACAGTAAGAATTTTCCATAAGGGGCAAAAAACTTCTCTCAGCTTGACCACATCCTTCCTAGCTTGTCAGTTCTGGAGCAATGTCTCATTGGGGATCATTCAACTCACTCTGAAATGTTAGGGGTTTTTTCCTAAAGCCATGAAGTTGCTTATTAAAAAAAAAAAAAGAGCATTGTGATAACAAGTTATACCTTTCTATGGAAAAAAAAAATAAATTATTAATTTCCCAGGGGACTAAACCAAGTATCAAGAATCTGATCATTTGTCACTTCCAGTGGTAAGAAAACACCAAGAATGAAACTTAAAGTTTCAGAGTCAATACCACTGCTTATCTTTGCAGCAGCTGGAAGAAAAAAAAAATCCATTTTACTTGCCACAGCAGAGCCCACAGGGCCCTTGATTTGAAGTGTTAATTAGTCCGTTCTACTAACGTTAAAATCTCATGTCATGATCCAAGTCAACTTTCACTCAAGTCAGAAGACATGTAACTACAGTGGGAACTGGATGAAACTCTGAAGAGATAAACTGAACAGGAAATGGTTTTTAAAGAGAGACCTCTTGCCCCCAAGGCGAGACAGTCCTAGGAAACTACAGAAACATATTGTTCTTTTTCAGCCTTTTGCTGAAGCCAAAAGACTTAGAACAAACATGAATCTAAGACAGCAAAGGAAAAGACTTCCATTCCTCCCACAGACATTAGCTCAGTTGTAATATCCTACTGACTTTTTGCTATCACTGCAGAGTATTTCCAGCTTCAGCTAATAGTACAGAAGAAATGAAAACTTGTATTTTGCAGTGTGTCTGGGAATGAAATCCCTAATGCTCTATGTGAAACAGTTTTTCCACAAAATGAGTTTCAAACCTCTCAAACATCCACTCAGCACTTACATTACATTGTGTGGAATTACCTTCCCTTCAGAAAAATTGAAAGACTAAGCTTATGAGATCAAGAAGTAGAGGGTTTCCACCAACAGTGACAACAAAATGTCGAAGTAAACATTAAGGGATCTCTCAAAGTGGAAGTAAAATTCATGTGAGCGTGCAGATCTGAGAATGTAAATCTTTCTCGTTTCTCAACGTGTTCCACATACTAATTCTGAACGAGGCAAGCACGCGCAGGTGCTCTCCAAAGAAGTCCAGAAAGACTGTATATTATCTTTACTGATCTGAATCTCACAAAGCATATAATAAATTCTCACAGGACCCTGCCTTACTATCTGCACAGGAACAGGGAGAATCTGAGCAAATGGCATTTCCCTATAGTGACACAGAGGAAAAAAAACTCAATGTAGAACTAAGTTACTCTGCATGTAGCCAGCCTAGGTCTTGTTGCTATAAATTAACTGCATTCCCAGACCACACTATAATCTACTGATTTGCTGTTCACTCTTTCTACTCAACAACATGTTTTCACTTCTCATTCCAGGCCAGATCTCCCTCTATTTCCTCAAGCTGAGCATGGTTTTCTTTTACATCAACATCACTTCTTGCAGTGTGAACGCACAGGCTGCAAGATGGATAAGGACTCAAACATCTGGCTGCCCCTAAGATTTCTCATGGGGAAGAGAATAAGTCAGGTCCTTGCAGTTAACTCACCATCATCCCGCTGAGTGTTCAGAACTGACTTCTTACCTAGACCAATACCTGCATACCTGTCCTCCACTGAGCTGAACATAACTACTCCAAAGAGGGCTGCTTGAGGAAACAGGCAAATTTTGAACAAGAAAATTCACTCCCTCCCTGCTCATGACTACAGAGACTCTCTTTGTCATGTTTTTCTTTTTCAGGTTCACCGACCATACCATGACTTTCCTCCTTTAGCAGCACCCAGATGGAAACAATGTACTCGCTACCACCATGAAGTTTCTTCTGATTCTAATCTTGCTAACTTAGCTCTTACACATCAGAGTTGCTCCAGAAAAAGTCCTGTCAGCTTGCAACTCCCACCCGTGCCTTTTCTGAACATCCTTTCCATCCATGTCTGCGCTTCCAGGAACCAACAAGATTAGAAAAGGGTCTGCTGTGGTGCTCATACTCCCATTACGATCACCCAGCAGGTGATCCTTTCTGTCAGGAAAGAGAGTCCAAAATTGGAGAACAATACTCCCTGACAGCTTGTCTTCACAGATATTTAGCAAGAGAGATTTTGGCTGCTGATAGCAATCCTCCCAGTCCACACAAAAATCACTGCTTTCGTGACAAAGCCACCACAGAACCTTCTCCTGTGTCCTGCTCACACATTAAGCAGGAATAAGCACTAGACTGGATGGCAAAAAAATGGAATCTTGACTATAAAACTCCTGACTGCAACAATCAAAACACCCAATTTTGATCATTAGCAGGAAGGGAAAAAATGAGTTGTGAGTGTACATTCTCATTTCCACAAGCACATGGATAAATACCAGCTGAGACTACCCTCAGAAACATCCAGTGTAAGCCAGTACTTGAGGAAACCAAATTTAGAGCATGACCTTCTGAACAACAGTTTTAGCAATACAGTGGTCTGATCACATTATCACCGAAAGATACTTTTCTTGGTATTGGACCAATACGCATGTCCAGAGGTGATACCATGGCACTTGCCATTCATCTGTGGGTTCTGATTATGTGAGTGCCTATACTCACTCAGATCTCAAAGCTAAGAGTTATGCTGTATCCTGAGGAGATATAAACTGCTCAAGAGCCAAAAAAAAAAAAAAATAATCACACAGCCAAGAGCCTATATCTTCCTCTGGTATGCACCATTTTCCACACCAAGTCCAGCAGCACTGGCTGTGTCACAGCACATCTACGGAACAACATGCACTTACAGCTCTACCACAAAAATAAGTTCTCAACAGACTTCATCGCTTCGAGCAGAAAGCCCCATAAACCATATTTGATTTCTAGCCTGCTTCCAGCTATTAAATCTGGTTGTTCCCCTGGCTGCTAGGCTAAGCCAAACAAACACTCACTGATCTTATCCTCAGGTAAATACTCAAAACTCACAGCTTTGTTTTCTCTTTTAAAAGCTAACTTGTGAATCAACTAACTAGACCAAACTTAGTGAGGCTGCAGATATTTCACATCTTCAGGTTAGCAGATGCCCACCAACAGAAATAGTGCCATTGCCCAAGTTCCTCATCCTTTACTGTCTCCCACTGAGAACATACAACACCTCTAACACTTAGCAGAGAAGGACCTCCGTGTCCCATCATAAGCATATGCAGTTCAACTGCAGAGAACCTAAACTTCATTCTACCTCTCCTTTCCTCACCCTTCAGATCTTACTCCTTTGAACAGGAAGCGAGTGGTAATAAATAAACTTTGCAAGCCATGGTTTGCATCACGCTGCCACACCACACCGTACACACCTTGCCTCATCATAGCTTAAAAATAATCTGTTCCCACACTGAGATTTCTGCATACATACTCTGCAAATTCAAGGAAACACTGCTTAAAGGTGATGTTGATTCAAGAGAAAGCCTCAAGTTCCCTTGAAAGCACAGCAGACTAGCTGAAGTTATTTATAGCACTTAGTTGGCACACGTCTGCAACCTCCTGCAAACCAAGAAAGGGGACACCCTCTGTGCAAGGGGTAGCATCCTGCAGAAAGACATGAGAGCGCAGTTAAGGCACATAACTCAACATCCATTTGCTTCATACACATAGCCAGACTCTCCAAGGCAATCTGGGAGTGATCCATCAAAGCAGGTGGTTAACCATTCCACAACTGGCCCTTGTGCGAGGAGGAAATAGCATGTTTTCAGCATGTCAAAAAAAGGGCAAGGGTGAAAGCCTCAAAAGGGTACTTGAAAAGCTGGTGGTAACACCAGCTGTCACTTCACTGGGGCCTGTGGATTTATTTGCAGACCATATAGGCTCACAACCTACTAGAAGAGTGCTGATTTTTTTCCTTTTCCCCAGGCTTTGCAGTGACAGGCACTGACTCACAGGACAATCTGAAAGGTTACCATTCAGTGCAACCCTACCAGATTTTATTTCTCAGCCAAGAAGAACTTGAGCTTTTTCAGTCTTTTGCAGTAAGTGCTGAAGAACATCCATCTTGCAGATTCATACATTCAGACTGAAGTTTGCTGAGTTTTGAAAACTTTGACTGAATTATGGCACTTTGGTAGGTCAGGGTCAGGGTAGGTAAGAGCTACCTGTTTTGCATTATTTTAACCCCTAAATCAATCAAAATTTGGCAGAGTTTGGTTTGCAAACTTTTTTCAATCACAAATTCTATTAACAAAAAAGCTCTTAAGGGATGAAAGTTTAGTGTTACAAAAGCACTCCAAACAGAAATAAGCATATTGCAATAACAATCTTCTCCCTCTGGTACAAATGTATCTGGCCAATGAAGTACAGCTCTCCCCTCTTCCTTCCCTGACTGATAACCGGCTAACAGAAATGAAAAGTGACTAGATATACCTTCTGCACTCCATAACCAAAGCTGTGCAAAACTACAGTGATGCCTTCAATTGAACCAAATTTCAGCCTAGGCCTCTCACCTACCAGAGGTCAGCAAAGCAAGTCTCCCTCCCCAGGTCAGAGACTTCCTACAAACTGTTCAAATGCTCAGAGTAGGAAGCTATCTTTACTGTCATGCTCTTCTTCCATGCCAGTTGGCCGATATCAGTGTCTTTTGAACTCCAAGTTGGGGCCAAGGTGCTAGTTGGGAGATACTACAGTGATTATACATGTGTCTTCAGGCAGACAAACATCCCTGACTAAACTCTGGGGAAAATTAAACCATCCAGTAACCACATAAGGTGCATGCATCTCTCCCTCTCTAGGTATCAAGGATGTATCTGAACTGAAATACAGATCAAAACCACCTGTCAACAGGCTTATCCTTGTTAATAATGCTCCAAGATTGATTCTCCAAATCGGAGTCATAAAACTTTCACTCACTTCTGGTACTGCTGGTGGTCTTAGCAGCTTTTCTGGCACGTGCCTAAAGACAGTAAGACAAATCCCCCTCTTGCTGAACAAGAAACAAGTTTCTCAAACTTCTGAAAGAGTACAACCACCTCCTCACTTAATCCTACTTCAGGCAACTTCAGACCATCAACTAGTTGACAGTCTAGTTTCAAAATTATGCATCATCTACACAGCCATCATACCATTCCTACTGCAATCTCCAAGCTAGCCTTTGTACATTAAAAAAGTAAAAGTCTTCTCTTTTCTGTTCCCAAAGGTGTGCTCACCTCGAGCATCCAAAGAAATCTCATCACAATCAATTAACAGCTCAGCTCTGTTAAAGCCTTAAACCAGCTGAGACCTAGAAAGGCAGCCAAAAAAGCAGGAAAGAATGAGCCTTGATAACCCCCCCTCAGATGATTAGTATTTAAGAAGGCTGTCCCATGGAAATCAACTATTGCAAAATCAAGTAACAACTGGACACGCAACACGTGGTTTGGATGAGTCACTGAGCAGCAGGGGAAATGATCAAAATTTTTTGGCATATCTGACAATTCTTCCCACTCCCAATTCCACTCCCACGTGCTTCCTCACTTTTTATAAAATGTTAATTGGAACCTAAGTAGCCCAGGAGTTAACTACATTATGCTAGACACTAGATAGTCTTCACACATATTATAACAGACACTCCAAATCTTTGGATGGTATCCAAGCAATTCACTTTGACCTACATTTTCCTCTCCAAATATCCAAAGTAGCATACAGAAGGTTCTCACACTGACTGTACTGACTGTTACACAAACTAGTCTGCAGTAATAAGACTGGCCTGGAAATTCAAACCAAGACATGACCTTCAGCACAGATCCAAACTGTTAACAGAAGTAGGATCTTCCCTCGTAATTAAACATTTTCCTTGCAACCAAATCATCTTGTATTTAACATGAAAGTAGAATTTGCTCTTCAGGACCTCATGGGAGCATTTACTAATCCAGAGCTTTACTCACCAGATGTTAAAGGGCCACAAGCCCAAGAGGGCTGTGGGAGGCAAACAAAATGCTGAGCTAAGATGTGCCACGCAAACCAGGGAGCATTCGTGTCCTTTGGGTCTGAATGTGCTAAACTAGGCTTTGCATCCACTGACTGCTTGGACATACAGCAAGATGATGCTTTTTGCCTAAAATTTAGAAAATAACCTCAATTTTGCTTAGAAACCAAAGGAACTTCTCAGATATACTTTATTATATACAATATCCCCAAGGACAAATTCACAACTCATATTTCAATACCAGTTCTTTCATAGTTATACTGAAAAATTCACAGGCCCTTACCCATGTCATCAAAATAAAATGTCAAACAATACTTGGAGTACAGTAAAAGATGAAAAAATGAACATCCTACATTTGAGAAAGGGACTGTTAGGAACATATAAAATACTACACTGGGTCAGAATGAAGATCAATGTAGCCCAATGGCCTGCCTAGCATGGTGGCAACTGGAGAGGCTCTTCTGGCTCTTCTGAATCATCCTTTCTTTCCTCAAGACTGCTCCTATTTCTTTTATTATTCACAGACCTGTTACCTGTGAATTTGTAATCCCTTTGAGACTATATGCATATGCTCTGCCTCTACCTTTTTCTGCAACAAAAAGTTCCAGAAGCTCACTATATGCTCTCCAGAAGTATGCTCCATCTGTTTTAAACCAACATCACAAGTGTGCCCTACCTCTAGAATCGTGGGACTTGCCAAATAAACTTTGCATTCAGCTTATCCACTGCCTTCCTGATTTCTTAAGTCTCAGACATGCCTCCTCTACGCAATCTCTGTAAACTAGAAGGTCCCAGCATTTTCATTCTGTACCTAGAAGTCAGCTACTGTACCACTTTTGTGAGCTTACCGGTACTTTTCTGCATTTTCTCTAATTCTATTCTCATTCTTGAGAGGTGGAAGTCAGGGCTGTAATACTGAAGTGAATTTTTGTGCAAGTGCACCAAAGTCTTATATAAGAAGACAATTACTCCGTCTTGTTCTCCTTATCCTCCTTGACAATGCTTTAGCACTGTTGGCTTTTTTCCCCCTCCACTTTTGCACATTGATGATTTTGGAGAGCTACTGGTTAAGACTCTCCAATCTCCTTCCAGAGCTGTAAAAGCCAGTTTCAAGTTCAGCATCATGTAAATACAACTGCAGATTATTTTGCCCCTGCATGCGCTGTCCTACCTGTACCTACCATGTGCTGAAACTCCCCTACTACCTTTTTGTCTGCTCAGTCCTCAGTCAGTTTTAGAAGATTCTCCCAGTTTTCCTCACCATCAGTCCTACAATGACTACCTGAAAGAGCTTCCTACCATCAACAAACTGGGAGATTGTAGCACACGTCCTCCTTTGGGATATCAATAAAAAATATTCAGTACATTAGTCCCAGCATTTACTCCTTGGGCCCCAAAGCAGACTCATATTTACTGCAAGAGCAGCCAGTAACCCCTACCTGCTTTCTACCCTTTAACCAGCTTTTGGGCCTTAAAGGTGCTTTCCTGTTACCCTGCACCAATATTACTTCCTCAGTGTTTGGTGTGGGACATCAAGTCTATCACATTCACTAGATCCCCTTTGTCCTAGTTTGAGGTAAAACAGAACCAATTTTCTGTTCAGTAATTTTACTTTTCAGCTATGCCTCTTTAACTGAACTCTCTGAAACTTAAAGCATATTGTGCAGAAACTGTTTGCTCTCAGAGCGGTTAAGACCTATATTTACAGCTGATGCCAAAGCATGGTCTGCAGAGAGGCTCTCGCTTTTACTTATTGCTCCAACAACCAAGTGCAGCCAACTTTGTTATTTGCCCTGCTGGAGGGTTGGAAGTGGAAAAGTGTAGAGGGGTCACACCTGCAGGGAGGAGTGGACAGGACAGGTGACCCAAAACTGACCAACAGGGTATTCCATCCCATCTGCCTCACATTCAGTATAAAAGCTGAGGGATCAAAGGGTCCATTCTCTTCCTTCAATGGCCGACATCCAAGGAAGACTGTCTGCCTTTGATCCCAATCCATGCCTTCCCGAATCCAGCTCCAGAATCCAGCTCCCGTCCGTTGGTGAGTCCAGTCTGGGACTTCCCTGTGTCTGCCAATGAAGTTATCATCCTGGGAAGCTTGATACTGGTTTTGTATATATATTTCATTATTTCCTTTTTATAAATTGATTAATATTTTCGCTAATGTAGTTTAGTTGCTTCTAAATTCATAAGTCTCCTTCTCCCTCCTCTCCGGGAGAGCATCTGTCTCTTGTCTCAGTGGCCAGTCCAGCCCAGACCACAACACCCTTTTATCGATGTGCCTGACAACACACTAACACCAGACTGTCTTGTCACCTCAAATGGATTCTCACATGCTTTTACACCAGTCTCAGCTTTGATGGGCTGTTTTAAGACAAAGTACCATGCTAGTCATGATTCAGCACTCTTTGTTCTATCACTTATGCTGGCATAACAGAAGGCTCACATGGAAGAAACAAATTCATAGAATCATAGAATGGTTAGAGTTGGAAGGGACCTTAAAGATCATCAAGTTCCAACCCCCCTGCCATGGGCAGGGACACCTCTCACTACAGCAGGTTGCTCAAAGCCCCATCCAGCCTGGCCTTAAACACTTCCAGGGATGGGGCATCCACAACTTCCCTGGGTAACCTGTTCCAGTGCCTCACCACCCTCACAGTAAAGAACTTCTTCCTAATATCTAATCTAAATCTCCCCTCTTCCAATTTAAAACCATTACCCCTTGTCCTATCACTAGACTTCCTGACAGAGTCCCTCTCCAGCTCTCCTGTAGGCTCCCTTCAGATACTGAAAGGCTGCTATCAGGTCTGCCCGGAGCCTTCTCTTCTCCAGGCTGAACAGCCCCAGCTCTCTCAGCCTGTCCTCATAGGAAGGGCTGGGTTCCTTTTTCTAATAAGTTTCATTCCTTCCCAGTCTCATACTTTTATTACAGGAGAACACATTCAAGAGATCCTCATTTACTGCAATGCTTCGGAACTGGTTGTAAGCATCCCGATTACTAATGCTTAACGTGTTCTCTGACTTTATTTACATTGAGTTGTGCCACATAACCCTAGCATCCCACCTGAAGTCCTTTGTTGAGAAAGCACAGGAGAATCTAGCATTTAATAATCAATCCTAAATTCAGGAAACCAGGACGGCATGTTACTTTCCATTGCCCAACACAAGTAGTTTAAAAAAATTGCAAACTTCCCAAGTTAATTGGTATGCTCTGAGAATGTAAAATTCGTAAATTTGCTTCCCATCACAAAGCAGCAACTCATTTGCCTTTCACTTGTCATGGTCCATTGAGAGTCAGTTGCAAAACTGTATTGTTGTTTGACCACTAGACAGAGGCTAAAGTTTGTTGGGTTTTGGTTGTTTTGGTTTTGTTTGGGGTTTAAGTGCACACAGCTATTCAGGTGAAACTACAAAACCCCAGTGCACAGAGTTGCCAAAGGTGGCCAATAACTCACATCATTTCCTAGTACACCAGCTCCAAGATACAAAACCATGAGGCCCATCATCAGCATTCAGTAGTATTTGTCATATTTAAGAGTCAAAGTACAGCAGACTATTACTTTAATATTTAGGTACTTTGAGGTATCTTGGTAGAATAACCATTTACTTTGTTTCCATTGTTTCTGACAGACAAATAAATCTAGGCTTTGATTTTAGCTTCCGTAAGTGCAGGAAGCTTGCCAATCATTTACTACATTATAAAAAAGTCCCAATAGATTACATATCGGAAGATAAGCATTTAATTGCATTGGAACAGATTTGTGATGTCAACTGTGGCCTGAAGAGGAAAGCTTCACTGTGGACTTTCACAGTGACTTACAAGCCCTAGTCTTCACAAGGCTAAGCCTAATTAGAGTCTAATCTTGGGAGCCCTTTCTTTGTACTCTTACATTTTAGTCACTCTTGGACTTTATCCAACACATTAATAAATACTTTCAGACACCTTACAAAGCCTTCAGGACTGCTTATTTCAATGTAGGAAGCCTGGCTCTGAGCAGCAGATGCTATGAATAGCTTGTGGCTCTGGAACTGGAAGGGCCAAGCCAGCCGCCCAGATAGTCCTTCCTAGAAGCAAGGAAACACCAACAGGATGTCTGGATGATGGCCCAGCCAACTCTAGCAGGGTAGGACACAGGCAGAACTAACCACCCACCCAGGATATTTTTCCATATTTTCCCTACTGTCTTACACAGGGTTTTCTTGCATGTACACCAGGTTGCTGGAATACAGACTTACTGACAACACTGTTAGCTCTCTTCTTGCCTAATCAAAACTCTTATGACTAACTTGAATAATCAATCTGCAGCATTCATTTTGGAAGCCCTGCAAGATATTTATGGTGAGAGGAAAGCAGCTAATGAGATATACAAAGCACAGTGGTTTATATCTTGTGCCTGTAGCAGTCACCCGAATAAACTCAGGCCACCAGAGGAATAAGCACCAGGCTGAGCTGATGCCCTTTTCACCCTTAAAAGGAGCTTCTCAAATACTCAGAAACTGGACTGCCCAGTTTCTGCACATACGTTATAGATCAGTAATGCAGAAAAACCTCCACTGGGTTTCAGAACGAATCCAGATTACTGATCATGGAAGAATATTATCTAAGCATGGTATCTGCAGTATGATTGATCAAAATGCATTACCGCAACACCAGTACCATTCTCCTGCAATGCCCAGTGAGATGTTTTTTTACATATGCATTCTGCTCTCATTTTCTTAACTGACTTACTGACAGGTCTGATCAGATCCTGGAAAATCTGCTAGGCTTTGTTATTAAAGCCTATCCATGGTTTCCATTAGAATCTTCAGCAAGTAAGCATACTCTACTGTTCTGCCTCCATAACTGGCTTCTTGTTTTTTAGCCACCTCTGAAATGAACCAGCTTTCTTTACAGAGACTGAAACTGCAGATAAATAAGCATTACTGACCTATATAAGAGAAACAATATTCAACATGCGGGATGCAGACGAAAATGGAAAACACAAAACTGAAGTGGAATTTCTTTTTTCAAATCCTTTATGAACGTCTGCTCCCAACTGAATTCTTAATGGCTTCTTAACCCAAAGGTCCTCCCACTTCAGCACTGTTCCAGCAGAGCAAATGGAAAAGCATTTGGAAGAACTCCAAAATGCACACCAGTTGCTTCAATTACAAAAGCAAGTATGACCACAAAAATACTTCCTCTTTGTTGAGCTGAAAGCACACGGTTAAGAAGCAGCCCAGGTAAGTATTCGAATGTTGAAAGATCTCACTTCAGAAAATTTACACAATCTGTTTACCAAGACGGGGCTCTGGACGGGGAAGCACAGAGCCATGCTGCTTGCCAGAGCAGTGAAAGTGTAAACTGAAATCCTTTAACACAGATCACGTCTGACAAATGGACTGACATTTCCACTCAGCAGAATTTTGGTTATTGACCCCTTTGAGACTGCAATATTTTAACACAAGATAGGCCCAAGCCAAAGGAGAAACACTTTTCTACAAGTAAGTAATTCTGGCTTTTCTAATACCATGTGACATGGACTTGTTTACACTTTTCCATAATATCAAAGTACACTCAACTGAAGACCATAATATGAGTTAGAGCAAGCCTAAAAATAGCTACTGTACTGAGACTACTCACTGCCTGTAACAGAACTGAACTCTCCTGTCTTTTGTAACAAGCTGATCTTGTATCTTTGCTTGCTAGGTTAACCACAGCTCTATGGACAGATTTCTCTGTACATGTCAGAGACTGCTTAAGTCTTCTTCACCTAATTAAACAAACTATGCTATACAGTAACACCTGCCTTTCTACCTAATGACCCTCTCCTGATATGGAAAAGCTACATTTGTCTTCCATTAAATCCAACTGTGAATTTCATTAGTGACCTGCCATAACTCCAAACTTTCTGATCCAGTATTTTTAAACAGAAACACATCATTTCATAGTACTTTGAGATGGCCTTAACTCCCATTTTGAGGATACATGGCACAGTGCACTTCAGGAACCAAATCAATCATGACAATGTACCACACAATCTCCACAAGGAACTACAATAAACTTGCCACTGGATGCAAGTTTCCTATTTATAGGTACTGTGAACCAGCCAGTAGCCTGATGCAGGATAAAATCATGTATTAATTTTAAGAACATTTGTGGAAAGCCCCAAATAAAGACACGCAATAATGCATGCCAACCTAGTTATAACTGCTGGTGAAAGATACTCAAGTCATTACTACACTGAGAACAGGGCAGCCCTCAGATGTTAGAACAGAGCCAATCTTAGAAAGGATCAGGAACAAATAGAAAATATTCAGCTCTTATCAGACATGCTATGTCCACTACATGACTAGTAAGAGTGGCAACAAACAGCCAATCTGAAAAAGGATATTTGTGAACCAGAAACCATGACAAAGGGCAATGAAAATGAAAAAGATACAAAATAGCTCGGATTCCACAGTACAAACAAAAAAGCATGGCTGGGAGCACAGTACTCAAGGCAAGTTATGAGCTAATGCCATACCCAAAGCTAAAAGCCAGCTTAAGTTTTACAGCAGACCAGAGACACAAAATTAGGAACTTGTTAGAACTGGACAGAGAAGAGTCAAACTTACTGTATTTGACACTAAATTTGAGACAGATACAGATTACCAGTGTCCACATTGTTCCTCTCCTACCACCATTTATTAAGTGCAAGTGGTCAGTAATCCTTTAATCATGTCTACTTTTCATTGCTGCAAGCAGAGTTGTCCTTGTGTGCTACAAAAAACTGCAGAGTTGCAAAATACATACAGAGAAGGGGAAATTTTCACTTAGCTCTTGGAGTACTTTACACCTTTGAATATTTTAAAAGGCATCTGAAGGGTACCAGTGTTTTTTTAGTATAAAACCATACAATTGCTGCACAAAAAGCTGTTCAGAAACACCTGCCTAGGCATAAAGTATTGCACTAATCTTTAACTAGCTCTATCCAAATTAGACCCATAAGAATTAATTAAAAAACTAGCCAAAGCAGAACTGTACTCTAACGAAAATTAAAAAAATCAAGTACACAAGGTCAGTGTAAACATGTTCTTTAATATCACTGAAGATAAATTTAGAATTCCAGGTCTTAGGTGGGTTTCAAATAAATAATCATTTTGAGTACGTGTTTACATATAAAGGGAGCTCTCAAAGCAGCAGTGCACAGTTTATAATTCCTCCCTGCTAACACACCCCCAACACGAGAATGTACAGTAGGTAGTGCACACTGGAAAAAACAATCACAACATACAGCACACTTGCCATCTTCAATGAAACCACTGAATATGATGTTAAAAAGAGGGGAGAAGCAAGTAAAGGCATGCACTGCCCTTTAAAGCACCACTGTTTTCCCATAGCCTTTTTACCAGCATAACACAAATAAGAAGCCTGGGAATACAAGTCATCTTTCTGCTTCTAAAAATCCACTCTCAGCTCAAAGAGTAAAACAGCAGTGCTCTGATATAGAAAATGTATTCCTCAAACTGACATTGCAGCATAACATATCATTCCCATCCCAACTGGTCTCTACTCAGGGACACCTATGCTAATTTTTAAATTCCTCTCCAATAACTGCAGAGGTAATCCAGAAAGCTTAAAGACAGGTAAGAGTTGTTTCTAACAGATCCTGGCCCAGTGTACTGAAAAGAACCAAGACATGACAGGTCTCAAAAGAAGGTGTACGGTTACCCAGCAAAAGTATCTCGCGTCCTATGTCACTCAAATAAAGCCTTCCAAAAGTAAAAATTCTTCCTCAAAGTGAAGATTTGCCTTTAAGACTCCAATTATTCTGCTGTAAAAATATGCCCAATGTAAAATGTCTCGTATCAAAACAGGAAGATTTAACAATCCAGAAAGACCAACAAGAAAAAAGATCAATTATAAATATGCCACAAATTTACTTCCAAAAGTTACTGTAAATTGTTTTAAGTTACTGTTTCAAAATATTTTCTCTCTGCAGATACAGGTAGGGCAGTCTTCCACTCTGTACTTTAGTTCAACATGCAACCGATCTGTGATAAACCCTGCAGTACTCACCACAGAAGCACATAACCTATTAGCATGAATTCCTCACAGTTAACCTGCTTCATTACTCCTTTTTTTCCTTCTCCATTTCTACTATATGTGAAAAGAGTTCTGCCTCTCTCTGCTATGAGTCAATAAAAAAACTTACTATGTAATACTGCTGTGTACCTACTGAATAAATATTACAGGAGTTAAAGGATTGTTTCAGTTGCTAGCTTCGCTTTGGCAAAACACGAATTGGGACAACATACACTGTATACTTCACACATTTTTGAGTAGGGGATGCTGCAATATTTAACAGATAACAAAATAAAATAAATCTCTGATTTCTAAAACTGTCAGTACACAGGATTCCCAAGTTGTTCTGAATACAGGAGCAGGGTAATCAATTTTCAAGGAAAGCCACATAGTCAGTCAATCTGGCCAACTGCTGTTCATTTGGAATTGGTGGAACCGGAGCAGGTTCTACAAAGATAAAACAAATGCATCATTAATGAAATTAAGGAAAAAATCATCCACAATACCACCCCTCAGAACAGTAAGGAAAAACTTAAATGCATAAGACTGTTAAAGAGTCCTATGTGGGTGCATCTTAAGTGCATCCCCAACCTGTGCAGCTTTAGCTGACAATACTTAGTTCCGTTATCTGCAACATTAAGTAGTCCAAGAGTTACTAACAACAAAGATAGCTGGAACAAGTTCCGGTTGTCAGCAGTGTCCACGTTGGTTTTGGGTTTTTTTTAAATATACTGGAGTCTGAATAATAAAGACTGACAGTACTTCCACTTGACAAAAAAGCTCCTGGAGTTCTGCAATTGCTCCTTCCCTTACAAATTACCATAGTGAAGATGCCAAATAAATCTATTGGGTTATCTGACTAATAAAACACATCAAAGTACTGCACGGGTTGTAG
The DNA here is from genome assembly GCA_013398295.1 of Chionis minor. Taxonomy (NCBI): domain Eukaryota; kingdom Metazoa; phylum Chordata; class Aves; order Charadriiformes; family Chionidae; genus Chionis; species Chionis minor. The sequence continues at coordinate 332,514 of VZSF01004660.1, read as the reverse complement.
GAGAATGCAGTGCACAGGCAGATCCTTGTATAAATGCCAGCTAACCTGAGATTACAGTTTAACAATAGGTTGGAAGACAAGTGACTAAAGCCAGGCAGACAAGTTAGGAATTAAAAATCAGAAATAAAAAAAATAGCAGGAAAACTGGCATTTACTCTCCCTGAAGAGTTAACAGACTAGCATTCAGAATATAGTTAAAGTAGACATGCTGCTTAGGGCTGCAGGTATGCGACAGAGGAGAACAACAATCAAAAGAATGTTTTCAAAAAGCAAGACCCCAACTCTGGAAACTGGCTTGGAATTAAACCTGTAAATTTAAGACACTTTTGGCAACTGTGGTAGACACAGTAGGCCACCAATCCAGATCTGCTGTCACTGTCTTGTGTACAATAGAGACAAGAGTGTTTTGAGAATCAGCATGACACAACATATTACACCTCAGTCAAGCTCTGAGAAAAAACAGATGATTGCTTTCTTCTACAGGGAAGACTTCAGAAGCCCCACATCACACAAAAGCAACTACTCAGATTTGCTTTGTGAAAAAACTGCCTGCAAGTCACAAGTTTTCACCAAAACTCTTTTTGGTTTACAGGGGCTGCCTACCCCTGCTTTGGAATCTGCTCCCTTCTTCAGCTATAGAAGTAGAAATCTCAGGCACTCCTTAAAAAACGAGCGGAAGAGAAGACTGAGGGAGAAACACATTTGCATAGCATCTGACTGAGGCTTGTTTGGGTTTTTTCCCCTTTTGTTTTGAGGGGGAAATGATGACATTAATCTGTCTAGGACCCAATTTCTATTTTGTGGTGCTGGTGAAATTGTGTTTATATTAATCATGCAACTTTTAGAAATATGCAAGTAGATCACACATAAATGGGAAGTACCTGATGAAGGAATAAATCTGTTAAATGAAGCTTCCAGCACACCTGAAGAAAACACAACAATAGAAGTTAGCCACCCAGGGAACCAATTTAAACAGCTCTATACATCAAGCCAAAACTGGATAAAAAAGGTAATTTAAATTAAGGCTGTTCATTTACTTGTTTTACTTCATAGCTGAAAAGCAGAATACCAAAGGCTTAGCTGGTTAGACATGCAGCTTCAGAACAGATTACAACCTCCTGCCTCTTTCTTGCAGTAGTTCTTGCACTCACTTTTGGAAAGAACCACATGTAATTAACTCCCAGTACTTGTAAGCACTGCACATTTTGCAACCAATCCATGAAAAAACTGATCACGTGCAAAAGCTCAGGAGTCTGGTTGGTTCTGTGCCCCCAAGGGATAAATTTCAACACCCTGCCTGGCACATGCTTATTATAATGTTCTGGGCTCTGAACATTTGAAAATTCTGTCTATATAAAAAGTATTTTTTTTAGCCTAATAGGTGCTGCCCTTTTAGATATACTGTGATCTGGCTCCTTCCAGAGCTGCACTGTGCAGTTTAAGAGCAGTCATTTCAACTCTGCCTTCATAGATTAATGTTTATTTTTGCCTCAGGCAGCCATAGATACTGCTTTAGTAAAAAAACCCTAAAACAACCTGCAAGTAGAATAAATTTTAAAGTGCAAATAATATTATACAAACAACTGGAGTTCCTCAGAACACAAAGATCCACTAGATCCCTGCCTGAAGAAGTTCTACTTCTGAAAAAAATTCAGGTTCAAAATCGTATATTTTTACTCATCTTTATTAGATTAAGGCATGTCATTTGAGGTCGTCCAACTTATGTTCCACTGACTCAGAGCCAACAGCAGAGGAGGAACAGGAGAAACCATAGCATATCCTGCCTGCTTTTGTTTAAAAGAAGTTAATTTGAGGATGTAGTTTAATCCAAACTACTTGTAACCCCAAATCAAACCCACTACTTTGTACTTTCTACATTTTATAAACATTCCATGATTTACAGTGGCAACTCACCACCTCCAAAAATATCTAAGATAATATCGTACAAAATTGTCATTAAAAACTAGCACCTAATTACTAGAAAACGCTAAAACTTAATGCCTAATGAAGTAACAGCTCCACCTACCTGGCTTTTTAGGCATTACCATACGAGTTGAAAAGTCCGCTTGCCAGCCCTGTTCTAATACACCTGAAAAGGCATTTTTACATTTGTAAGAGCAAGTATTTTACATGACTGCTAGAAACACAAAATAAATATTTACATTTAGAACAGCAGAAAAGCATCTCAGTACACTGCCTATATGACACAACTCAGACATATTTCTCATAAGCATTTAGACATTTAGTTCCAATAAGCTCATGAAAGCAACAGTAGCAAACAAAACTAAGTTAATGCACTACCTTCGGTCTTCATCCTTGCAGGATTGCTTTAACACTTCTACATATAGAAGGGAAGACTAACCAATGGTAACTAGTGGAAAATGATAAAATCACACACTTATCCAGAACCAAGACATTTATCTATATTCACTACCTCATCACTTCTCTTTGTAATAGCCTCAGAATTTGTATACATGCATGTATTTACCATCACTTACAGCTCTCTGATCTCAATCATATGTAGAAAAACTCTTCAGTGAAAAAATGTAAAGTACCTTTCACAGCTTCTTCTACAGGAAGCCCAACAAATGCTGCAAAATCATCTGCAACTATTGAGGTATATGCCTGAGAAACCAGTCCGAAGGCTCGTCTCCTAGTTGCATCTAAGAAGAAATAGACACTATAAGCAGACAGTAGACTAACCTCCATAACTAGGAATTCTGAGAAAATTTTTCCAATTCTAACACATTTGGAAAATCACTACCATATTTAAAGCCAGCACTTTAGCCTCTCTTCCCACAATTGACTGAAGTACTACACTCAGCAGCCAGAGACAACAGCTTGCTCTACACAAGGACAAAACCTCTCAGAGGCCACATTTAACTTCCAAATTCAGTTTGCAGCATCTTGGGTACTACCCACCAGTATGTAAACCAGATTAAGAAACTCTACTTCCAGTGACGTTCTCCATTTGCGATAAGATTGCATGTCAGATAGTTCAGAACCAGGAAAAAAATCATGAAAAAACCAGTTAGTTAAACTATTCATGCCTTTTTAACCACATCTGCTTTGATACCAACGTGTCTGCAAATCAGTTGTTTCTAAAGCTACAGAGAATTTGTTACAGCAAAATACTCTGGAAGGCTTTTTAGTGGTCTGTACTGCCCTCTAGTTGTAAGACTTTGCACATTACTGTTGTGCAGTCTGGAACCAAAACATTTATCTAAAGCCACATTTAAAAGAAAAACCTTTTCATAAGCATCACATGGCTCTGAAATGCCAAGTCCCCTAAATTACTGGTTAAAAGTCTGATAAAACTGGACAGCCAATGATCCATTTTGCTATTACAGAACAAAATATATGGTGTATGACATTCCAGTATGAAAGAATATACAGTCACACACAATCCTAATAAAAACAATTTAGTTTGTTTCTAAAAGTTTTCATAATGAGCTTTTAGTTTACATCTGACACCTAAAATCCTTTAAGTAAAACCTACAAAAACTTGGAAACAATCTTCCTGACCACTTCTGATTTTCTGTAATAAGTAGTCATTTGTCTACTTGTGTTTGGGCACGCAAATAACTCAAACACAACATATAACTCCATGCTACCTACAAGAGTTCAATTTGTACCTCTAAGTGCTTCCATGATTGGCTGAATAGTCTCGGACCACTGATGCGCACTGATTGTTGTATAAATTCCTGGAAAGTCCCTCTGCCAGATTCTTTGTCCTACTGACCAAACTGCACCAAGTTCAGCATTTGCCTGTTATGACAAAAAAAAACCCCAGTTAATCCAGAGTGGTGTATTCTCTACAATCACCTGTCTGTACAAACCCATTTCCACACCCCTCCTTTTCCCATTGCAAGAGTATACCAATATCAGTAATAATGAACAGACAAGCACTGGGAAATTTTATTCTAGCAGGTATCACTGCTGCAAGCTCCCTGATCTATCCTCTACAAAAGAAGAAAATACTATGCTTTGAGGCATAACTTTCCCAAAAGAAGTCATGCAGTAAGTTTCCCCCACCAAGAGTGATGCTTCACATGAAATGCAAGTTACACCAAAAGAAGCCAGATTATTCATAGAATATTGCTGTGTAAGAAACAGAGCCGGTTTCAGAGAAAGTCCAAGTAAAGTTCGGTCCAGATGGCTGTTGACTCAACTGATGTAATTACTTTTTCTTGAAAGAAAATTATTTCAGAACCTGACAGATCCCACCTTGACCATGAGGTTTCTCAAGCACAAGACTACAGAACACCTGTTTCCTTGTAAAATATAGGATCTCAAACTAAAAAACTAACAGTGGTAGTCTAGAAGCATTTCTGGTATTCTATTTACCTAAAACCTCAAAACACAGCTTTGATCCAAACAGAGCGCAAAACAAACGGCCTTCAGAAAGTTAATCAGTTTGAAGGCACATCTTTATCTGAAGTTACTTTTCACTGCACAAAGTATTCTGGACCCTCATGTGGAAAGCAGGCCCATCCCAGAAAAAGATCCATTGATTTCCTCCAGTCGACTGCCCCCTATCATGAGGCTTTCTTCTAAAAAGTCTACAGATTTACCAAATTCTATGACATGAGATTATTTGGGAAGGAAAAGAGGTAGCAAATGAGCAACTAGGAGATCTTAAAGACCAAAATGCCATCTGCTGGGCAGGCAGTTCACAGCACAGAACTGAGCCCAAAGCGACTCACCAAACAGAATCCTTGGGGGAAAAAAAGTCATTATTTGCAAACTTATCTCTGTTTTAGTATCAAATGGCATTTTACAGTGTACTTACAGATTTAATAGCAGGAGGGATTCTTTTCCAAAGATATCGTGCATTATTCCTACAAAAATTAAGATAAAAATACCTCTCAGTAACCAAATGTTTGCAACAAGATGACACCAAAAGGTTTGTTCAGATGCTATAATTAACAATCTCAGTGCTTTAAAATATTCCTTCTAAGTCCACTGAAGTAAAAAAGCAAAGTTACTGTCAAGTAGACAACATGACTGCCACACTAAACCAAAATAGTTCATTAATTGCCTTGTGTAACACGAGTTTAGAAAATGTTTTTCATTTATCTACCCTAGGCAGCATTTCACAAAAGTTAGTTTTGCAGTTTTTTTTAAAAGCTGCATCTGTGATGAACACATGTACAAATAACAACTCTTCATCATGTCAGTAGTCTCCAAACTTTGATTGTGTACTTCCAGCAGAAAAACATTTTTGAGCATGCGCCCCCACATATGCATTTACAAATTATATACATGTACTACTGTATTAATATATTATGTACATTATAAAGCATACAAATATAGCAGTTAAAAAGGATGAAATAAACACAATTTAGATATATTTTTATTTTACTTATTACTAGTTCAAAAATACTTTCTTCATGTGCCCACACCCCACTGTGCATACCAAAGATTGAGACTGTTTTGTGCATGTTTTCAGCTTTCTCACATGCATTCTGGAGATTTGGACATATTGAAATATTTCGTCATTGATCTTTAGAGCACAGAAGTCTACAACTGAAATGGTTACAGTTTCTCAGAAAGATTTAAAATGCAAAACAGAGAAAAAGAGTAAGTGCTTTTCACTAAAGCACAATTCTAAAACTCCAAATTCATTTGCACCAAGTTTATCTGCATTAAACCTAATATTCAATATCAGCATTCAGGGTATTTGCCCTGAAAAAATAAACATCTACAATGCAACAAAACATTCAAATCTTTGAATTCCTACACCAATGCTTACTTTGTTACGATAATCCAACACAGCAATGTTATTTTTCTGGTTGATTAAATAATCAGCAACTTCTCAATAAAAACCTACACATAGCAAATTAAGTCCACACAGGGACAGGGTAATAACTCAGACTGAATTCAAAGGATTATCACCTCATGCAGATTTAGCTCATGCAAGCCAACAATATCCCTCATTTTTAACACAGACATTTTAAAGCTATCCTGATGTAATTTAAACACAAGGAGTAGCCTGCAATCTTACTCAAAACAAAGGCAGCCTTGAAAAATCAAAACACTGAAGTGTTTAACACTTTCTAAAGGAGCCAGTTTCACTATTTAAGGAACTTTCTTCCTAAAGCAAACCTGTTTCCTGTTTTACAGTTCAAAAGGGTGGGCAAGAGCAAACAAAGGAGAACAATTTTCCTGACAGAGCAAGGGTGAAAGACTTTATTATGTGATGTTTTAAAAAAACCAACAAAAACCACCACAGCACTGCCTACATGCATTTTGTTAGCCACACAACCTATTACTAATATTCTGGCAACTGCAGCTCAAGCTAATAGTGACAAATTCAGTATCTGAAGTTAAAGATTAATACAAGCCACTTACATGTCATTGTGCAACAGGTATAAAGCTAGAAGTTGGCCATAAACAAGGGGTGTTGCAATTCCTCCAGGGGCCTAAAAAGAAGTACAAATAATTTGGTTACATATTTTAAGAACAAGATATCTTGCAAAACCCACCAGGTAGCAAAGTTTAATGAAATCTGAACATTTCAAGACAGCTGATATTCTTCACATCACATAATATGTCTATACCAATTGTCAGAATTGCAATGTTATATTAATACAGTTGTATCTTATGATGAAGAGTTAACTTGCACATACCAGAAGTTTTACTCAGAATACTTGTTTTGCTGTATGAATAAAGTAAGGTTACATCTTTCATTACTGTAATGCTTATGCTTATGAAAGCGGTAACCATCTTGCTTTACAGTTCCTCACAAACAACAGGTTTTAGGCACTCATGATTTCCTCTATCTTGAGCTGAACTTCAGTTCAATTCAGGGCACTGCACTAGAGTAAAATTTCTTTGCTCACTTGAACCACCCTTTTTAAAAATCTAAAGTAGGCTTTGACACATGCCACATTTCAGCAGACCTTACAAAGCATACAAGCAGAAAGAAAATTATGATAAAGTCAGAAAATTTTCAAAGTCTATAATCATTTAAAAGCTGAAAAGATTTCCAGTAAGGTTTTAGAAATTTAACAAATGACAGTGCAGCAAGCACTCACAGGAAGCCAATTATGCAGCTATTTGATTTAATTACATGTGTGATTTATAGGCTCATCTAAGCCAAAAGCCAGTCATTAGCTGTGTCATCAAGCAGGTACCATCATCCCAGTTGTTCTTACACTGTTTCCAGTGCTCATCTCCTACCTACAGATACAATTTGTGCAACTGTCCCTTGGATTATGCCCACTAAAACAAAGCCAGGTCAATTAATACCTCCTGTTTGAACTGTATAAATTCACCTTCGGTGTTTCTCTGTACTAAATAAAAGAAAAATAATTATTTTATCTGACAGAAGACTAGTGGAACAGAAGGGAAAGCTAACTACTATGAAAACAACTAGATGCACAATCCACAGCCTTACTAAAGGAAGCTCTATTGCTGCATCTAGCCTGAAAAAAAAAAACCAAAAAACCAGCCAACATAGCAACTCATGATCTGAAATACAAAGGCTGTCACCAGACATTAGTGTGCCTGCAAGAATCTGGATGTGGATGCAGACACACACAGCCAGTAACTTACCAGCTTTGTCAAAGCATTTGGGAACAGTTTGCCAGGGGTGCACCTGTTGCCATTGACTCTAGGAGACTCTGCTGACAGACACAGCAGGAACCCTGAGCAGAGTGCAGTCTAAGTTCAGTGAGTTTATTATAACAGCTCCCAGGGACCCACCGAGGTCCAACACCACACACTCTGCAGCAGGGAAGTGAGGAGGAAATATTAAACTTCCTCAGATGGCTGCAGAAGCAAAGCCCAAAGCCTGCTGGGCTCCATCCCCGTCACTCACAACTCAGCCCAACACAACCCTCTCAACAACCCACAGAAGCCAAAAAGACAGCCAAAGCCATTACAAAGCAGGTTCAAACCAAGTATCAACCACTATTTTGAAGCTTGTTACTCTGAATGGGAAAAAGGTAACTCCATTTACAGAAATACAGCATGTGAAAACCAATGTTCCCTCATGGGAAGCCATTCGATGACTGTTAACACATGCTACGGTCAGGGAGTAACAGCATCTCATAACCCTAAGTACCCCTCTATCCACACTTGCCTAATACACACCTTGGCAGTAAGTGCTGTACACACGTGGTCCTCTAAAGGATGGGAATACACTTTCAAAAGTGTATTAAACAGCTCCCAGCAAGAAGGGCTAGCCACACAACTCTCACACATGGCACAAGGGCACTCTTCTGCTCCTCTATGCTCACTCGCCCATCACTTGAGGCAGCAGGTAGCATTCGTTTCCAGCACAGCAACACCCCTGCAGCTCCATAACCCTATTCTACAGAATTCAGGGCATACCAAGAAGCTGCAGCACCATGACAGGGACATGAGAGGCACCTGGGCTCAGCACAGAGGTAGTGCATAGAAATACCAACTGAAGCTTGATGATGCACACCCATAAGTAAGGACCCTTCCATTTAAGGGCTATGCTTTCCACTGCAAAGCTGCGCAGTTTAACAACACCAAAGTTCTGCAAGTGATCACACATTAGAACAGCTTTCTCCTTTCAGTTGCTTGGATAGCAAGATCTAAAAATCAGAATCACTAGAGTGTGTGAAAAAGAAAAATTCGAAAGTTTTATTTCAAGTGGCTATAGTAGGATGTGTGAGCTTCACATTTACAAAAGCACTGGAAACTCTGCAATATAAGAAAAGGCATATGGATACCACCTAGGAAGAGCTTTTAACGTTAACATGATGCCACTTGGATTTACCACAGCCTGGAGTTTGGCACTCTTAACAGTGCACACAGTCAGACTTGAAAACAGATCAAGCAATAGACTTTAAAACGGTACAGAAGAAGCTTCCAGCATAAGCTCCCATAACAAGCGCACCACTGATTTAAGAGTACTTCTGTGCCCCACTCCCCTTTTCTTTTCTCAACCACATGAGACACATGGAGACATATGAACTTCTCTCTCTCTCACCCCCCTCCAAAAAGACCCTAGCATTTACACTAAAACGCACTCATGTCTTTGGCTGCAGCTTCACAAGCTTCTGAAAAGCTTTTTAGCGGGCTTTTGCACAAGCGGCAAGTTTAAAGCCTGAACCCTTACCAACCTCACAGACACACACAGAGCCAGAGAGCCACAAACACCCTTTCTTGCAGGACCAGGTTAAACTCTCAAAACAGCACTCTCGGGCAACAGTCCCTGACTCACACCGCACTCCGCAGCGGCTGGAAACGCTTGTGCCCAAACCCAGCAGCGCTGGGGAGCGGCGCTGAGCCCCGAGGCCACGCCGGAACACGCGAGGCCTCAGCCAGGCCCCCGGCCCCCCCTGCGCCCCTCCCAGTAACGCGCCCCCCGGTCCCGCCGTACCTCAAGCTCCTGGGTCTCGCACTGCTCCAGGAGCTTCTTGAAGCTGAAGGAGTTCTCTGCCATCACCGCCACGGGCATCTTCCCCCCGCACAGCACCCCGCCACCGCCCGCCAGAACCGCCTCCTCTCAGGAGGCGGCCGCGTCTTGACGTCCCTTCCGTTCCGAACAGCACGCACTTCCGCCCGCAGCCTGAGGCGCGCCAGCCGCTCTAGCCCCCGTTTTTATCTGCTCTGGAGGACTGCGGGGTGGGGAGCCAGGGCCGCCTGGCTGGGGGGCGTGGCCAAGACGGGGGACGTGGCCAAAACCGGGGGTCTTGGTGGGGAGGGGGCTGTGGGCAGCACATGGGTGGCACCTGTGTTTTATAAGAACCGGTAGATTATACCTTTTTTTCCTCTCCCCCCCCCCCCCCCTCACTTGTGTGTATTTGTATGCAATAAACACATATATCCTATATATCCTATAAAATACCATATATGTCAAAATAGCACACAATATGCTAAAATGGCATATAATAGCACATATGCAATTTTATAGGTAGGACCACGCCTCCACTGCGGCCTTTCCGTGGCTCAGGTTTCCATCCTCAACAAGGTCTCATCCCCAGTGCTGCCCACCTTGCCCCAGAATCAGAATTATGACTTCATCTTTTTTTTACTTATTTATGCCTGAAGGACGGGGCTTGAACACATTTGTGGCACGGAGCGCAGCCTGGTGAGAGGCACACTTGTGCACAAAGTGGTGGAAAATGGCAGGATTGTCACCAGATCTTTGGAACTACTGGGGCCGCAGATGGAAACTCTTATCTTTTAAGGTAAAAGCAACCCTCATTTTCTGTAAACCTTTGCTTTTTGATGCGATGAATTTGCTTTCCACCATCATCCGCAGCCCCATATGCCCTGAACAAAGCCTGACCCCAGCACTCCCCCAGCACTTTCCATCCCCAGCGCTGCCCCAAACACCATCCCCGAAACCATTTATTCTTCATATTTGGCTGGGGACCCCTCCAGCTCTTTACAAGAAAGTTTTCCCCCGTCCCAGCCATACTCAAGAGCTGCACCACCTCGATGCAAAACTAGTGTGCCCCATGCATCAGCATGGATGTCCAGAGGTGTTCCCCATGCTTTTGGGGTGAAAAAGAAAAGAATAGAGATGCTCAGCCTCTTGATGCTTTGGCAGGAGGGAAGGCTGGCATTAAGCTTGGCCCCTTTGCTGGGGAGTCTCCATGCTCCGGGAGAGGTCTTGGCTACGAAAAAATAAAAATAACATGTGTTTGTGTTCGCTTTGGGATCTACCCGGAGTAGAGCATCTTAGCGGAAGGCTCCAGGCGATGGCACTGCTGCTCTGCTGGCTCAGACACCGCTGTTCCCAGCAACTGACCTTGCATCCCGCTCCGGTCCCCGCCAGCCACATCGATCCCGACTGCTCTTTGTTGCCCCCAGCTCCGTGCCAGCGTCACTTTGACATTTGGACATCTGAGAGGAACGTTGTCTTCACCTTTTGCTCCTATTTCCAATTATCTCATGCTTTTCAGGAGGTGAGGCGGGGAGCAAAGCAGGCGGCAGCTTGTGATGGTGCCAGCGGGAGACCTTCCCTTAGCACCGGCAGGGCTGGTGTTAGAGCATCCTGGATTGCCACCATGGAGCATGTTGGTTTGGGAAGACTTCGTCTCATGGTGGTTGCAATCCTCCATCCCGCCGATGCGGTCCTACTTCCTGATGCCAGGTGGGAAGGCACGAGCAGGCCATGCCTGGGCCTGGGCAGAATCACAGGCTCTGTGCGTGCTTCTCTCTGCGGGGCAATCGTTTCGTTTTGGGGAAAAAAAGAAAAGCAGTAAAAATGGAGCAGATGAGAGGTTTCCGCGAGAGGGCACTAGCTGCAAAAGAAACTGCCTAAAAAGTCCGAGGAAACTGGAGCGGGCGTTGTGGCTTCCGCCCAACATCCCACTGTCCCTTTCATGCGAGAAACTTCCCATTTCGGGGCAGTTAGGCTTTTTTATATTTTTACTCGCAGGATTTCATTAAGCTTTTGGGACAACGAAGGAAGTGTTGTTTTCCAGTTTGGTTAGCTGAGCCTCCCAAAGCCACCAGGACCTCTCTGAAAGCAGTGCCTCGGCATAGGGGCAGCCAGAAAAGCTGTTTCCTCTCTATTTTTTTTATTTTTCCCTCCACCCGTCTCCGCTCACCTTTATTTTACACCCCAGGGGATGTCTTCCCGAGAGCTCCGGGGTGTTGTGCTCATTGTGCTCCATGCACGCGCCGGCTCGGCCAGCATGATGCACCAAGCTGAGGTGCACACTTCACCCACCGAGGGGGATGTTCTTCTCCATGGGGTCTCCTACCAAGCTGAAAAATCCCACTATTGATGGAAATTTGCTCGGTGCCACCAACTTCAGTGCCCTGCATTGGCTTACTGTGGTATTTTATTTCCTCCATGTGCATGAGCTGCAAACCCTGTGGCTGCGAGAGCTGGGGATGCTGCCAGAGCAGGTCTTCAGACCCCTTCCCCGCCCCATAAGCAAAGAGGAAATCCAGTGTCATGGCTGGGAGGTCAGTCCTTTGAGCAAGATGCTCTAATGGCCTCTCTTGCCTTCCTGTCTTGACCAAAACAGTTTTGCTCAGCCCCAGGGCAGAGACTGGTTGCAGAGGGATTTAACCAGCATCTTGGTGGTGGGCCAGGAGATCCTGTCTGGCAGGGATGTCCAAAGAGCCCAAATATTTGCTTTGGGAGGGGCTGGAACTGGTTAATAGGGGAGCATAGCCCTGAGTCCCCAGCCAGCACAAGTCAAGGTGGCACAGCCATACCTGGAAGAGTGTCACCAGAGGGTCAGTTTCAGTGTTAGGAGCTAAATTCATTAAGAAAATTAGGACATGGAGGTTTGTATTTTGGTTGTGGGCCACGAAGACCATGTGTATTATAATTGTGACAGCCAGAAGCCCAGACTTCGCAGCACGAAGACTCAGCTTAGACCAAAGCCATCCCTTTGTAAACAAGCAAACTTATGGGTACGTAGGCAAACTGTGGCTGCTTGCTCCTGCAGGAACCAGCTCCCCGTCCCGTCCTGCAAAGGCGTCTCCCTTTTCACAGCTTTGCAAAGCCTGGAGCATGGCAGGCTTCAGGACCAGAAAGTGTACATAAAAACACAGCACCAACACCCCGACATCATTGCGTCACCCCCTTCTGAGTACATTTCCTGCAGATAAGAGTACAGCCCTTTGCAAGCAGAAATCACCAAGCCACCTGGGTCAGGCTGATGTCCCGTTGTCCTGCTGGCCTCGGTTTCATCCCGTGGAGAATGGCTTCTGTTGAAGTGAAAAGTTTCTTGGAAAATGATGAGTTCAGCCCAGACCTGCCCTTTTGCATGCATGTGCTGCACTGTCCCTCTCTCTTTTTCCACTTTTCCAAAGCTGTTTAAGGCTCCGCTAACATTTTCAGGGAAGAAACATGCTAGAAAGGAAAACATTTCTTTTTGCTGGCTTTACACTTTTTGTATCACCAAAACAAAATACAGCAGATCTGTTGTATTTTCAGGACTATTATAAATCTGTGAGGTTTCGATGCTGTTCCTGGGGTTGTTTGGAGCCGGTGCAGGATGAGCTTGGCCCCTGTACAGTGGCATCATCCAACACCTCTGGACAGTGACCGAGACCGGCTGAGCTACCATTCCACGAAATCACGGGGTTCTTTCTTTTAATCGGGAGCTTTTCTTCAATTCAGACACCAAAAGAAGAGGCCAGAGTTGAGAACAGCTGAGCACACTGGAAAATCTGGCCCATTGGTAAACTGGACCACATTAAATTAGTGCGAAAACTCCTTGGCTTGAAAGGATCCTGATTTTTCTGTGGCCCATGGTCTTGAAAAGCACTTTAAAACACGGCTGCCAGCTGTTGCAGAAGGGTAAAATAAATTTAATGTAATTTTTATTCAGCTCCTGGTGACAATGGCATGAAAATCTCAGCAACTTGTTTGTGCCTTGAGTAAATTTTTATGCGGCGACGAGATAGAGTCTGGTTCTGCCATGCTGGTCAGTCCCAACAAGCCATCAGTCATTTTCAAAGTAGTTTTCAAAGCAATATCAAGGCATTTCCAAGAAAGATTAGCAGAGATGTTCTGACAGGGCTTTATTTTCCCAGTCATTTCCATGTGCTGCCTGTGATCTGGAGGTACCCTCTGGAAAGATGATTACAAGAGGTTTCCCTTTCTCATTGGCTTCAAAAGCTTTGCAGGGGAACAAAAGAATCATGATGGGGAAAATAAGATGTAATACTATGATATGGAACAATAGGAAATTTAATTTAATGTGAAAGTTAAAGAAAACGGTGGTAAAGGGTCAAGTTGAACCTCTCCACACCCTTCCCGATCCCCTCACTACCCTGATGTATACTAGCTCTGACTAATCTGAGCAAAGGCTGTATCTAAATACATTATTTCCTTCCATGACATCAAAGCTCGTTTTACACCAGCCATCAAAGGGGACAAACGCCTCGTTATTAGGAGTTGCGCCCAGCAGAAAGGAAATGGTGAGTGGTGGATGGGAAATTATCATTTCTTTTTCCCAAGAAAATTTTTTTTTTCAATCATTTCATTTTGATAGGGCGTTGGTTCTGACTCCAACAAACAAGAAGCTCTCTGGGTTATTTTTTTGTTTGTTTTTTGCATACCTCATCCTTGGTTTTTCAACTCCAACAAATAAGAAGCTCTCTGGGTTACTTTTTTGTTTGTTTTTTGCATTCCTCATCCTTGGTTTTTCAACTCCAACCTGAGGTTGGAGTGGTGGTGTAACTAAAAGAAAATCCCTAAATCAGGGAGGCTGGGGAGCTGGGAGGATTCGTAGTAACCAGTGTGGTCTGAGGTGCTGAGGGTTATCCACCCAGCTGTCCATGCCTATTGGGCTGTGTGTCCTTCTGCTGCCACTCAAGAACAAACCTCCTCCTGAGCTGAGATTTGGGGGTCAGCTGAGACCCTTTCTGCCCACTCTGAATACCTCCATTCAACTCCTCTTGTTTTGCCTGGGAATAAACAAGAATGATGGCTTCTGCCAGCAGCTCTGGAGGCAAAGATTGCCCTTTCTTAACCTGCCAAGGGGAAAAGAGACCCTGTGTGTATTTAACCTAAACTTTGTTTTTATGAATTTCTAGGCATGTCTATGCATTTTCCTGGTTTTGTTCTGTACTGCGGGATCCTCAGCCAAGTTTCTGTCCCCTCCCTGATTCCTGGGCCAGCAGTTCTTGTTTTCTGCACAAGTTAATCCTCTACGGTGAAGACTTTTGGTATCTTTCAGCAACGTAACAGCACTTCTCCTTGCTGCATCTCCCACCACACTGCTCCCTCATTTGGAAATCCCTGAAGTCCCCCAGATTTGGGAGGATGAAGGGGGGCTATCTCCAGTCCAGTATAGGGTGTTTGGTGGGATCAAGCACCCAGCATGGGACATTTGGGGGGATGTAGTGGGAGGACCCCAAGTCAAGCATGGGGTGTTTGGTGGATGGAGTGGAGAGTCACTGGTCTAATACAGGGCATTTGGGGGATGGAGGCAGGGGTAGGGGGGGAGGGTTTCCCTGGTCTAAAACAGGGTGTTGGAGGTTATGAACAAGGGTGTGGCGGCCGTGTTCTTGGTGCAGTAGGGAGCATTTGGGGAATGGAGCATCCTTGTGCAGGATCCCCTCAGCAGGTTGCAGCCACTCTCCAACCAATGCCCTTCTCAGCAGGATGGTATGCCCGAGGCATCTCAGGGGTCCTGCTCACACTGTGAGCTCGGAGGCTTCCACAGGGCCTCATGGCCTCCTTTGGCCTTCCAGCTTGTGCTGGGGCTGGCTGGGGGCACAACTCTGCCCCAAGCTGCCCCATGGCATCAGCTACTTTTGAGGTGCGATGAGCCTCCTAGGCCAGGGAGGGGATGGTCCTGCAGAAACCGCTCTGTCCCGTTCAACATGACCCATCTTAACAGGAGCATGATGCATTGCCATGTCTCCCGGGGCACACTTTTAAATCTGTTAATCTCTTGTAATCATACACGTGTTAAAAAACACCTGTTCCCCCCGCAAAGCCACTGGGATACCAGGCAAGAGTTTGGGTGAGTGTAATAAAAGACGCAATTAGAAAGGCAGGCTTTGATCTCCAGGAGGTAAGGAGTTCAGGCAGCTGTGCCGAAACCTCTCCCGCAGTCACTCTTCTACTTCGGTAACATCCTAACAAAGAAGATCTTGTGTCCGTGGCGCCTCGTTACGGTCCTTCTTCCCAGCCCACAGCCACCTGTCCTTCCCTGCCACCAAAGCACTCTGCCTTCGGGGTTCCTTCCCCATCGCTGCTAGCGGAGGGGCACGAATTGGATTTCACGGCCCCGACGCTTGCTGAGAGCTGCCGGGCTTTGCTCTCGATTACTCAAAGTCCACGCTGCAATGGCCCCTTTGTTCCTGCAGCTCTGCCTGCCAACAGCTGGGTTCTCCATCCAGCTGTGCCGGGATGCAGGCAAGGGAGCAGGGAGGCAGCCAGGATGCAGGTCGTTGCCCGGGACCCCCTGTCCACATCCCTGAGGACCCCAAGGGAGGGATGTGTCCCATTCTGCGTGGGGAGAAGAGCTCTCACTCCATCTGCTCCACATCCCACACAAGGATGCTGTCAGCTAAAGAGCTGGCCCGGAAGAGATCAAGGATTAAAGCTTCTTCTTCTGAGGTGCTTCTGTGACACTGGAAGAGGAAATGTGTGGCTTGTTTGCTCTTTGCTTTCCAAGGATCAGCTCAAATCTGTGTCCTATTAGCAGGACCGAAGAGCCAGAAATGGCACCATGATGTCCAGGGGCTGTAGAAATCATTAGATCAGACCCTGGGTAGCTCTGGGTATGGAAGGAGCAAGAGTGAGATGCTCAGACCTTGCTGCACCCAGCAGTTTGCTGTCCATTTTTAATGTTAGCTTTTCCCTCTAAGCCTTTCCAAGGTTATTTAGTTATATTGCAGACCCCTGGGCTCTCAGCTCCCCCAGACACTGCAGGCTGTCACCACAGGGTCCTAAGGCAGATCCTGCCTTTCAACTGGGCCACCATGGGGACCATGCATCATGCCAAAGACTTCTTATGCCCCTATTAACTATACCATCTCTGCATCCAAGGATGCGCTGTCCTGGGCTGCAAGCAGCTGCTCTTTCAAAGCCGGTGGCAAGAAAGCAGAACAGAAATTAAAGCCATATTTTAGCGTGTTTAGCAGCAGAGTTGGGGCACTGGTGGCCCAACTTCTGTTCTGCAAGCTGAGAGATGGAGAGGGACATGACAGGATGATATACTTGATTTTTCATCCAAAGAGACTTTCTCTGGATTTACACCACCACCAGTAAAGCAGAATTTATATTTGGGGGAAGGTTGCAACTCCCCATGTTGGCTTTCAGCCTGAGCCAGCCCCGTTGGTGGTCACTGTGTTCCCCAAGGAGCCAGGAAACGGCAGCCCAAAGCCAAGGCCAGGCCACCAGGTTGCCTTTAAGAGAAGACATTTTTCTCTCTCTCCATGCCTGTCGTGGAAAGCCTGAGCTTCTCTGTATCAGTGATACACCTGGGTCTGTTAAACCTTGAATAACTGAAGTGCTAGAGATTGCATCTCTCCGGAAAGTCTTGCCTTGGCAGGAGCACAAACCCCAGCCTCACAGGTCCTTTCCATCTCTAATTTCCACTGGTCTTTGTCAGCAGGACAGCAGGGGGAAGTACTTCTTAAAACAAGGATGGGGAGTGAAAAAAAGCCTTCTGGTCTTTTGCCATGTATTTCCCATAAACACTGGAATAAGGCGGGTCTGAAAAGGAAGAGAGATGGATATAAAACAAGAGAGGGGAAAAAAAAACTTGGGAAAAGGAGTCAGGCATGCCACGCAATAAACATTTCACAGTGCAGGCAGGCACACCCCAAGCTTCTGGTCCTAACCTCTGTGATGGAGAGGTCACTTCCCATCTCTTGGTGGCTTCCTGCTCTGGGAGGAGAGGATGTCCCCAGTGCTCCCCTCCCATCTCACACAGGACACATCCCTGCACTCTGCAACAGCGAGGTCTTGAGGTCCCCTCATAATTTTGCAGCATCTTTGCTTTGAGCCTGGACTAGTGTGGTAAGAGGTCCTCCTGCTCCTCACCATCTGCTGTGGTCTGGAGAGGGTCCTGACCCATTTCCTTGGTCATGAGGGTCTATCACATCCATGGGGACATGGGGATGGAGATAAGACCTGCCACGTTGTATGTCTCCAAAGGGTTAGGAGAAGGGTTGTTGCCACCAGACCCATGCAGCCCACCACAACTGTGTCATGCCTAAAGTTTACTTCAGGCAGTGCTTCCCAGGTAAAAAACCAAAACCCATTATCTTTTTTTTTCTTTTTTTTTCCTTTTCTTTTCATGGAAAAACCCAGGAAAAAAAGGAATCTAAGAAAGAAAGACAAAGACACCTTGCGCTCATGGGAAAAAAACCCCACGTTTCTTACCATGATCCAACATGATTTTCAGGAGCACCTGGTGCAGAAGAAGGGTGGGATGTCCTCCCCCATGCGTCCCAGTCGCCTGTTCCTTGCTGGCCGTGGGAGGAGAGCAAAAGTTTTTCATTAGAGAAGTTTGGGATTTATAACAAACTTTGTACATTTTTATAAATATTTTGCATCTCAAGGAGGACAAATGTGCTCTGCGAGAGGTTTTGTTTAGCTGAAAAGCAAGCCTTCCATCAACCATGGGGGATCTTTGCCCATTACAAGGGATGTGGGGTGCAGGCAGAAAATCTCCCTGAGCCACCCTGCTCTTTGGGGCTGCGTTTTGTGTGCTGAGCTGGGAATTTTTCCTTGCTCTCTGTAATATGTTGGACAAGTGTAAATCTCCCCCTTAAAGCTGAAAAGGCTGTGGATGTACCTTTATCTGCAGCACAATCAGGTTTTATTCTTTATCAAATTTCTCCTAGGAAGGACAGGCTGTCCAGTTGGTCCCAGGTGAGGTCACGATTTTGTGTAAAATGAGGTTTTCTTGGGAAAGAAAAGATAAAGGAGAGCGAAGGGAAAAGGTGCAGACAGAGACCACAAGCTGGGCAGATCCTGTGCCAGGGGACTTGCCCCAAGACCAAAGCCACCTCAGCAGGGCTGGAGGTGTCTCTCTACAAGTCATTGCTGGCACCATGGAAGCATGCCTTGATGTGGGAGAATTCTTGATGCCAGCAATACGGGACCATCCCTCTACTTCCTCCTGACATTTTCTCAAGATCTTAGGCTTCTGCAGGATTTTTGTTGTGGCACTGGATGTGCCAAAAAAAAATATCAGGGGGACCTGGACCAAGCTAAGCATCTCTAGAGCTCACTTGTTCTGCGCTGTTGTGCCACCAGTCTCTGAGCGAATTACCAATGTCCCAGAGTAATAGTGTCACTGCCAAGGTGACAACAGAGAGGACCCCTGCTGGGTGCAGTGGGATGCAGGAGGGACGTCCAGCAGGGCAGAGGATTGTGCCTGCAGCCTGTGCTGGGGCAGGGAGCAACTGCTCCCACTTACTGCAACTGCTCTCTACCTATGGCCATTGTGGCACAGGGCTCCGAAGCAGGCAAAACCCATCTCTAAAACAAGTCATTTGAGGAGCATAAAACCTGAGCCTTAAAGAGGAGGTTAAGCAGAAATAAGTGCAATTCATATATGGACTAAGCATCATCAGATGCATCTATGAACTAAGCATTATTGGATGCAGATGCGGAGCAAAGAGATTAAAAAGGACCTAAATATAGGTCTTTAAAGCTGGGTTTCTCATCACTAGACAGACGTGAGCCCACTAGTGCTGTGGGATACCCTGCAGGAGCCATTTGCAGAGAGCTGGCAAGGGGGCAGTAAGCCGCAGCCAGAATAATCCCCCTTGTAAATCTGTCTCCGTGTCAGAAAGCATAAAGCTGGACATAGCCAGCTGGAAAAAAATCCCCGGAGCGTTGAGTAAAAGCTCGCCAGGCAATTAGCATCGCTTGTACATGTCATCCGCACTGACGCAGCCGAGTCTGGCTTCACGGCACTGCATTGGGGTGAAACAAGCATCATCACCCTTTGATGGAGGGGAAACTGAGGCATGGCCACTGTCTCAGCTTGGTCCGAAGTTGGGACTTTACTTTTCTTAATAATTTCCTAATTGGCCTGATGGGAGGACATGCATACAGGATTTTGGGAATACAGACCCCAGTCCTGCACTCTGCTTCTTGCTGGAACCAGCCCCTTTTACATCAATAACATGACAGCAGTGTAGGCCTTTTAGCACAGGCTGGAACATCAAATTTAAAAGGAATATAATAATCAATGAAGGAAAGTCAGTTGTTTAAAAGACTGAAGCAATATCAGCCAGCATTGCAATAATTTTCTAAAAAAAGAGACATGCACACTGCATAAATGAGAAACTGGAAAAGTTTGTGACAATAATAGCATCAAGAGTACAATTGTTTGATTGATTTTCCTTGAATGGTTTCCAGACTAATGGCTGAAAGCAGGAAACCAATAAACAAGATCTCTAAATTCAGTTTTCATTCCTGCCTCTGAACTGGCACATAACATCGCACGAGCACTACAGAAAGGCCTAACCTCCAGAAAAGCTCAATGCTGCTCTTGGTAAAACCAGCTAACTCTATCTGAGCCTCCACTTTGCTACAGGAGACATCTCCCAGTCATCAGCAGGGACAGCTGCGAAATTAAATCTTTTCTTAACCTGACAAATGCTGCAAGCAGAATTACCTTTCGATGCAAGCATTTCTGATGAGGATTTGGCGGTTTTTTTGGGCTTGTAATAGCTTCCAGAGAGCAATACCAGCGGAAAATAGCCACTCAAAATGAAACAGAAAGTTGTTCTGTTTCCCCTCCCATGTATAATTTTAGCAAATCATTGCTAAGTCACCACATTCCCAGCTTCTTTGAATGTCACTATTGCTGGAAAAGGTTTCCCCTGTGTTAGTCTGTGTTTTGCCATGCTGATGTGGTTTAGCCTAGCAATGCCATACCCATTGTACCTTACTTCTGACAAAGCCTCTTTGGAGATGGCAATGAAGCCGCCACCATTAAAGATTTGAGCCCCCTCCCAATGCAGATTGCTTTCTGCACCTCCCATCCCACTCTCCTCCTCTTCACACCCTCCCCTTCACAGTTGCTTGCACTTAAATGCTCTGAACAGAGAATTTCTTCATCATAAAGGTGTCCAAAACTAAGCTGAAATCGTCCTATGAGTGCATCCATCCTTTCCAGAGGGCTGAGGGGAGCACAGCAGGTGGGGACCAGCCCCACCGCTACTCAGGATGGGACCCTCCAGGAGCTCTTCTCAGGGGAGATATTTTGGGATGCACCCAGCATCTCCGTATTTCACTTCACTATTGAATTTAAGCTGCAGAGCTATTTATTCTGTAAGAACACTACACTTTTATTAGCCATTTATTTACAGTACGTGGCATTCCCCATGCGCATGACCTGCTGGCAAGGAGAGGAGGAGGATATTTATTTTGGAGCCTTGTCCGATTCACACTAACCACTGAGCAGGGACCCATAAAAAGGCTGGCAAGAGGAGTAGAGCCAGCCCGTGAGCTCTGACAACATGGCTATTATGAGGTCCTGTGCATCCCTCCCCTATAAACCTGCACTCCAGATGGCCGAGAAGGACGTGGTCTGGGAGCACAGCTGATTTGGGTGGGTCTTTTTTTAACGTATGTCCCACGGGTGGGAGCTAGCTGGGAGGCATAGAGCCAGTTACCCCACACCACTGGTCCCCATCACATCCCTTCCCACAGGGTGTGCAAAGCTGGGGGAGAAAAGGTGCAGTCACATCTCATTGATGGACATCCCTCAGGAGGGATCTGTCTGTAGGCACACAGAAAACACTGGCTTGGGGATGGAAAAGAAGCCTAGGTTGGAAGGGACCTTTAAGTTCATCAAGTCCAACCATCAACCTAACACTGTCAAAGCCACCACTAAACTATGTCACTCAGCACCACGTCTACCCGTCTTTTAAACACCTCCAGGGATGGCAATTCCACCACTTCCCTGAGCAGCCTGTTCCAATGTTTGATAACCCTTTCTGTGAAGAAATTTTTCCTAATATCCAATCTAAACCTCCCCTGGTGCAACAGAGGCTATTTCCTCTGACCCTATTGCTTGTTACGTGGGAGAAGAGACCAACCCCCACCTCTCTCCAACCTCCTCTCAGGTAGCTGTAGAGAGCAAAAAGGTCTCCCCTCAGCCTCCTTTTCTCCAGGCTAAACAACCCCAGTTCTCTTAGCCGCTCCTCATAAGACTTGTTCTCTAGGCCCCTCACCAGCTTCGTTGCCCTTCTCTGGACACACTGCAGCACCTCAATGTCTTTCTTGTAGTGAGGGGCGCAAAACTGAACATGATATTCGAGGTGGGGCCTCACCAATGCTGGGTACAGGGGAACGATCAATTCCCTAGTCCTGCTGGCCACACTATTTCTGGCACAAGCCAGGTCGATCCTGTGTTTGGGTTTCTTTGACACCATGGCATGTCAGGGTTCCTCACCATGCCTCAGTTTCCACCTCTGCAAAGTGAGATGCTCCTGCTTTGCACAGAGCCCCATAGACAGAAAGACACGATGGAAATGCTCACCAAATGCTCAGCAGCACCATTGGCTCCAGCAGAAACTGGCTGCTGTTTCATCCCATTTGCAAATACTCAGCATTTTGCTTTATGAGGACAAAACTAAGATGTGGGAATTGTTTCACAGGATGCATTTCTCTCTGTGGCACCCCAAAGAGCTCTTAGGGAACCCTGAAACACCAAACATCTGGGCACAGCAACAAATAATAAGAAACAACAGTATGTTCATTGTTTAGCAGCCTTTTATAATCCATCCAGTGATTTTTAAATAAACTGGATGGAAAATAATGGAAATTTCAGGCCCCGGAACCCATTATTCCTGCATGCCAATCCCAAAGCTGCTAAGTGCAACAAGGGCCCTGAAGTTAATGAAATTCCTGCCTGAACAAACTTTTATCATGCTGTTTAGTAAAATGACTTGTGCATCATAAAAGCAACATCACTCAAGCTGTTAAAATGTCTTCTGTGGAAAGTAAGGCAAAGGAGCAGGAGGAATATATTTGTTAAATTACATATAACCAGTAATATATATTTAAAATATATCTTTATTAGGTTACTGGAGGTTGTTGAGTTTAAAGCACGAGGGTGAATTGGTCAACTGCTGTGCCAGCAATTGAAGTCTCCCGTTTGAATGGGAGGCTGAAAAATTTTAACGGATTTTCATACAAAATATCCATCCATCACCCCACCATGCCTGGAAAGGCTCCATTTCCAAAGCAGTTTTCTGTAAAAAAAAAGTTTCATTGACAGTCAAATGAATAAATAACCAAATCACTTCAAAGCCCCCAAGGAGGATTTTACTTTTTTAAGAATGCATTTTAGATTACAGGATTCATCTTGTTTCTAAAATTCCTAATAATCTTCCTATTCTAACCAAAGATCTGTTTTGCTTAAGAGGAACTTTGCAGAAAAAAAACCCCTTCTAGCCAGCCCTAATTAAGTTCTGCTCTGTCCTGATGGAGCACATTTCTAGAGCTGGATTTTCAAAGCCCTTGTATCTGTTGCAGTTTCCCTCCAAATGGCTGGAAAACACCCTCCAAGGGCTGGTGAGCCCCGATTGCTTTTGAAAGCCTTCGCAGGTGATATATATTGATTATTGACATAGCATCCTGCTCTTTTCCAGTGGATATGTGGGACCAATTTATCCTTTTTTGGATGAATAGGAGTTGGAAAGTCTGAGAGTGTCAATTTTAAGCTCAGTTTATTTCACCTCTCCACCGCCCCTTAAAGTTTTTTTAAAGAATTTAGCTGGAATTTATTTTCAAGGTCACTTATGCACGGTGCCTGTGAGTAATCTACCATGGCTGGCTGGATGACTTTGGGTGTCATTTATCATTTCCCCTCTTCTTTTATTTATTGAGCTGACTATAGAAGTGTATCCAGAGCCAAGGGCTCCCTTGGAGTCAATGAGGCTGTGCCAGTTTACACCCACAGAGGAGGTGAGGGACATGTTTT
Source organism: Chionis minor (assembly GCA_013398295.1). Lineage (NCBI taxonomy): Eukaryota > Metazoa > Chordata > Aves > Charadriiformes > Chionidae > Chionis > Chionis minor. The sequence continues at coordinate 309,142 of VZSF01004660.1, read as the reverse complement.
CAGAAGGACTCATTGACACAAGGAGCCTTCTCCTGCAGGGAAAGGGCACAGCAGAGGTGGACAACATCCAGCATCACCTGGCTTTAAGCACGTGCCTAAGCCTTAATGAAGTGCAGGGGATTTAGACCCATGCCCATGTGCTTTTTGAATACAGGTGGGCCCATGCAAGCCTGGATCTGGTTCAGAAGAGATGTAGAGGCACTACTGCAGAGGTATTGTTGAGGTAAGGGTGCCAGCAGCCTGGAGACGGTGCAAGAAACTGTCATCTCTCTGACTTTGTTTTCATCAGGGTCCTGGCAAGCTTGAGGGCACCTGGGATAAGCAACAGGAGGCTGTTTTGTGTGGGATGAGGTAAAGAGATTTCTAGATTTCAGGCTCTGATAGAGACCCACATCCCTTAGCAAACACCCCCAAAACCTTGCTGTTGTCCACACCTCTCCCTTCCCTGTGAAACCGCTGCATTTCTGGGGAAGAAAACCATTTCCCCTGGAGAATGCTTGTCTGCTATTGAGCAACAAAGGCACGGGAAGTATTTTGGACTGGAGCTTTAAGGGAGGTTTCTTGGAAGAAATAACTTTTTTTCCTTCTACTCTGCTGACATAAACCTGGAGGGCTTGCTGTTTTTTCCTCCTGCTCTTAATATCATTGGAGTTGTCACTTACAAGCCCATGCCTTGGAAGATACCAGAGCTGCACAGTCCCAGACCCAGCTCCATCCCACCTATGGGTTATTCAGGTCTCTGCGTGTCACAGCAGTGCCCTGTTAGTCTTTGCACCCGTCCTACAGCTCAAAAAATATGAGCTGTGGAATGCAGGCAGATGGAAAAACACCAGCAGGAGGGTGGTCAGTTGATGTCTTTAACACCTGCAGAGGCTTCTGCCTGGAGGATGGGCAGAGGGATGAACACCTCATGGTGTTCCCGGATGGAGGGGAGGATGGAGCATGCCTGAGATCACGACACGGTCACCTCCTGACAAGTCCCACTCCCCACACATGCATCTCTCCAACACATCATAATTTTTGCCACAGGCTTAAGCCACCAGCAGGTCTTTTTACAGTCTTCTCCATTGCCTCTGAAACTACCTGAGGCTGACATTGAGCAGCTCTTCTTTAGAGAATAATCTTTAAGAGGCAGAGGAAAGCCTCCCAGATGATGGGAGATCATCACCTCCCAGATGTCCAAAAAAAAAAACAAAAAAAGAAGAAGAAAAAAAGCTGGGCAGATGTATTCTCCAGCACTTCCAGAGTAGACTGCTCTGTTGTGGGTGGTGGCAGTGATGTAAAGTGTCTGTAGTCCAGGGGCTGCTCTGATGGGACTGGCAAAAGCCCTGATGCAAAGCCAAGGGGCAGCTCATCCAGCTCACATCCACCATGCACCAAAACCTCATTTGACTCAAATGAGACCACCAAGGTGCTTGTTTTAGCAGTGGACCAGTGGTGCCTCAGTTCACTCCTCCATGGTTGCCTGTTTCTCCAGGTTTGCCAGCAAGGTTAAGAGTTTATCAAGTCCTTGGGAGCTCAGCCTGCAGATGTGTACTGTGTTAGATTAGTCCAAGCCTGAGACTGATTTAGAGAGGGGTCAGAAATCCCCAGGAGGGAAGGTGAGAAGATGGGTATGTGTTTATGTATCAATGAAAAAACGTCATTGATGCTGCCTCTCCCCGTTGCTGTGAGTTGTCATCCCCTCCGGACTGCATCAGTCCCCAAGCATGACAGGAATGCTTTGGCTTGCACCAGCAGTTGCATGTTTTGACCCTGATGTCAGCTCCGCTTTGCTGCTGGGTCCCTGGTGTAAAGGCAGAGCGTGGCCGGGGGGGGGGTGAGCTTCCTTGCATCCTGTCAACCAGAGGCAAAGTAGCCAAGCGAAGGAAATAATTGCCTTGTTTTCCAGCTCTGTAGGCCAGAGGACTGTTTGCAAAGGACTGTAACAGCTGACACCAATGCCTGTGACCAGCTGCCCCCAGGAAAGCTGCCAAGAGCTCAGCTGAAGAAAAAGTGTGTTTCATCTCAGTTTGAGAAAGCAAGGGATTTAGACTCTTTGTTCAATAGGAGTGAGGAGCTCTCACCTCACACCTAAATTTAACACCTTCTTCATCAGGGAAGAAGGAGAAAACATAGTTCCATGGTGAGTCCTTAACAGGGCTGACACACCAGCTCCTTTTGGGGATGGATGGATGGATGGATGGATGGATGGATGGATGGATGGATGGATGGATGGATGGATGGATGGATGGATGGATGGATGGCGTAAATGCTCCAGGTCCTCCCTGCCTCCCACGTCATAGCCAAGCATTCAGTATTCCCTGAATCTGCAGGGAAAAATGGGCTTCAGCTCATGAGGACTTATAGGTGAAGCAACCAGCCACCATGCTGCAGCTTTATTTTATGTGATGGCAAGAGTTTCAGCTGGGATGTTTCACACCTCCACTGAGAGTCATCTGTGTCCAAACACTAGAAGTCTCCAGAGAAGGCAGAGGAGGAGGTGAAGGTACTTATGGCAGTCCTGGAGAGCATCAGGTTCATGGAGGGGGACCTCCTCTGGTTTTCTCTTCTGTTCTACCTTTGCTGTTGAGCTTGTTCTACTGTAGCAAGCACATCCAACCACAGCCAGGCAAAGATCCATCCTCAGGCCAGATGTCCAGGGCTTCCCAGCTGACCCTCAGCTGTGCTGAACTGGGTCCATGCTGGCTCCAGGGCAGGTGTGCTAAAACAAAACCACTGACCCTACACTCTTCCTGTTGTCCCCCCTGGCCCCAGCAGGCAGGACCTGGTGTTCCCCGAACAGCATGTTCCCTGGGTCAGAATCATCCTTGGCTTGTCCCAGTTTGGCCCAGATTCACGAGGCAGGTCCAGAAATAGGGGCCAGCACGGGAAGCAGCTGAATGGGCTTGTTTCCAGACCGGTGCAGCTGGGGAAAGTTTATTTTGCTAAGCTGCTACCGTCCCAAGGTTATTAAAGGCACACTTGGTGCATTAGCCCCTATTTAAGCCATGCTGGGGAAATGCAGGATGGGCCAAGCATCATGGCGAAGCTGGAGGAAATGTTGTGGGGTTTTTTTTTGCTAAGTGAGCCTCAAAAAGATGTGCTGCCCCACTGCACCAAGGGCTGCTGCATCTTAGACTCATCACCCACATCCTTGCCACCAGCACTGATCCCAGCACCCCAAGCAGCAGATTGCAGGGGCTGTGCCCCACTGTGTGGATGGTTTGGCCCCATGTCTCTGGGAACGGGCAGTCCCAGGAGCGCTGCACTGGGAAATTCATGGCAGCAGCCTTCCCGGGTGGGATTTCAGCCCCTGGCACCAGCATGCACTAGCCGGCGGATTAAAATCATCCATCAGGCTTTAATTAATGTAACTCAATCCCAGCAGGCTCCAGCGCATCGGGAAACAGGACACCCTCCCTTCCCGTCCCTTTCCCCTTCCAGTCGAGTGATTTACAGTGGGGCTGAGCAAAACACAATCCACCCTGGGAAATCCCTTCACTGGTTGCAGCACCCCTTGGGGCTCACAGCTGACCCCAGGGGTGGCTGAGACCTTGCAGAGGCTCTGCACTTGTGACATTGTCAGAGAGATGAATTTGTTTGCTTGGGGCTTGCTTATCTGCCGCAGGCAGCAGGAAGCTTCGGGCGCTGGGGCCACAACGGTGCATGGTCTTGTGGCTGCCATCATGAACCCACAAGGTCATTCTTTATGTGTTTTTAATGGCTGTGTTGGGATGTGGTGGACTGACTGGCCCAACCTTTTGCATAATCTACATTTTTGAACCAAGATTTTTTTAGTGGCGTATATTTATAAACCCTGTGCATAGCGCTGATGCTGCCTTCATCCAGAGAAATCCTTGGTTCTCTCCTCAAATGTTCTTGTACACACACTTGGGTACCTCATTAACTGTGAAAAATATTAATAACAAAGTGCAGGTATCAGCCCAAGAGGCCAGCCAGATACCTTCTTTGATAACGCCTGTATTATTTGTGGTTTAATCAGTCTATTTACCAAATTAAGCACCTCCTACAGCCTACCGTGGGGTAACACCAGGAGTACAACCCCTTATCTTCACGTAGCACATGCTTTTAATCCTTATTTCTTGAGTACCTTCAAGTCCATGCATTCTCCTGTTCTCCATAGTCCTGTAGCTTTTGTATTAGCTAAGGGCTGGACACAGCACGTCTGAGCAGGTTTAAAACACCATGGCTCAGATCCAGAAAAAAACAATTGTATGAGGCCAGACACTGCAGGAGCATATCTTCAGATGATGGATACCTTTGAACTAGGATGGTGATGCAGGCAGACAAGCAGACAGATAATAATATTTACAGAGCCACAAGCCTTTGAGAGGAAGAAAATAAATGCTGAGTGGCATAATACATCTTAGGCTGCCCACATCATGCAAGGAGTGCCAATCCCACTGCAAAAGAAGCAGCTGTAACCATGAGACAGCAGCCATTCACCCCTCATTTCAAAGGGTGAACCTGAGAAAAGCCCCTCAGGGAAATATATCCACTGCCAGAAATGGATAGCTGGATACGTGTAAATACATGTTGGGAATAAAGGTAAGTCTGTCTATATATAATAGTTTCATCAATCACTTTGTTTTCTTGTTCTTGCCACCCTCTCCATGTTTCATTGATTGCCTTGTTTTCCTCTCACTTTCTGCCTGCACTGCCTAATGCAATTGGGCTCCAGCACTGCCCTTACCAACACAATAATTAGGAAGCCTTTTCTTTGGTAAAAATATGGAAACATTAAGTATTTTACCATTGCTGTTTCAGTACATAATGTTCCCTTTTAGACTACATTCCTTAAAAAAACCCAAAATGCACAAACAAACAAACAAAAAACAACAAATGAACAAAAAAACCAAGGTCAAAATCAAGCACTGCGGGTGGGTGGGAGACAGCATCTGTCCCCAGCCTTCGATCTGGCTGTGGGGCTGCTGTACCATCCCGGTCTCGTCCTTGCTGTGGGGAAAATGCGATTGCAGGAGCTGGCCAGGGCCCAGCTCAAAATGTAACTTTGGAAACAACTTGAGAAACTCCTGTAAATGAAATTCAGGGAAGAGGGTTGTGTCTGAGTCAGTCCTGGCAGAGAGGACTCTACCTCCGAATGGGGTTTTTCCCTGGTGTTTTCCTTCTGGCATCCTTCTAATATGACAGCAATTAAAAGCCCTGAAAAATGGATGGAAACAATTTGGAAGAGGTCTCTATTAGATTTGCTCTCATTAGCACTGCAGGCTATTTTTTCAGCTGCTAATTGACAGCTGCCTTCCATATGCAGTGTCAAAAATAAAAGCCCTGAAGCATTATACCAGGGTAATTTTAACCGGGGCTGCCTCATCAGGCGCGCGAAAGAGCACGAGAAAGGAAATGGTCACACAAGTTCACCATCGCCAAGGTCATGTCAGGCAGCTCTGATTTTGGGGATGCCATGCCCTGGCAAAGCAGAGAGACGGGGTGTGAGTGAGGACTTGGGACATGCCAGGTCCTCTCACCGCCTGTGGGACCACACCCTGGGGGCATCATGTGTGTCCACAGCAAAGAAGGGATGCCCTCACCAGCCAGAGGGTTTTGGAGCCTGCGTATTCAACGGCTGCCATGAAAGCACCAAGCATGGGTCCAGGTGTTTGCCTGCTGCCCTGGGGCTGTCAGAGCAAATTTTATCATGGCGACAAGGGCTGTGACCACTCTCTGGACTTGCCCTGCCTTGGGAAGCCCTCAAAAGGCAAAGGTTTCCACATACAAAGCAGCCCCAGGAGCAACTGCTGTATCGGGGCAAGTCCTTTGGGCTCCTCTGATCTTGAAGCGGTGGCCCCCTACCTGTCCTCACCATCTTGTGGCCATGAAACCTCCCCCTGCTCTGCAGCAAGAGCACAGTGCTTTGCCAAAATAGTGCCCATCCAGCAGCACCGTACGGTAAGTAGATAGCACCGCTGAAGCAGACACAGCTTTTTTTGGTCTCCTGGAAAGCGCAGTGAAATTCTTGTGCTGAAAGAGGCAGCCAGAAACAGTTTTAGCAAGAGACATGAAAGGAAGCCCATGTTACTGAGCACTGCCACCGTTTCTCAATGAGATGAACAAGGGCAGAAAATGGATCAGCCCTTTCTGGCATGCCTTTTGCCTGCTGGTGTGCTGTCTGTGGGTGTCATGGATGCTCTTTGCTGTTCTGAGAAAAATGTAGGACTACCCTGAACATAGCCAAGAGATCAATTGCCATATACTTCTGTGAAGTATGCTTGCTTTGCACTGAAAAACCATATAGGTGGGTTAGCCAGCAGAGCTGCACCTGAAAGGGAGATGGAAGCACCTGGGTGGAAGTCCAGATTCTAGGATGCCATGCAGTGAGCAAGTGGGTGGTAATGTGAGATATTTGCTCAGTGGATTTACACAGCAACAGCCTTGGAAATGACTGAAAACCCAGGAAATGGGGGAAAAAAAAAACAAACCACCAAAACTGTATGCCATAGTGGGCATTTCACTTTGTTGTTTAAACTGATCATTCATGAACTGTTGGTTTTGCTTTAGCAAGTGCCTTCCTGACACCCAACCCAGACTTACTGCTTACTGACAGCATTTATTGCAAATTCTTTTTACAGAAAGTGCTGAAGTTGTTCCCAAATTTCAGCATGGGAGCTCACGCTGAGTGTCTCAGACATAAGAGGCCCCTGGACAGCTAAACTTGGACTTCCTTCCTTGGGGCATGGGTAGCACAATCATTGGACATGCCCCACCAGGATGCCTCTGCATCTGGCTGATATCCCCTCAGCTGGAAACGTTGCTTTGGCTTTTCTTCTAGCTGAACTGCAAAGGTCAGCTGTGGTAGGGACAGGGAGGGGAAAGCCAGCTGGGGACGGTGTTAATCTAGCCCAGCCCTTGTGATGCCCGAGGAGATATGTCAGGTCAGTCTATCTGAAAAGATAAGAAAGAAATTCTTCAGAAAGAAATGAGATTGGTATGGGAAATGCACACTCAAACACTCTGTCTCGATGTTAAATAGCTGCTTTCACCTGTGCCTTTGATCTTTGGGAAATTACAGGTCTGACCATAGCTGTTGGCTCCATTAAGCAAACGCCAGCATCACCACATGTCTCTCGTTTCGCCTTTGAGCTTTCTAGGTCACCTCCAAAAGGGGAGGGCTCTGTCCCCAGGCTATGGGGTGACCCCCCAGTGTCCAAGCCACAGCACCGTCACTTGTCCTGGTCCTCTCCAGATGAGGGATGACTAAAGGCAGGTGAGCACCTGGAGGTGCAAAGGGACATGGACAGCGCACCAGAGACCACCAAGCACCTAAGTCATTGCTCGATCCCCAACCAATGCATCTTGGGCAAATTCCCTCCTGAATTAGTAATGTTTTCAGGTGCTAGTAGAAGATTACTTTTTTCCGACCAGAAACTAAAGTGACACCAACACAGAAAATCAGGTTGCTCAACACCTGGACATCTACAAACAGGCTTTTTTTATTCACTTGGAGTGATGTAGGTTAGTTTTCAGGCTCTGGCTGTCACGTGCTGAGCGCTCATTTCTTTTGGCCTGTCAGCACCGTTAACCACAACCTTTGCCACTGGGTGGGAAGAGCCCATCAGGCCAGTACATGGAGCTGCTGTGATTTACAGAGAGCCCGCTGAGTGTAGAACTCACATCATTTCAAGTAGGAATATTTTTTGCTGTTGCTCCACATTGTAAATTTGTCTTCGCGTGACATAATTAACAGCATTGCCTCATGCAGGCAAGGTGATTTACAGGTGTGGAAATAGCTGCAGTAAGGTCATCTCTGGGGAGTTCAAAGAGAGTCAGCACAGGGGCAGGAGAGCAGCCTGGACCACGCAGGTGGGTGGGTGGCTGGCTGCCCACATGCTGCCCCACACTGTGCCCAAACAGCCATGATTTAGGGCTCTGTCTCAGAGCACAGCAAGGAGAGGGCTCGTAAGACACTGGTATGCCCTCTGCCACCTTGATATGTTATTTTACAGTAGTTATCAAATGGAGAGATTATTACATTAAAGAAATCATTCCTTGGGCATAAGGGAACAACAAAGGTTTTCCCGTAACCGAGGGCAGTTATCTGAAATGTAAGTAACCACTAAGTCTGTCAATGGCTCTATTTCTATTAAAGAGAAATACATAAGAGATCAAATTCTGCAACTAACTTAGTAGTTGGCTGCATTGCTGACATCTCTACATAGGTTCACCCCTAAATAACTGTGCTTCAGAGCTGGCTGGGAGTTCTCCACTGAAATAGCTCTTTCGGGCAGGCAAATTGGGAAACCATTTTGGAGAATTGATTTTCCCTTGGGAGCAAACAACAAAAACCCCATAAACCAAGCAATGTTTAATTTCAGTTCAGCTTCTTTGGGATGAAAGTCCCACAGTTTGTGAAGTTGAACTGAGATGCTAAGTTTCATCCATTCAGCATTAACCAGAATCTGCAAAAATTTTGCAGTGGTGACATTCATGAGCTGTTATTCAGGCCAGGTTCATTTCCCATGAAAAGGGTTGTCAAGCATTGGTACAGGCTGCCCAGGGAAGTGGTGGAATCACCATCTCTGAGGTCGTGGTGCTTTGGTTTACTGGTGGCTTTGGCATTGTTAGGTTTATGGTTGGGCTCTATGATCTTAAAGGTCTCTTCCAACAAAAGTGATTCTGTGATTCTGTGAAAAGTTCCACAGCCCTGTTTACCTGTGTGCTTGTGAATTAGGACAAACATAGCATATCCCTGGAATCTGAGATATAGAGAATATTTAGTCAGGTTTGCTACAGCCTGGAGATACAAGGGAGCCTGTTAAACCCTGAGCAATGGTCCCGAGGCTCCCAATTTCGTAATTGCTAGATGATACAGAATGACAAGATGTGACGCAAAGACCCACAAACCATGGCAGTGCTGGGACAGAGACTGTTTTATTGCATTTAACTAGACCCACAGCCTTGAGAAGACTATGCAGATCAGTCGATGGCAATACTGTAAGAATCATACACTGGTCCCACAGGCTGCCAAGTAGGAAATTACTGTTATTTAAAAAGATACAAGCAACCAGTAACAAGAAGGGGAACCACAAGACACTGTTTTTCAAATACAATTAGCTTCATTTGATGTACAACAGAGTGCATGGGATGGCATCTCTGTGTACTTGTCTAGATGGATTAGCTAAAAGGATCTAGGACATCGGTTCTTGGTCATCTGCATGTACTGGTGTAACTTCCCATGGACACTTTTATCTTGGTGTACAAATACCTATTCTCATGCAGATGATCTCAGTTTGGAGGAGTTTAAAATAGATCTCTATTCCTATTCTGGAATGAGTCCCTGTGAGACTCCACTCATACTATCAGTCCGGGGTAGCTACCAGCAATAACAGAGAAAAGAGGTCTACTTTTGGGGAGGAAAATATGCTACACTGATTCATAGTCCAGGGAGCATCCAAGGGTGCCCATCACCAATATAAATTAAGATGCCTATTCTGGTTGCCACTTGTTTCTCCATCATCCTCTGCAAAACCAAGCTCAGGTCAGCCCCTGACCTATCAGGCACTCAGGTTTAAATCTTTAAAAACACAGAAAAAGTGATCTCCCTTTTAATTTATACCCCTAATGTGAGAGACAGAAGTGCTGCATGCTCTTTGGAAAACACCACTCTATTAACAGCATTTTGCATCGAGAGCTGTGTTTTCTATCCGTGCTAGAAGAAACCTCACTAACTACTAGCCCACAGCACAGGCTGCCTTCTCAGTACTAACTAGCAGTCAGCAGTGTATACATTCAGTAGCCTCCAACCACCCCCAGGAGTCCCACCACTACAGGCATGGGTTGTACGGATCCTAAAAGCTCTGCCAGTGGAAAAGTACCTTCATCTGGTCGAGCCCCAGCTCAGGCCAGCATCCTGCCTAGCGTTTTTTGGTAAAGCAAACGGGGGAAAATCCAGTATAAAATTAGTGCTCTGAGCTTGCTCTAGCCACCTACTTGTTTATGCATGTCTCTCTGTCCGTCCATCCATCCTCCCTTGCTTGCTCATCCAACCAGCCTGCCTGCCCAGCCAGGCTTTCACAGGCAGTTGCTGCTGCCTAATAGCCTCTGCCCAGCCCTGCCTTCATGTGGAGCACGCGGGTGAGGTGCAACCACCTCTCCCCTTGCAATGGGGTTTGCCGAGTCAGCCAGCCACTGAAGAGCCCTGCTGTAATGAGTTTCATTAGGGGTGTACGGCTACAGGACAGCTATCGTTGGTCTCACAGGGGCTTATTTGGCAGTCATGCTCAAGCATACTCGCAACTGTCTTTTTGGTGCCTTTGCCACTGTGTTATGCCATATGAAATGAAGTCCATTCATGGCCACTGAGGGACTGGTCAGCTGAAGAGATGAAGCAAGGATGTCCCTGTTCGCAGAGTCAAGGCGTCCCCTCATGCTGAGGCCACAGTCTCACCAATGTCGCTGACCTACTGGACTTGCTGCATGTACTGTCACTGAGAGATGCACACGTTGGGAGAATGGTATTTTTCCTTTAATAAATAATAATTCAACAGCCGTGAGACTGTCTTGGTGCTCTGAAAACCTGGACTTCTCCTTTGGGTCTTCATCCAGCTTCCATCTTTTCCCTCAGTGCCTGTCCTCCCACACAGCTGTCTCAACCCGTGGTCTTTGCACTGGCCACACTCAGTTCTGCAGAGAGGTTGTGATCTAGTGACGCCCTCATGTTGGGTTCATGTGATCAAACATACAGCCACAAGGGCTGATTAGTAACAGGATGGTCCCGTCTGCCACCCCAGCTGCCCATTCCAACACAGCACCCCCCAGGCAGCTGCTCAAAAAGCAGTAACAGAAATCCTCTCATCTTCCCTATGAGTCAAGCAGTGCTCACCACCACGTTGTAAACTTGCATCTTCCAACAGCCATCAGAGAGATACGAGACCTGAACTCTTGATGGTGATAGATCAGAAAGAGGTTTGGAGCTCTTTGATTCTCAAGCAGGGTGATGGTGACGTTTTCTTCGTTATCACTCTGAGACTTTGGGATTTGGTCAATGAAGGCTAATGCACCAGACTTCTCAGGCAGGGGAGTTTGAAAGGATGACTTCATTGTGCTTTTTTGTAATTCTCAGACCATGTAACTTTGCAAGACATGCCATGGTATTTGCAACAGCACATGATAATTGGGTGGAGCCTGAAGATTTTACTAGCACTCGCTTAGCACAGCTAGCATTAGCCAGTGCTGCCAGCATCTGAATAAGTCTTGTAGCCTTGGCTCATATTTTTGCAAAAACCATCTATTATGAAATCACTGCAGCTGCATGGGTAGCGCTGCTTGTACAGATTTCCTCTCTAACTGGGAAATGTGGGGGAGGAGGAGAACTGGAAGGTAACCCCCACTTCCCTGAATTTTTGAACTTCCTTATAGAAAAAGCAGAATATCCTAAAAGACAGACATTTTTGACCAGGAAAGTGAGGCTTTCCCATGGAAATTTCCATGCAAAAGTCCATAGTTTTCTGCTGTGCATTAACGGAAAAGTTGTTGTGCAAGAGAATGATGCATTTTATCTGGTTCAAGTAGGTCAATGGGCAGCGGGAGAATGACTGGGCTCTGGCTGTGACTCTGCTGTTGGGTGACCTTGGGAGAATCACTACCATGTTGCATTCCCATCTGTGAGATGGGGATAAGAAAGTGTCATACAAGACCTCGCCAGGTTATTAATAGAGGCCTCTGGCTGGGATTTCGAAACAGCCCAAGGGTTGAGAAGCCCATTTATTCTTTGCAATTCAAAGCAGGCAAGTGACTCAGATTTCCTTGACACTTGAACATGAAAGTTAGGAAAAAGCACTCCCGAAAGCATTTGTCTTGAGGGAAGCAAGCGTACAAATATGTGGCATTCTTTTTTCCAAACACAAATGAGAGCAAATTACCAATGAAGCTGAAATGTTTGGTTTGGTTTGACTTTAACACTAAAAAACATCAGCTAGAAATCTGAGCATCAACTGTTACGCATGTTATAGTCATGGTAGAAAACCAGCCAATGCAGTGGTCAAAAGGAAACATTTTGACTCTAAGGGATGGAAATGTTTCCATAATTTCCTGTTGAAACTATAGGTGAAATTGATACATTGTTCCAAAATATTTGGATTTCATTAAATTGCCTTTTGTGGCCAGATCCAATAGTAGCAGCAGTGTGAGCTTTGTTTAAACATCTAATAGATATAGAGGACTTTCACTAGCACTGCTATAAATTACTTCCTAGGTTGACTAGTAAAACCCTGGTTAGAAAGTGGGTGACAAACAGGACACAGGAAGGTCATGGCAGGATCTTGTATGGAAGCAGGACTGGAGCAGGGCAGGAGCCTGGGCAGGGACCAGGGGAACACCACCAGGCGGCACCTCATGCAAGGGGCTGTGCTCTTGAATGGGATACTCTAACGCAGATTTATAATTGTGCATTTAATTCAGGTCAGCTAAAATCCAGAGGGAGCAGAGGGCAAGTAACGTGCAGTAGCAAAGCTATGTGAAAAGGGAGATTGCAGCTTGGGGAAAGAGATGAAAGCAAAGCAAAAGGAACATCAATATATTTTGGCATTTTATCTGTATCCTGAAAATATTTGATCCCATGTAGGGGCAGGGGAACAGGCTGTATGATCTTCCTGTCCAGCTCTGTTTTTAAGGGTGAAATGGATACATCTTTTTTTCATTCTGACTTTTACAAAATCTGATATGGCTCTACGACTTCATTAAAAAGACATTTGGAAACAAACAAATGAAAGACTCAACCAAAATCTTTGTAAGCTGATTTTTCTCCTGGAAAGTTTTCATTTTGACAAAGGAGGGTTTACCACAGGGAAAAAGAAAAAATAATCATTCCCTTGGAAAGCGTTCAACCACTTCTTGTTTTCCTCATTTCTGTGCTTACTGCAATCTCAGACGCAGCAGCAACACAGGGCTGAGATGCCAGGATACTTTCAAGTCACTGCTGTGTCGACCCCTTATCCTCCCTGTAGACTTATGTCCCTGCTGCCCCAGCTGTGCAGACGGTCTTTAACCTAGGCTGGGCGCAACAACACTTCACCCACGTTGTCATGCGTGTGTTCAGCAGATGTGCTGCTGCTTCCTAACCGAAACCCCACGGCTAAGTGGAATTCAAGATAAACATTTCCTTCCAGCCAGAACGGGCAGCTGTGATAATTGGTTCTCACCTGAGATAATTTTTCTTCTGCAGGCCATTGGGCTGATGCACTGGAAACCCTAAAAAATAGATGAGAGAGAAGAGGAGACCAAGAGCTCCAGTTGCTAGTGTTAGAGAAGCCAAACTGGGATGGATTACTTTCGCTTGGATGCCACATAATTAAAAGGAATTTGTGAAAGAGACACACACGGGGAAATTCCTAACAACATAAAAGGGAGGAAGGGATGGCTCATAAAAGAGTGATTCCCTCTGTTTTTTTTGGCAGCCCAGCCAAGCTCCCTAAACGCAAGGTTGTAAAAGGACTCCATGCCGAGCAGAAGACAATAACAAGCAGGTGTTATGGAAAATGACCCTTCCCTGAGCAAACAGATTTGATATTCCTGCCATATCACTGCATCCCTCATCTGCTTCTTAAATCTGTTTTCAATGAGCAGATGCAGCCTTCACTTCAAGTCCAACAAACACCGTTGTGTTTTTGCAGCAGAGCTTGTGTCTTGATGCCTGCACTGCTGGGTCCCACGCCACGGATGTCTACCCACCACAGCTTGGCCAAGGTGTCCACAGCCTGGGATATCTGACCAGCAGTCCATGCTCCAGGCAAGGGAAGCTTTGCATCTGACTCTGCACCAAAACCAGTAAGTTATATCTAAAAAAAGCACGGATCAAGCATGAATTCCCCAGCACTCACAAACATCTCAAAGCATACAGGGATTTTCATTATCACATTTAATAGGGGCTGTATGAGCACCAAAAAATCAGAAATAATATTTTCCTGCCACATATCAATGCAAGGTGAGCTTAAAAATGCTGGGGTTTCTCCTACGAGAAGGCAGCTGACCTCAGGTAGAGGCTGGTTTGGAACATGCAAAATGTTAAACTAGTCTTAGGCTTCATTTGACTAAACTCAGGTTTTGAGGTGCCATACTCAGGTTTGATTTTTACTCTTCAATCCAGTATTACTACGAAACATAATTCAGTATCAGAAAGAAAGAAAAAAAGAGGAGGGCGATATCCTGTCCCTGCAGAGCTATGCAAATCTCAGTTATATTCAGTCATGGTAGTGAACGGAAATCTTCATAATCTAATTCAGTTTTTTCTTATTCCTGAGTTCCCATGTTTTTAAGCAAAAATACCAAAAGTATAACTGAAATTGGAATCCCAAAAAAGGAAGACCAGCCAAAATTAGCAAGTTTGGCTTGGATTCAGAATGCTACTCTCTTTTCCAACAGTTTCTCCTGAAAACCACAAATTAGCACGGCACGACTCGAAAACACACTCCGCAGACGGGATCCCGGCGGTAGCAGCGTTCATTCAGCCTGGGGGTGAGCTTTGCATCAGAAGCTGGAGCAAAGCAGCCCAGTGGGCTGATTTCAAGTGTCTCCAGTCCCAGAAGTCGGGCATTTTTGCTTCAAGCTTTTCTCCTCCCCTGCTCTTCCCAGGGAAATAACCTAAACCAGAAGGATAAATCTTCCCTCCTTCCTTTGCTTGCTCCAGTGCTGTGTTTTGTTCCACTGCTGTGTTTTGTTCCACTGCTGCATAGGCAAAACAAAAAAATAACATCAATACTTTTCTTATTTTTATTGCATCTGAGGAGTTTGAAAAGATCTTCATCCCATCCTTTTGGGATGTTCTTGAGTGCCGCTGAGATCCCTGAACTGGATCTCGTCCAGTTCAAGCCTTTGAACTGGATGAGAAGTCCTTAGTTGGAGGCACTGGCAAATCTATTTAAAATGGGAGTTATGTGACATACAGGTGGAATTTGCCTGGAAAAATGGGGCTTAATGAAAAAAAAAAAAAAAGTATCGGGGGGAAGAGCTTGAATAAGCTCTGCATTGCTCTAGAACTGGTTTTCTCAGAAGCTCCCAGGACTGGCCTAAGCCTGCTGCAATTGGTGACAGCTCAGCTATCAGCACCACTGGGCACAGAGTCAAGCCAAGGCTTCACTTGAATGCTTCACTTCTCATCTTTCTGGGTTAGGTTTCCATGCACTTCCTACTCAGCCTGGGCTGCTTATTGTTTTCCTGTGATCCATGGAGGATTTCTCTTACATGTGCAACATCCCTGGTTCTACAGCTGAGCCGCAGAAATAATAATAATAAAGAACCTTCAACCACTAAACACAGCAGCAAAGCACTTCTTGGAGAAATTTGCAGATCAGCTGAAATCAAAACATTCCCCCAAGGTGGGATGGTGAAACTTTGACAGATCTCAGGCAGGTTCCTGCCCAAATGGCCTGCTGGCACCCGCTCATCAGCCAAGAAGAGGAAATGCCAGCTCCCCTCTGGGGGACACCACATGTCATGTGCTCTGTGGCTCCCCATCTAAGGAGATACGGGGACTGCACCAGATCTCAGCACTGCAGAGCAATTTAAACTCGTTTTGAACTACTGTGCTTCAAAGGTTGGTTCCGGTTTGGGCTCAGCTGCAAACTGGGTTGTTTGCCCGTCATCCTCTTTCAAGTTCACTTTCACTTTATGGGGGAAAACCCCAGTGGTTCAGTCTGCGTTTGCTTTGTCTCGTTGCATTGATTCTGGTTTCTGCGTAGGCAGACAATCGTGGCAAAGTGGAGTTGAACACAGATGCTTGGGTATTCCCCACCGCCACTGCGCCACACTCATAACCCCTCCTGCCTCAGGTGCTTTTGCAGGAAACAGCCCTAATCCTGCCTGCATTTATTTGACACAAAGGCTTAGATTGAACTGAAGCCGGGTTTAAGCATGTCCTTAAATATACTTAAGTTCAAGCAACAACAAAAAAAGATATTGTACAAGGACTAGGCACTCCAAGTCCTGTCAATTGTGGGAGTTTATGTGCTGACAAAGGTTAAATAGATGGAAAATAAACCATCAGGCTATTGAATCTGCAACAAAACAATGAAAGCACCTAGAAATTAGAGCAGGAAAGAAATTGGACAGAAACAGCAATGTTAATTGCAGTCAGCTTGGCTAAAGTACCTAGATGTAATGAATTATTTTCTTTTTCCTTGTAAAAACCATCCAAAGTTCTGAATTTGCCTTTACCTGAAATGGCTAAGAATTGTTTATGGGTTTAAAGCAATTACATGGTTTCACTATGACTAATCTTTTGAAAAAAACATGGAAAATATTGCTCAAATAAACCAAAAAGCCTTTTAGTTAGCAATAGCAAACCTTCAGACAAAGCTGAAATGAATCTGTCAGAAATGGTTTCTGGCTCCAAGAACTCATGGAAATGAGGAAATTCGGAGTTTGGAGCAAAAGCTGAGTTATTAGCCCAAGGTAAGTGCCTAATGAGTGCTAAATATACATGTCAGTGAAAGATATACAAACTGAAAGTGGCACTTCTCAGAGATTATGTGGGGCGGGAATAGCCATAAATGAAATCTATCAAGCTGCTCTTTGGGACAGATTTGTGACATAAAACCCAGCAAACTGGAGTCATGATCCCATCACTTTTCCTATTCCTGCCTCCCCACCACCCCCCTGCACCCACAACCATCAGGTGAGCCCTGCCCTACACCCACCCACTTCTGATGGCTTCTCTGCTCCCTTTCTGTGTTTTAAGAGGGGTGAGGGATGGGTGGACACACACCATCCTCTAGTTGAATACCCCAGCTGCCGTGACGCCAGGTCCTTTGAACTGTGATTTATTTCTGGAGGAGGATGGGGAACGCCTCAGTCGCATTGTTTAAACCAGAGCTGCCAACCAGCCTTTCGTTTCGGCTCGCTTTGCCCATTAGACTAAACAGGTTAGGGCTCAGCTGAAAGACATTGCCCATGCCAGGTGATTTATCATCATCTATGGAGCCCGGGGAATACAGGTCCCCCCCAGTACAAGCACAGCTCCCATTTGAAGCCTCATGCAGGGTAAGGGGTAGAAGGACCTCAGGCGTTGTTTATTTTGGATGTCATGTAACAGTAATAAATAAGGCCAAGAAGCAGCATGTGTTAGCACTGAGTCAGCTTTGGACGGCAGCAAAATAGATGATCTCAGAGCTGGAGGGGACCTCACGGGGGTGGCTCTGCTGGTTTCTCCAGGGTGGGACGTCACAGCAGCCTGCCAGGACCCTGCCTACCAAAGCCACAGTCACAACCTCCAGCGACATAAAACCCACAGTCACAACAGCCTTGCAGGTAACAGGATCAAACACAGATTGGAGGGTGCTGGATTTTGGGACACTGAGTTCTGCCTGTTGCTGTTTTACATCTTTTCTGCATTTGGTTTTCAATACCATCTGATGGACATGGTGAAAATTGCTTTGCCTGTGAACAATTCCTGAGCTAGATAGGATGCCCTCACAGGTCAGGGAAGGACTTTTCAGCCTTCCAGCCCTTGAGATGTTCACTTCATGGATGAGAGACTATACTACCAACCCCTTTGAAACAGAAAAGGGTATGAGACCTAGAAAGGGAAAAACTATATCTACCTGCTGAAAATTATGATAGTGAAAATTTTCAAGCAGCAATAATTTTGATGGGAAGTGCCTGGCTGCTTCCATTTGCAGTTCAGGCTCATGCTGAAATGCAGTATCTCAAATTGCCTAAGATTTCAAGATGACCAGGGCTAGGAAATTGTCTATTACTAACTGTAGTAAGCAAGCTGGGAAACAGATCTGCCCAAAAGGGGGTTTTCCAGCTCAGATTTGAAACTGATTTTCAAGCTCTTTCAAAACTTGTGCAAGTTTTCACATAAAAGAACTGAAAACCAGAACATTTGCCATTAGAGAAATTACCACAAGCCATCAAATGAGAGGGGCTAGGAGGCTGAGGGCTGGGAGGGTGTCACACCAAGCATCGCTTGTCCACCTGCACAAGTATAGAGGGTGTTGACCTTTACCAGGTGATCATGGAAACGTTATCTTGCTGGAAAGGAAAGTCTCCAAAGAAATGCTTTCTCCCCAAAGCGCAAAGCTGTCACTCTTGGGAAATGGTATGGAAAAGCCTCCCCTGTGCATTTTTTTTCACCCTGTTTTTTTTGGAAAGGTGTGGATGAAGAGTAGTATTACTCACCCTGGGTAACTTAACACGGAAGGGACACAACGGAAAGAGGAGAAGAGCGCATCTGGCAGGGAGGAACTACAAAACATCCACCCTTCCATCCCGGCTGCCTTTGCTGCATGGGAAACCTCCCTCTCTTTTTCAGAAAACCCTATTTTCAAACCTGGTGTGGGATGTCACACGTAATTTATTATGCTTACATGAATAAGGGGACTGGAAAGGAGCCTGCCAGCACATTGTCATTGCAGTGGGTATTGATCCTTCACTATCTGAGCTACGACATGTTGTCTTGCCTGCGACCACAGGGCTGGGACGCCCCGGGCTGTGCATCTTGTCTATGCCATGTGTGGGGCAGAGCTGGGGCACATGGAGCCCCAGCAGTGACAGACAATCCTACAGCAGCGACAGGGAGCCCAGCGGCGTTGTCTTCTCATAGTGTGGTTCAGCATCACATGGTGCCAGGTACAGGGCAAGATATATGATCAAAACCCACCTCACACTCCTGCCACGTCTTCTTTTTTTTTTCCCCCTCATTAAATAGGATTTTGACATTACTATAGTTCTCCTACTAGAGCAAGAGCCTTTAGCAGAGAAACCAGATGTGCTTAGAGTTTTAAAACATGAGCTGAGAGCCTGAACTTTTAATTTATGGAAGGATTTTTACCAATTAAATTAGTCTGTATTTTCCTGCTCTCCCCTCCAGGCTGAGGACCCCCGGTGTCAGGCTCTGCGTAAACTGCAGCTGAGCGGCTGTAAACTCAGCAAAGGGGGGCAGACAGCCATCCTAATAGCAAAAGGAAGTAAAGGGTGAGAGAAGGGAAATGCTATCCTGGTTTGGAGCTGGGGGGATTCGCAGCTGGGTAGGATTCAACAAAGAGCTTCGCTGTGCAAGTAGCTACTTGCCTCTCCTTGTTAAGCGCCTGGGGTGGCTGCGGTCCCATGTCATTCCGAGGATATAATGCCGGGGTGCTTTTCAAAGGTTGCAGGGTAGGAAGACAGGTAATTCAGGGCCATTGACTTGAGCTGACAGGGGGCTATGCAGGCTTCAGTTGCTGGAGGAGTGTGTCTTAAGCTGGCTGGTGAGAAACAGCATCCCTGCCTGCCTCCCTCCCTTTTCCTCAGAGCTTAAGCTGTTTGCGGACCCCACTGTCCTCAAAAGACCACTGCAGCAGAGAGAGACAGAGCGGCAGGGGATGCACCTACTCACTTGGCCAGCAAAAGTGACTATGACATGGTCACGCACTCACCCTGTGAACAGAGGGAACAAGAGCTTGCACCACGCACATCACAGGCTTTTTGGTCACTGAAGTATGGGTTCCACACATTGCTTGAATTAAAACATGGCTGTGCTGCAATCACTTTGCTATATCGTGTGGGTTGAAGGTCTGCAAAGATGCCTGGGCTGCAACATTGACCCGAGCCCAGCTCTCCTGAGGTCCACTGTGGTGGCTCCAATTTATCTTCTCGTTCTCCACTGGGCTGCCACCCAGCCCGGGAAACCATTCCTCGGAGCAGCCCTGCGGTCACCAGTGCCACATACCAGCTTCCTTGCATGTCTCTGGGCTTACATGACACTTAGCCATGTCACACACCGTGTTCAATCATTCTTGGGAGTGGACACCCAAACACGCACCCAGCCACCACGTACACTGAAGGATATTTTGTAATCAGTAATGAACAGGTTAGCACTGAACCACTGATGGCGACCAGCCCTGGAGCCTCTCCTTGCCTTGCAGACGATGTGTCCGCAGCAAGCAGAGCAAGCCATGCATGGGGAGCAGCGGAGGCATGGGAAGAAAGCATGCAGACCTTTCATCTGTGGAGGTATTGAATTTCCCCCTTAGCCTTAACTTGGTCCCTGAGCCGTTTTGATGGAAATTGCCATCACAAACAATGTGCTCTGTTTTCCTCACCAGGATCCGACTGGGAGTTGAAATCCCCTTTATTATCAGGCTAGGTTTTCTCCTCCTGTTTTCAGGAAACAAAAAAGAAAAGGAGTCCAAGGGCAGACCACGACAAACTGAGTCTCCTCCATCTCTCTTCCAAATCCTCCAGAGATACTATTTCATCTTCATCATGATATAGAAATAATATTTATCTCAGCTGCAGCCAATATGCAGCATCTGTAGAGTGCTGCATGTGTGTGTCTGTCACACATCTGGATGCCTGTGATGACAGAGATGAGTTCAAATATGGCCCTGTAACATGAGTCTAACAGGAACTGCTGGCCATCACCCAAAGTAAATGGCCAGGACCGTCCATACACAGAGCGAAGGCAGTGGTCAGCTGCTCCTCTAACTATGCTCACACCACACTTGCCAAAGCAAACTGGCTGCTTTGACCCCTGACTGAGATTCCCAATACAACCCTCTTCAAGCAAGCCATGGAAAATCTTGAATTATTCCAAAATACAAATAAAGTCTGAGATGGGAAAGACCCAAGAAAGCATACTCCATGCTGAACATTGGACAGTTGTAGCCTGATTTGTACACTCTCCTTCCTGAAGATACTTGTATTTTCTATAGTAGATTTGAAAAGAACAAAATCCTTAAGATGAGAAATGCTACACAACTCTGCAAAGGTGTTTTTTCCAGGAAAAAGGAGGTAGGGTTGGGGGAAAAAATTACATATCATAGGCTATCAATGCTAGTCTATACTGATCTCTTCAGAAAGTTTTCTACTGGGAAATGATGTTCTGTGTAACTACCTTGCTTTTTGAAAGCATTGTGTCAGTACTGCTTGATTTTGTCAGAGTTTACCGGCTTGATTTTATCCAAGTATTTTGTCTTTTTCATCTAAGTTTTGCATAAGCCTAGATAATCCAAATTAACCCCCCCCAAAAAAAACCCAATTCAGCTTTATCAGTGAATGTTTTTTTCTCATTGAAAAAAAAATCACTTTGTGGGCAAATTTGATAGTCCATTTTGACACAGAAGGGAAACAAATTTTCCTTCAAATTCCTTTTCAAATTATGAAAATTTTCATAGAAGACAACATCTGGTTCCCACATGTATATGATTTTTACCATGACGAAGCTTTAAGTAATGGTGTCTCTTCACATCACACAAGATTAATTCAAATTGGCTTGGATGGGAACGGTCCATGAATGCTTAGAGCTAGATGGGAGAAAAAGCAAAAAGGCAACCAAGAGACTATACTGTTGGCAGAGCTGGTGGATTCCATTGGGAGGTCAGTGTTAGGTCTGATACTTTTTTACATCTTTATTAATGACATGAAAATGCAACACAATGTGCCAATAAAACAAGGAAAAAAAGAGAAAAAAAAAAAAGCTAATGAAGCCAATAGCAAAAAAAAAAAAAAAAATAGTATTTACATGAGGTTACTGGTTAGACGACACCTGAAATAGCATGGTCCTTTCTGGGCACCCAACACTATAATTTGGAGGGAGTTCATAGAAGAGCAACAGATGGTGGAGATGGAGGTGTTGAACTTGGCTCAAGGAAAGGTTGGACCGAGTAACAGGCTATGAGTGCTTAAAGAAAATAAACACCCAGGGAGAAATCCTGACCTTGTCGAAGTTGATGTCAAGACTTTCATTGACTTCAGCAGAGCCAGGATTTCACACTGTGGAGGAAGAAGAATTATTCCATGGTGGAGAAGACTACATGCAAGAACCATGGGATGAAAATAGAGGAGGCAGACTGCAAGTTCAGTATCAAGGGAAAACAAGGCAAGAGATTTCAGTTTTGTTTAAAGGCAGCAAAATCCAGAGTGCCAGCTAACTGATGCAGAAAAAGCCAACTGCAGTTTTGTAACTCCCCAATTAAAATAAGGTTAAATAAAACTAGTGTTACATATTCAGCTCTGATGAGAGAGGAAAATTGGATGCTACTAAAAGTGACGTTACACCCCCTGCAGCCAAGCTCCCAACTGTAGCAAGAGACAGCATCTCCCAAGTTCAAGCACAGATGGTTTTATATGGGAAATGTAAATAAGCGTTTACCATCTGGTTAATAAAATGTGCATCTAAACTAGATTTGACTACATGTCCCCAGATGTAAACATTTAAAACCACTTTTTCTTTTTTAAATCCATTTTTTAAGATTTTCATCCAGAATGCCCATGAGGAAGAATTCCCATTGGCATCAGAGGTGTTGAACAGAACCACAAAATGTCCTATCTCTCTGTCCTATAAATAATGAATTTGTATTAAATGTGATTGCTATCTGTGCAGAAATATAACCAGGCTCTACTGCCAGAATGTGTAGTACACTGCTCAATTTCTGATGAAATCTAGAGACTATTGGAGAGGCTGGCTTCTGAAATGTATAGCATATGTAAAAAATAAGGCATAAGGCAAGCTATTTTCAGAAAATAGTAACTTTGCTGGAAAAATCCGCTTTGGAGATGGAATCCATTTATGCATTTGAGTTGAGATTGTCAACCAGTTGTTTGTTACAAAAGGAAACACATTCTTGTGGAAGTGGAAACACTGTTGGTTATTTTTTCAAAAGTCTTTTTTCTTCACAAAATGACATGCTATTAAAATAAAACTCAAAAGGACTAACTAACCCTAACAACAAAGGAAAATGGTTTACTCCAGGTTGCATGGAAAGTTTTTTTAACTTAAAAGAAAGGGTTTTTTCTTTCCCCTTTACTTGCAAAGAAACCAAGAAATTTCCAGTTTGGCTTGGCCACCTACCCAGGTGGTCCACTACATCCGTCTCTCCAGTGAATGTTCCTCAGCTCTGCCAACACCTCCTACAGTTCTCCCCATCAGGAGGGGGTTTTACTCATGATGAACATTAGAATAAATGACTGAGATGAACGATACAAAAACATTTATATCCAGGAAAATGGGCATAACCCAACATCCTCTCAAGTCAGAGAAGAGAATCCAAGTTATTGTAGGGGGTCAGGCTAAGTCTGAGGCAACCAAACAGAAATGAGAAAACACAGCCCCGACCCCCCACTCCTACCACACCGTCATACTAGCTGTTGGAGTCTGCTGCCAATTTTTATCTTTATAAAGGGGCTGAGTTAGCAGGAGGACTGCCAGAACGCAAGAGAAGGTAAGATAGCATCGCTCAAAATCTCCATGTGCACGCAAAGAGGAAACACACTTCAGCGACAATATTAAGAACCTGCCAATTTCACATGAGATAAATAAGTACAGTTACCCTCCTGTATGTGTGTTTTGGAAGTAGCTTTAGTACTATACATATCAGCATTGTCTGTTATAAAAGTCTTCCCATCAAGGTTTGTATGGTTGGGTTTTTTTTAATCATCTTTCCAACCACCATGAATGGCAAAGCTGTAGAACAACAGTTTGTCTCCTCTGTGAGTCTCATCGACCCTCACTGACAATGAAGGAAAAATAACGTGGCTTTCCAGGTGGAGAAAGCAAGAGGAAGGCAAGAGATTTCTCCTGAGGACCACACAGGAGATTTTTAGCAGGGTGTGATTCAGATCCAGGCCTTTTGGACCACCACAATCTGTTTGTCTCCCTGGAGGTGTAAGGTCTATTACTGTGAGACTATGTTACCAGAATAGGACAAAAATCATAGAATCACAGAATGGCCTGGGTTGGAAGGCACTCTGAAGATCATCTAGTTCCAATCCCCTTGCCATGGGCAAGGACACCTCCTACTAGACCAGATTTCTCAAAGCCCCATCCAACCTGGCCTTGAACAATTCCAGGGACAGGGCCTCCACAACTTCCTATCACTACATGCCCTTGTAAAACATCCTTCTCCAGCTTTCTTGTAGTCCCCCTTCAGATACTGGAGAGCTGCTGTAACGTCTCCCTGGAGCCTTCTCTTCTCCAGCCTGAATAACCCCATCTATCTCAGCCTGTCCTCATAGCAGAGGTGCTCCAGCCCTCTGATGACTTTCGTGGCCCTCCTCCAGACCTGCTCCAACAGGTCCATGTCCTTCCTATGTTGGGAGCCCCAGAGCTGGACACAGTATTCCAGGTGGGGTCTAACAAGAGTGGAATAGAGGGCCAGAATAACCTCCCTCAACCTGCTGGCCATGATTCTTTTGATGTAGCCCAGGATACGATTGGCCTTCTGGGCTGTGAGTGCACAATGCTGGCTCACATTGAGCTTCTCATCCACTAACACCCCCAAGTCCCTCTTCTCAGGGCTGCTCTCGATCCATTCTCCACCCAGCCTGTATTTGTGCATGGAATTGCCAAAAATCAGATGCTTCCAAAGACTCTATCAGAAAGGCACAAGGAATCAATGCTGCATATTTATCATACTTGTAAAAATATCCTGCAGTTTTATTCCCTTTTTAAATAAACAATTTTCAAGCTAAGAACAGCACACTGACATCATTCTACTGGTTTTAGCTATAAGCTCTTCATGTGTTCAAAAGGCACCAGTGAGGGTCTCAGGCTTCATGATCAAGTCAAACCTCATGGTTGGACTAGATGACCTTTAAAGGTCCCTTCCAACCCAAACCATTCTACGATTCTAAGAGGTGGTCAAAGGTTGGACCCAGTCTCTCCAGGCACACCTTGGAGAGCTCCCATGAAACCATGGCACTCCGATGCTGGAGCTGGCATTTTAATTCTCTCTTTTCAATTATAATCTCCATTTAGACATCAGAACTTCAAGAGAAGATCTCTGAATAATCCAAGAATACCGTCCTCCCAGCTGGACGCACAGTTTGTTGAGAACAGCGGGAAAGAATCCAACACTACAAAGGTTGCCTTGAAGCACGGTTAAGACCTGCATTTCTGTCTGGACATTGAAGAACCACTGCAATGTCACTGGCTCTCCTTGAACCAAGTCAAACACTACTGAGGTCTTGCTGCTTTTGTTCACTCCAGATATTTAAAGCTAAATCATGAAGCAAAAAACCCCGAAACTTTACTCTTGCTTTGCTGGTAGTGGGGATGAAAACTTTTTTCAAGAACAAACCACTCTTTGACTCATTGTACATTTGCAGAAAGATCTTATCTTTTGCTTTAATTTTTACAGTTGTTACACTTTTTTTTTTTTTTAAAAAGGAAACTGCAAATGTTTACTGACGTGAACCATACTTGGTTTGTGCTTTTTCAAGTACCGGGAAAGTTCCATTGCAGGCACTCTTTGAAATGTTTTCCTTTTTCCTGCACGCTCTTTAAAGTTATGTCAAGTTTCCTCATTAGAAGTAAGAGGTGATTTCTTATCAGCTGCCTGGCATGGTGCAATGTTTGCATTACGTAGCATGATGGATATTACATTTTATTTAAGTCCGCAAAACTGTAAGAGAGGAAATGAAAGACTGGGGCCAAGGAACTGGCATTATCATGGGGTAGTCTTCCTGCCTTGGTAACAGCCAAGGACTCACACATGGTAGCTTCTCTAGCCTTCTCCAAAAGAACAACTGTTTTTTCATTAGCCCAGCCTCCCAGGAACCATGGCTGGACTGGGTACCCATTTAGGCTGCCCTTTCCCCAAAATACAAAGAAATCAGCCGGTTCTAATGAGAGGAATTGCATCCCTCTCTCTTTAGCAGCTCCCGAGCTCATTTCCCTTTTCATCCCCGTATGTCTTCCCAAAACACTTCCCCACCCAGTGCCCCTTTTGCCTCCAAAGCCAGCTTACTTGAAATGAGGGAATTTGGCTGGCTGCACTGTGTGTGCCAATGGTGGATTGGCTCAACCCCTTTGCTTAGCTTCTCACCAAGCTCTACTAGGACCACAGAACTTTACAGTCCTCCACAAGGTCATTCTCCAGAGCTGCTTTTTGCAGGGGGTGGTGGGGGAGGAGATGACCTGAAACATTTTCTGGTTTCTTTCCCATTCCTCCAGCAAATGATCTCCAGACTCAGTCTGGCATCGTGTGAACAGAAAGTCCTCGTGAAGCAATCCAGACAATGCCAGAGCACGTATGGAAAGAAAGCCTGGAGCTGTATGTGGAAGAGGAGAGGCATGGAAAATCTAAGTGAAAACAGCAAAACTGGGAGGGAAGATGAAGGAGCGCTCCCCTCCTGACTGCTGAAGCTCTATGCATGGGCAAAGTCTACGGATACCTGTGCCCAGAAGGAGAGGACATGGGCAACCACCTCCAGCTGGGGAGGGAAGGGAGGGTTTGTGGAGCATTTCCTGGTGCAGGGGGACAAAAGGAGACCTGCTCTTTAGCCTGGTGGCCAGTCATGGCACGCCTGGTCCCCTGATGTGCTCACATGGAGTGATGACAGTTTTCAGTGGTACAGGCTGGGTTTTAAATAGCCTCTTGTGGGGCTGCAAGTCAAGACTATGGGGCCTTCTGCTAAATTTATGGGAATAAAATCTCAGGTGTAGACAAGCTGGAACGGAAACGATGAATCTGAAAAAACAATTAGGAGGAAGAAATGGGCTGTTCTTTCCTTAATTAGGGGGAATGTGAGGATCATTACCTCCCCTCTCCCATGAAAGCAATGGTTGCTAACACAGGCACTTGCCAACTCCTCTCCCTGCTCTGCTCAGGTGCTGGGTGGGAGCTAGCAGTGCTGGCGTGCATAGAAAAGAGGAAGGTTTGATGCATTTTCAGGGTAGCGCAGCATGGTGCACAGAGCCCTGGCCAAAGGTCCATGCTGGGAAGCACTGGTGGGTTGGGCAGGTCGGGGAAAGCAGCCCACTGGGTGCCCAAGGCATGTTGGATAGAGCTGGAGGAGGCCAGTCACTGAAGCACCTACCACCACCCAGCATCACACGAACATAGTGGTGCAATGGCAAAAGCTGTAGTTAATACGGGCTATAGCTGAACCCGAGTCCTGGAAATGCAATGCTACATAAGGATCCTCAGTAGCAACACGTGAGTTTCATATGGTGACTGTGCACCACCTCAGTTTCCTAGAGAAGTTCAAACCAGCACCCCAAGTGTAATTTACCAGTATCTTGTGTATAAATAGTTATAAAATGCTTGCTTCAAATGCCCATTAAAAAAAATTAATAATTAAATAACCCTCCAAACTCCACTACCTCCTACTGCATCTTTAGGAAAATATTTTCTTAACCTTTCCTATCTTCAAGCCTGGGGCTGAGCAAATCTCTCTCCTTCCCATACCCCACCCTGCCTGCTCTCCTCCTTCAAGGCAGCAGACTGCATGCTTCATGGTTAATGAAGTTACATAGGATGGTCGGAATGTCAAGATTTGGGACTAAAAGGAGGTGGAGGGGAGAAAAGAAGCTTTTCAAATTCGTAGACCTATTGTGAGCATTTGGTTTTCATCCACAGGGATCAATAGAAGGAAAAATTTCATAGACAGTTTAGTGACATGCAGCGTATTTGACTTGCAAGGTCTGGGACCTTGGGCAGGTCTGAAGGGGTGCTCTGGGTGTCCTGGGCACAGGACATCTCTGCTTTTTCCAACTGCCAGTTATCAGCCAGCTCTGTGTTGGGGGTGGGCTGGACATCATAACAGAAGGGCCACGAGGTTATTTCTTTTTTGTCTTGGGTGTAGGCTAGCTACACAGGTGTCCCAACACAGGAGCAGTACCACACCAACCCCAGAAGCACCCAAACTTCAGCCCTGAAGGCAGTGGAGAAAGCATGCAAAAGACTCAAGCTCAATGATGAAGTTACCATCTCTTGCTGGAGAGTGCTGCAGTGAGGAGAGACCTTTTGGGAGGCTCTCAAGATGTGGAAATAGGGTTACCTATGTGATGCCTAGAGGTGACAAAGTTTCTCTTGGGGTCCAGGGAAGGGTCTCTTCCCTTTTCCCTCTGGGTGGTTACCATCCCTTACCTGGTACTCCGGTTCTTCCCAAACTGACCACCCTCTTAGCTCATGCAGGATATGAGGGCTACAGTCTGTAGCCAGAAAGACTCAACACCTGAAAATGAATCAGCCCATTTTTTTAAGTAATCTAATCCTTGGGATAATATAACTCATTTTACATCCAGAGCATTTGCCCCCTTTTGTTCCTAAAATCATCTGGTTATCAAATCCCAAGACAGAGCTGTCAGTCTGCCCCCAGCCATCTCCGCTGCTGCACATGAATGGGGACAGACTAATTTTGAAGTGTTCCTGGGGTAAGAGTGACCTACTTTCATGGCTGCGGTACAGTTCATTACGAATTCCTAATGATCTCATTGTTCCATTAAATGAAGGTTGCCACCTGTCCTGAAGACTTTAGATCAAGCTGGGATTAACATATCTGCTGACCCATTTCTCCCTTTTGTAGGACACAGCCCTATGATCAATAGGGTTTTTTTCAGACCATCCAGGGTTGAACCTTAGCAGTGCTGGGTTCGATTAGCAGGGGATGCTCAGCAGCAGGGCTCCTGCTGGTGCTGGGCGCTGCTGAAAATCCTGCCCAGCCGATTTGGCCATCAGACTCCACCTGCCTAGATCCCACCAGAAAAAAAGGNGGGGGGGGGGGGAGGAGAAAAAAAATAGAAGGGAATTGCTGAGGCTGTATTTAGGGCAAACTAAATTCTTCCAATTTAAGAGAGAGTCTATAAGAGACTCTATTAAGGACCTGGAGGCTGCCTGTGGTTTTGCTCTGGGCAGTCATCCCTACTGCAATACTGTGGTAACAAAAAGCCCGTCTTAGCACCCAGCAGCCATTCTGGCTTGTGGATCCTCTCAGGGATGATTGCTCAGCAGGCTGTCCTGGGACAGGCAGCCCAGCTGGGCTAGTAGCAGAGTGCAGGCAGCCTCCCCTTGGCCTCCGGGAGGACAGAGCCCAGCGGCTGAGAGGGCTGGAGATGGCAGGTTGGAAGCACAAGCCATGCATTACGAGGAATAAAACAAATAAAGAAAGAAAGAGAGAGGAATAAATTCCCATGGACAGGCTCAGCGAGTGCATTGCAGCCAAATGACCTCAAGTGCACTGCTTTCTTCTCTCGCTCGAGGAAGGCAGAAGTACAGCTGCATTTTTCATAAATAGGAACACCCTAGCTTGATGTTTTTTAAAGCTGTCTAGACAGTAGAGCAAGACCTTATTTCAAGTCACATAATCTCTTTCCCATTTTTCTTTGCAGCAGAGGACGTTTTCCAAGATTAGCTAGAAGCTGGTGGAGCAACATGTTATTAACCTTGGGTGTGCCTCCCTGCTTTAGGCTCTCCTTGTCCGAGCTGGAGGTGCCTTTCTGTCTGATCACGTCTCCCCCTTATTCATGCCTTCTCCCTTGACAGAAAAGCTTCTTCTTTCACTAGCTCACAAAACTGAGATAAAATTACACATGGGTTGCTGGCAACTGGGAGCACAGCGGGTGCTGTGGCAAAATGCTGGCTTCTTTTAGCAGAAGGCAAATATTATTTTGTGCTTCACAACGCTGCACTGATGCCTCCACCTGAAAATAGCATTAAAGAAAAAAAAAACAAAAAAGTTTTGTACTGACTGCCACTAGGCCAGCACGCCCCGGGATGTTGGAAGGAAGTGGTCAAAGCTGCTAAATGTGAGAGATGGTAGAAAAAAAAAAGCACTGCTTGGGAAGGATGCTCTCAGCACAGTCACATCCCTCCAGCACATTTTGCATTGCGCAGCCTGCACCTTCCAGGGCTGAGCATCCCTGGGCATTTTTCTGGGCATTTCTCAAGCCTTTTGCTCTTCTGCGTTCAGACTGCAAACTCTTCCCATGCAGCAGAGAAGGCAAATAAAATACACACGTGCCATTTTACTGCAGCACGTGGCCTCAGCCAGCAGCAACAGCTCATCCTCATTGCCTGGGGATAAGGACACACCATGGAGGTGTTGCACCAAGCACTTTTGATGCAGAAGATGCTCCTTTAGGGCCAAGGATGAGGCTTTCTGAGTGGAATGATACAGGCATGCAATTAACATCGTGTACCCGACACGGTCCATTTTTTACTGCGGTGACATGCAGCGATCTGTGCTTGGGTTATCTGGGGGAAGCAGAGTCCGCAGAGTCCAGCTCAGCTTGTTACGCTGAATTAAGTCAGCAAAAGCTGAAGACAAATAGACCATCGCAAATGAGATTATTTCAGTTTAGAGAGCGGGAATAAGAGGTCTGCTGCCCTGCTGGAGATGCCCTGGCTGGGTAGAATAGAAAGTCAGTGGTTTGGGGGGAGGCAGGGATGTGTTTATAGCTGAAGCAAAGGGCACATTGCTTGCCTGATGTCACAAGAGCAATGCTGACCCTCTCCCTGAGCACTATGTACATAGGGTTATCATCTATCAGAGGTAAAACATGCGGACTGGGAGAAGAGGACTGCCCTCCTCCCCACCTCTGTCTGCAGGATTGCCATGTCTCCCAGCGGCTGTTAAAGTGATTAGCCATGCACAGTAGCAAGCCTGGGCAGGGATATCTCTTTTTTCCTTGCTTAGTGTTTTGCTTTAAAGCTCAACAGTATCCAGTATTTCTCTGCTCCCTAAAGTAAGCAGTTAAAATCTTCCAGGGGAGCTGCTTTTCCTTAAAGAAATTCTTTACTGTTAGGCAAAAAGTGAATACATGATCTGCCTTATATTAATGCTTTACTTCACAATTTACATATCAAGTGCTTTAATGGATTGTTTTCAGTATCATTGTCCCTACCATGAATAAACTTAAAAGTAATGGATTTGCAATTCATAAAAGTTTAATTACAATAGTTTGTCATTTTATTATTTGCAATTATTACCATAAAGGTAATAAAAATTGCAGGATGTCACAACTGAATACAAATCCCTAATCAGAAGCAATCAACTCATGCTGTAACCTTGAACAAGGGTGATTTTATTAATGCAACAACTCTGGAGCTCAAGCCGCTGCCTTCCATGTAGCAGCTGTGGTATCCTCAGCCCTGGCTTGGGGCCGCATCATGCTTTGGATGATCATGGTGGGATCCTCTTGCCCCAGCTCTTGGGCAGTCCTGGCCACTCCTCCCCTTTGAATCTCTTTCTCCACAAACCAGACAGCAAACCATGCATTCACCCAACACCTGTAGATTCCCCTTTGTTTGGGCACATCAATCTGCTAAAGCAGTTATCCACCATAATTCTTATTTAATTATTAGCTACCGTTTCTTCCAGTTCCTTTGGATGAGTTTTTTATTTCTATTAAGTTTAAAACTCGGCATTAAATACTAATTTCTGCATCATATTCTTCTAATATTTAATTTTCAAACAATATTTTTTAGTATTATGAAAGATCATTCCTAAACCACCACAGTATTCTGCCTCCAACTTGGTGACCACTGCAGCAGAAGTTTCTTTGCTCTGAAGTACAAAGGATAAATGGAGAAGGGTTAAATAATATCTGTGTTTGCTGCTGTTGCTGCTGTCCCCATGAATATTTCCAGGACTCGCAATACCCACGTTCACATGCAGTTAATTCTTCCCACTTGAGGGAACAAGATACACGTTTCCTCATCCCTGCATCTTGATAGGCTCCAGTCATACTCATGACTCCCTGGCATATTTCCTTTTGCTTGGCCCGATATCTTAAAAAAACATGTTTTAGAGCAGTTTTCCACTGGCCAGTCTCAAGACATCTTCAAAAGGCATGAGAACTGCACCCAGAGCAGCAATTAGGCTGTAATTAGGCAGAGACTTTCCCAGTGAACGCCCCCGAGGGGCTATATTCCTGATGTGGGAGGGGGTCTTCAGGTTGGCTTGTCCCATCGTGCTAAATTTAACCCTTCTCACCATCCTTTGCCAATCTTTTCCACAGCCCAAGCCCTCAGTCGGGTTTGTTCTTTGAAGTCCATTAATTGGTTGGG
Organism: Chionis minor; assembly: GCA_013398295.1. NCBI lineage: Eukaryota > Metazoa > Chordata > Aves > Charadriiformes > Chionidae > Chionis > Chionis minor. Next base: position 277,415 of record VZSF01004660.1, on the reverse strand, counting down.
AAGAAGTAATTCCATTTTTAGCTTCATTTCCTAGGGAAAGCATATGAGCATTTGCCTGTCCTCCCTTAATCATTTCTCAATGTATTGGCCAACTTCATACAAAACCCAAAAGAAGGAGAGGGGTCTTGTTGTCGCTCCGTGCCTATGAGTTACACGAATAAAAGGCAGCAGGGGAGAGGCCAGAGAAACGCATTTGATGTTCCCAAATCAGTGGGTGACTCTCACCAGGCTTGAGAAATGCAACACGCATACAGACCCCAGGCATACCGCAAGCCTCCAAGCCATCATATTTCAAACGCAAAAAGTTTCTGCTGCTTCTGGTTGGGAACTCAGCCACCACTTCATAAATCAACACCCCTTCTATCACATTTGCTCTGCCAGCAGACTGTTTGATGTGAAACAATACAGTCCTGGAGGCGTCAGCTTCCTTGGGTTATCTTAGTGGAAAGCTAACATCAGAGACCCACTTTATCCACTGGGACAGTGGTATTTTCAAGCTCCTTGCCTCCAACTGAAATTCCCTTGTACGACACCTTGAGAGGTCTAAATAGCCTCTATTTTTAAGCTGTGATACAATGACATTTTCAGAAAGCTTAAGATCTTTTATTTCTTAGCACCTCCACCTTAGAGAGGTTTACAGATATGTTCAGCTTCAGGCATGCAATTTTTCAATTGCCTTAGCTGAGACTTAAACGTGTACATAAAACCTGCAGGATCAGGGGCTAAAGTTAGGTGAAGGGTAGAAAACAAACCCACCATAGTCCTGGGGTATTTGCATTTCTCGTAAACATGCTTGCAAAACCACTTAGCAAATGAATGTTAATTGTTCTGCAGAAATCCCACCCTGTTCAAAAGAGAAGGGGGAAAAAAAAGCCCTAGGTAGATGTTGCCAATTTTTCCTTTGACCCCCCAAAATAAAATTCAGGTGATCTCATCCCACATTGATCAGCAGAGACCAAGTAAGAAAATAAAGAGGAAATTACTTCATCTTAAGAGCCTATTAACTGATGTTAAGCGATTAAAAAAAAAAAAAAAAAGCTCTGTTTGACAGTAAAAATCCATGTGACAAGACCTACAAATGCCAGAACAAGTTGGGTATGGCTGGAGCTGTCAAAGGTATATAACTGCAAACCTTTAAACCAATTTAAGTGCCTTCAGTTGGGTTTGTGAGACAATTACGCCAGGAACAAACATTTACATGAAAAAGGCTTCAGGCCTCCACTTTTGTTGCTTTTCCAGCCCAAGGCTGGCAGAGTATTTTATGCACGCTTTGGCTGCTGGTCTAGCAGAAATAGATAAAATTTGACAAATTAACAGGGCATACTCCAAACAAAGAAAGAGACCTTTGAACTTCAGCCTTGCAGCTGCAAGGATGCTGAGCCCAAGCTTAACTCATAGCAATGCTCTGGCTTTTAGACTTGTCCCTGCCATTGCATCTGGTCTCGGCAAGGAGAAATGCAGCAGCCCTGCTGGCTGAGAGGCCAGGAGCAGGGATGGGTTTGAGATTTATCCTTACCCAGGGTCAAAAGCAGAACGAGCCTCAAAAACTAAGCGCATCTCTTGGGATTCAGGGATTATCGAGATGATTCAGAAACTCTCATTCCAGCAATGCCTTAACTCCAGCACTTTTGCAGTTCTTTCAGGCGTGTTTCCGCAGAGCAAAGTAATTACGCCCTATAAAAACAAACTGAAATTATTATCGTAAGCCAAGGCGTATGCAAGAACAAGGAGTCACTTCGGGGAGAGTTCAGGCATTAACTGCTGAACTTGGTTTGACCTTCTGACTGCCTGGACTGGTGACTCCCAAAGCAGTCAAGGCTGAGGATGAGCATCCCTCTGGCTCTTCTTTTCTCTCCTAGATCCTTCCTCCAAACTGTCCTCAATTTTTTAAAGCCGTCCTTGGTGAAGGTGACTTCTGCCTATCTTTTGCCTTGCCAAGCAGCCCCATGTCAAATGTTCTTAAGGTGGGAGGGAAACCTCTTCCTCCCTCATTTTTTCAGGGCTTTCTGTGTCTGTAATGTATTAGTTAATCCATTGTTCAAGCCATAACCTTGGCTCTTATTGTGGAACAAACAGGAACCGGGGTGGCTTGACAGGTCTACTGCTTTCTTCTCTCTGGATTTAGACTTTCATAAATGATCCTGTCAAACCTACGCCTTGCAATGCCACAATGCTAATTGTTTGCAGTATGGATTGATGACATGGTATTAAAGGCACTTGGCAGGGATAAAATATGATTTTTTATGTTGAGATGAACAGCATCAGCAGAAAGAGCATCACTTGTCCTGCCTCCACAACTGGCCACCAGCGTTTCCACAAGCCAATGTCTCTGTGGTTAAGTGCTTAACATCATCTCAGAGCATCCTGGAAAATAAAAACTGTTCTCATCCCTGAGATAAACTCTGTCTTTCAGACCTTTTTCTTTATATGGAAATACTCATCAAGTTCCTTAAAATATGAACAAACAGGAAATTCTTTATATGCCACTAAAATAGAGTAAAAATCCTCACTAGATTGACACAAAGGTAAACAAAACATGGACTATGTAAAAAAAATTACTTCAGTTCTCACCAAATAACTCGATTTTTAAAAAGTAAAATAGATTCATCTATCTTTATTTTGCCCTTCATTGCGTCAATGAAAGCATTGCCAAACTTTGTGGCAGTTGTCATTTTCAAGAAAGGGACCCGTACGACAATTTCTTCTTATTTTCTTTAAAAGCAAGTTTTGTGACCATTCCCTTTCTGTAACATCTTTGCTTCATCACCTATGACATTCATTTTCCAGATATTAAAAGCCAAAAAGAGGAGCTGTAAGCACATAACCCTCTCTTGGCAATTCCTGCACGGGGAAGGTGCACCTGGGAGGGATTGCACAACAGCTCATGTGCAGATGGAGGAGACAGACCAGCCACAGAATCAGGAGGGGTCTGGGGAGTGTCTAACTCCACATGTCCCATTACGTCTCTCAGCGCTAAACACTTCCACTGCATGGTGGTCACGCTGTGAGGTCTGGACAGGGTCATGCAATGAGGACTCCACTGAGGTTTAGTAAATACAGAGCAACTACAAGACCCAGAGCAGCTGTTTTGTGGGATAACACCTTAAAAGCAATGTCACCTTTCCATGGTCATCCCCACAAGTCCTACCCACCCTGGCAGGGGTAGCATAGACTGAGGCTGGGTGTTTTTGAGAGCCCTTGCATCACCATAATCCCAAAAAGACTCTCTTATTTCTTTTTTTAAAGTCTCCTCCACCAAAACTACATGAGGTTTTCACTTTCTTTCAGTAGGGAAATTTGAAGACCTGTGCAGATTCCCTCGTGCTGTGCTGGGAGAGGGGAGCGATGACTGATTGATCTAGGTTTCTGCCATCAAGAGCACCAAAGGAGGTACCGAAAGTATCTATCTTCTGGAAGAAGGTTAATTACAGAAGCTCAGCTTGCACACAGGGGTCCCACCAGTCAGCACAAGATAAGCAGCTTTGGGAGTATAAATTATTACAGATGATAAGGCAGAATTTCCCCTTAAACAGCTTTGTACATATGTTCCTAAGATTGACTCCAGAGACACCTGTCATCAGATGTCAAACAAGAAGCTACAAAAATTGCAGAGAATTAATTTATGCATATGACACTTTCTCCCTTGTTTAGATTAACTGAATGACTTCAGATCCTAACAAGATGTGGCTAGATGATGGGACCTGGGAGTCAGAACTGATGGGCATCACCCATGCTCAATCACAGCAGGCAGTGAGAGCTCCACCACTCCGTCATGTCTGCAGAAATGGGGACTGGGTTTAGCCCTAGAAATAAGATAAATTACAGGCACCAATTGCTAGTTTTTGTTGTGACTATCTCTTCTGCAAGCGGTGTATAAACAGGAAACCATGGCCACATGGCAAGGAACTGACACAATACTGGTGAATACTGATAGAAATCAGGTCATATTGACATCCTTTGTTTATTCACAGCTTTGCTAACACTGTTTATCCTTCGTGTCTTAGCCACATATTTGGAAAAACTCCCACTTTGCCAGCCATCCACCACTCTCTTGTCCCCCCAAAATTATGCCACTGCAAACCCTTTGCCTCTAACCATCACCAGTAGCAGCTCCTTCGGACCCAGACCTAAGAGGATCCACGGTTTTGGGATACACACTGACTTACTCCACTCTTGCAGGAAGGTTTCTTTGTGATTCCCAGGAGCTCGCTATTGGCTTTTTGCCTGCAAGCAGGTATTTCCTACCAAGGAGCCAAACACATTTTAAGTGACGGACCTACTGAAATGCAGCCCACTGCAGGACAAATCCACAGCCTTACTGTGCATTTCACAGTAAAGATCAGCCTACATTTGGCTCTTTATCTCTACCTGGTAGTTAATTCATCCTACTGGAATGTGGAGTTTACACACACTATGAATTTCTTCCAACATTATTAACACACAAACATCTGCACTATTGCAAACATGATTCATTCACAGTGTTCTGTATTATACAGCAGCCGTTCATCTGTTCCTAAAAACTTTCCACCCCACTCCAGATATGCCGGAATTATATCAAGGTAGCGTTCCCACCGTCAGCTCTGGGACATCAGAAATAGATGACACGAGAAGACCCTTGAATTCCTGCATTCATGTTTTAGGGATTTCTTCACCCAGCTGGGACCGCAGCAGCTCACAGGCTTCTGCTGGCAGCTGCTTTGGCCTTAGAAGAGGAAAACTATTGCAAAAGCCAAAACTTTTGAGCTGAGAGGAGAAAAAGATTTCAGGTGTAAACTCTTATTACTACAACTCCATTTTTACCGGCTAACGAGCTGCTTCTCCACCCCCAGATTACTGCTGTATCACATTAGCTCTTGCTCTTCACAATTTAATCCAACTCATTTTTATACACTGCCTATCAAGGGAGTTTTTATTAACCACACAGCACAAGGAGTTTAACCTTTACAGCAGGTTGGCTGTATGCTGAATTCCTCCTTGCAAATCAGCCCCTCTCCCCTGCTTTTACAGTGAGTCAACGAGTCTCAGCCCTGGGGATCTGCCCAGTCGGACTCTGCAGATGGACAATGTGTTACACGTTGGTACCAAAGTCACCAATTGCATGAAGAGTGCCTACACCCAGTTATTGATTGGGGTCACAGAGCCCAGCCCCACAGCAGAGAGTTTGGGACTAAGCAGCTCAGTGCCTCAGGTGTGGCCGGCTGAGGAAGAGGATGAAGGCTGGGAGGCATTTTGTCAGCCAATGACCCACTAAAATTAGTGAGCTGGGTCAGTAGGGATATGTAGAGAAAGGCTTTATTCAGTGGAATTAGTGCCTGGGGAAGCCTCTATCTCTGTCTCCCCATATATTTGGGAGATTAACTGCCCATGTCATGGTACCTTGTATGGCTTCATGGCGGGCTTTTAAAACATGAAGAAACATGATGAACCAGCAAAGTTTGGAAAATGAACGCTAAGACCTTCAGCATCCAAAAAGATAGAAGCCATCTCCTCCATCATCCTCTCCAGCCTGAGCAGCCCCAACATTTCCAGTCCCTCTTGGAAGGGCTCCATTCCCTCCACAGTTTTGGCTGGCCTTCCTGGTCCCTGCTGTACCTCTACTACCCTCTTCAAGATACCAACACTCCACATCCCACCCTGCTATTTTAACCCTGAGCCGACAGAGTTTGGGGCAGGGTCTTTCCTGTTCTCCTGGACAACCACACACAGTTAAAAATCTTGCAGCTGGTCAGAGCAGCCAGATGTTATTGCCACAATTTTCCTCACCCCCATGCTCCTTGGTGAGGGAGAACTCTGTCTTGAGCTGCAGCCATAAAAGGGTCTGCTAAAGACACAGGGCGGGTTTGGTTTTGTGCTCCTTCGAGGCTGTCAAGAGCAGCTCTGTTGATGCTCGGATGTTCCCAGCTGCATCCCAGCCGAACCAGTGTGAACTGGGAAACTGAGCTCAACGTCCAGCCTCTGCCCCAAGCATCCTGAAAGGTTAAGAAGGGTCATGCCACCACGTGGGGCAGGGTTTCATCCTGTCCTCAATTTGCTTGTGGGATACGAAAGGAATTTTTTCCTATTTCTCTGCCAGCCAGAAAAAAAACCCCAACAACTTTGTTGTTGTTTATACTGGACAGGATTAAAGTTTTCAATATTTGTTATATTTAGATGTCTTTCAGACCCAGATTCAGGAAAACATTACGTATGATTCTTGCTCTGTTTATCCTTTGCTCCATTCCCTCGCTTTTATTGTTCTTCCAGTTTATTCCTCTTCCAATTTAGGTTACATTTCCCGAGGACCACGGCATAACCTCAGATTTCCCAGGGAAAGCAGCACCTCTCAGCAGCAGCAAGCAGTTTTGTGGCTCCAACCAGACCACCTTGGTCGTGCCTAAAGCAAAGCACATCCTTGCGGCAATCAGCCAGGCAGAGATGGAGCAAACCACTCTTTCCTGAATCACAGCCCAAATGACCCCTTAAAATGGATAACTCACCCCAAGATAAACGCATCTATCCACTTGAGCACGATGCTTTGTCCGAGCCTGTCTTTGTTCCTCCAGTGCCTGTTGGGTGCCCAATACCTGCGATGCTGCAGGGCTGGCACCAATGTGTAGCACAGCCTTGGCTTCTCCAGGGACAAAGGAATTTTTGTTCCTCTCCCCTCTCCCTCAAATTCCTTGGGCAGGAAAGGATGCTGATCGTCCCTGCAGTGAAGGGCTTGTGAGCAAAGCCCAGGCTGCAATATATTCTCGTAAAACCTTCCCAAAGTTGAGCATGTGAACGATTGCTTTATAAACAGGGTGGACAGGAGAGAAGTTTACATCCAGTGCTCATTTTCCAATAAATTTTTCCCTTCAATCAAGCTGAACAACACACACACACACACCCTTTTTCTTTTTTTTTAACTCCTTGTCCACTACAGTTTTGCAGAGCGGACACATGTTTTGGCGCACTCTTCCTTCACCCTCCCTCGCAGGCAAGGCAGGCCGGAGCGCCTGATACCCGATCTCTCTGCTGTGCCCTGGCTAATGGAAAAAAGCTGCTCACTTGGAGCTGCTCTGATTTATTCCATAATAATCTCTCCGATGGGGAGTCTTTGACCTCCCCACAGAGGCTCCATTAAAACTGAGCCTGGTTGCTGGGTAGGGACAGGTAGTTATTTTCTCCTGACAGTGACTGTTGTGCACAGTAATGTGCCACTTCTGCACACCATCTTCACCTTAAATATAAAGGCAGCCATTGGGGCAGAAACTTATTTATTCATTTCTCAAGGTCTGCTCCAGAACCTGTCATTTGCTTTAGCTCGAAACCCTGCGCACGGATCCTGGCAGAGCTCCTGCGTGTGTTTAATTTGAATAGCGCAGACTATCCGCCCACTCAAAGCTGAGCTTGTGCAGAGCTGCGTGGAGGAGCAGGATGCAAAAGGCACTTAGACTCCAGCTAAGCCTGACCTATCGCTTCTGGCCACAGGAAACTCAGGAACAGATGTTTGGTGCTGGGATTTTTCTCCCAAAATATCTCTGATGTTTAATTCACATTTTACGGGTTTCCTATTGCTGTGTATCACACGAAGGAGAGCATGCTATCAGGTTGCAGGGAGGTGAAGAAGGTATCTAACAGCTTTCCTCCTCTTTTTAAAGATGACTCAAGAGAAGTTTTTGGTTTTGTAAGTGATGGGCAATTTTTCAAATGCATTCACTGCAATCTCCTTGGAAGTCTTTGCTGTCTTCCACATTCAAAGAAATATTATTATAGTCTGAATAGCCAAGCATTGAACGTTTACAGAGAGGGATACATCTTTCATTAGCCAATATGATGTCACTGGGTAAAATAACCAGATGAGCTTTCAAACGTGAAAGTCCTTCTGCAGGTCTTGCGTCCAGCTGCTTAACCAAAGCTCACTTTGGGTTGGGGGTTTTTATCCCTTTAAGTTTTACGCTGCTTGTAATGATTAAGTGATTTCAGACTTGATAAGGCAAGATTTTTTGCTAGCAGATTCTTGTCACCTTTGAAGGAGGCTCTGCTACAGCAAAAATGGCATACTTTAAGACCTCCCTGTTTGCTGCATCCCCTGATTTATTGGATTTGTGCAGGAGTCCACCTCTAAGATGGTGTAGAATTATTAGGGTGCATGGCTGGTTTTGCTCCTTTTTGACCCAGAAGGGAAAAATGGCTGCATGCACAGAGTGCATTCCGTAGCAAGAGCTACGGAATCAAGCCAGAGTACTCAATCAGAAGACAAACGATGTGCAGGAAATCTCTCAGGTGACCAAATATTTACTGCACTAATGAAACTCCCCCAAAAATTTCCCACTCAAAAATACTTCAGAAGTTATCAGACGTTTTCCCAATTTTTCTCTACGTGGTCAAAAATTTCCTCTGGGAAGACCTTGCGGAGCTGCAGCTGTGTTCCCTTTCTGCGGAATGGCCGGGAGCATCTGCTGGACATGGACCAGGAGGCAGAGAGAGGTGCAGGACCCCATGCTTCAGCTCTGAACCTTTCCCCCAAGGACATCTCACAGTCCTAGTTGGGTTTTTAATATTATTTTTTTTTATGTAAACAAATCAATACTAAAAGTAACTCAGGGTTGAATAGAGCCTTGCTGCACCTTTCCGTCAGGGCTGGAGGGAGTAGAAAGCGGCAGTGCACCCATGCAGGGGCTTCCTCCCCAGTCTGTGAATTGATGAGGGTTGTTTTCCCAAGCATTGCAAAAAGCCATTTGTTTTTATGCCCCTCAGCTCTCTGATCAGGAGAATAACACTGATCAGGAGCGACCAGGATCTGCCTCAGCACAGCTCTTCGCTCCATTTAAAACTCCTGTGGGGCTACAGATGTGCTTTAACATCCACAGCGAAGGCATCTGTCCCTCTGCCACCTCAGCTGCCTGGTTTTTCAGGCAGCCAGTTACCGTCCCCAGCATCACTCAGGCTCTTTGCAGCCATGCCAGAGTGCAGGGCAGCACCCCACCGGAGCGTGCATCCTCAACGTGCCTTTGCTCTCATTTTGAGTGGGAGAGGTTGCAGGTATTTTACAGACTGAATTCCTTGCAGGCTGGGCAGACTGTCTGCAATTACAACATTTTTGCAGGGCATGAAAATCATTTTCTGCCAGACCCTGGGGAGCACAGACGCCAGCCCTGCTGGTGGGGGGGGGGGCTGGAGCTGCAATGTTTCCTGTCCTCCCCTGGCTGGGGGGCTGCTTTTTTCGATGGCTGGGCTCCGGAGAGGGCTGACTTGACAGCCTTTGCATGCTGTATTATCCACATGGAGCTGAGCTGCTGGGGATCGAGCCAGGGGGACCCCAGAGCCACATGCAAGTGCCCACAGGAGCGACGGGGCTGCAGCAGCCGGATGAGTTGCTGCCTGCCGTCCGTCCGCCTGCGTGCCCTTTGCAGCTCCCCGCAAAACCCTTTGTCTGCCTGACATGCAGTGGGGTGGGGAGGGGGGGGACATGAGCGCAGGCAGCTGCCGGCCCCCGCTGTGGCTTGGAAACTTGTTAAGTGTGTTCGAGCCTCAATGGCCAAAAGTGAGAAAAATAGGGGCTGTTTTTTCTGTCATGGCTGGTCCTGTCAGACAGCTGGTCATTGCTAGCTCCTTCCCCTGGTTCTGTCCCTGTGTGGATGGTATCAGGCTGGCAGCTGCCGCAGGGGATATGGTCCCCTGCCTGCTCTGGGGTACCCAGGTGGCACTTTCTTCAGGACAGGGAACTGACTTTTCATCAGCCTTCAAGATCATAAAGCCATGGCATCTCGGCTCTCACGAAAGTGCCCAGACACCCACAAGCTGGCTTTGCACCCCTGCTGGACCCTGCAAGCGAAGGAGTCCAGCACAACCAGCCAAAATGCCTGGACCCAAAAAGCAACTAAATACCCCCGGGGCTAAAGCAGCTATGCCAGGAATGTTCCGGCGGGCTGCCAGCCAAAAACATGAATTCCTCCGGCAACACAGTGCTGGACAGTTTGAATTGGGTGTTTTGCTCCTTCCATCACAATTCGGTTTTTTGTCTCAGTTCCGCTCCTCAGTAGTCCAAGCATGCTCATCCCTTCTTTGCAGTTCCTATAAGCATGTGATGGACCCGTATTTCCAGTGATCAAAGTGAGAATAAAACAGAGTTAAAGAGCATGTATTGTGCAGGTGAGTAAACGCAAAACAGAGGGCGAGGGAAAGCCCAGCCCTCCTTGGAATGACTGTAGGTATGGGACCTTACAGCCAAAGTCTTTGGAGCTTGGGAAAACATGGGATTTGAGTACCTAAGTGGAATAGAAGACAATGAGAGAAAACCAAACCATTAGCTCTGAGAATCTGAGAATCAAAGGTGGCACCCTGAGTGCCATCGGGAACACTTTCCCGAGCGAATTCACATCAGCCCCAACATGGCACTGTGTAGGACTGAGCCCTCGCTGCGCACTTCCCCCCGCAGCAATTGAGGAGATACCACTTCAGGCGATGTACAGATGTACAGGATTAACGCCCTGATCTCTTCCATCTCGACAGAAAATCTGTCCTGCCAGAGAGCAGCATAGTCGTGCTGCCATAATGCCAACCTAAGATCTTCTGTTAACAGTTCCCCTCCCCCCCCACAAAAAATGCTGCATTTCAAAGCAAATCCTCCAGCCAACATCTCTATTTATACAGTATCAAGTACTGGTGGCATTTAACAACTCCCATCGTTTTCTTGACATTATCTTAAACTGCACAGCTAAATTAAGCAAACCCACTGCCCAGCATATGTTATTTCTCATCTTCTTCTCTTCTCGCCCCACCACTGCCACTACCATTCCTCAAAGGGACCAAGTACAAATAATTCAGCCTCTGCCACTTGGACTGGTTTTAATCAAAGGATTTGCTGGGTTTCTACCGTGTGGGACACCTCATTAACAACTTCACACCCTTACGAAGGAAAAAAAGAAGTGTTATCCATTTCAGTGTTGCTGAGCTTAATGCTGGTTCCCGGTGTTTTGCACCAGGGTCCCCTCCCGGAACAAGTTTTATTTTGGTGGGGAACAAAACAACAACAAGATTTTAAAAAAAAGCATTGCTGGGCTGAAAGGGCTTAGAGATCGGTAGGAGCGTATTTGTCAGAAAAGAGATTAGAGCCTAATGAAATTTGTCTTTGTGTGTGTGTCTGTTTCTCTCTTTTTTCGGGGGGGTGTTCTTTGTAAAAAGCCAGGCTTATTAAAATGCAGGGAGAACTCCACACAAAAGACATTTCTTAGGGTCCAAAGGCGCGCTTATTAATGCAGAGGTTTTTGTACAGAGCATGCCAGTTTTGGGAGATTTTGGGTATTGTTTGGGGAGAAGAAAGCAAGCCTCACTGATCATTTTCTTTTCCACTTTTAATCACAGCAGCTGAAGCAAGCAGGTGCTGCGATTCAGAGCCCACAGAAAAGGGCAGGAGATGGGGGAAGGGAAACATCACGGGTAAAAACTCATCTGCTTGAGGGATTTTTACTATTTTGGCTCATTAAATTGCAGCACAGCAGTGTTGTGTTCACACTCTTCATTTCCTCTGTGAGGATGGCAAGTAGCTGCCGGGGAAGCATTGCACGGGCACACCACCAGAAGTCAAAGCCTGCTTCTACTGCAACAGGTTTGCATCAATAGCCAGTGATTTTAACCAAGGCATCCATTTTCCCACATATGTCTCTGATGATACCAAAACTGTTGGGATGCAAGAAAATGACAGGTTGTGGCCAAGACACTGGTGTGGAGCACAACTTTGATTTCTTCCATTAATTTTTCAAAGCACAATGGTGTCAACATCCTGCTGCAGCAAGCACGCGTGATGAGCGTCTGCAGAAGCGTAGCTGCATAGGGATGGTTTACCTTAACAGGGTCTTAACACTGGAAAAATATGAAGATGCACATGGGGCTTTTGCACAGCTGTTGAGGACAGAGCAACTACGATAGTGATGGCAGCCCAAGCACGCTGGCAGGCGTTTGGAGCAAAGGAGGAGAGGTACAGATTTGCCCCTGTCCTAAGGAGATCTTGGTACACCTCCCAGAAAAAGTTTGCATAGTCACTCACTCTTGGAAAAGCAACCCCAGGGGTAGGTTGTGCAAGGGGTTGGGACTCCACTAGTTCCTCGCTTGCAAGAGGGGAAAAACTTGAAAATCTCCACGATGCACTTTTAGTACTTCCCATGACTCTCAACCCAAAGAGGAAAGCCCATATCTACCTCTGGCTGTGAAACCTGCCCGAGGCTCCCACTAACAAGTGTTTCTCGAGCGTGACTTGTTTGCTATTGGCAGCAGAGCCCTTGGGAGTGTTTACTCAAGAAGAGCAGCAGTAGAAGTTTCTATTAACTAGCTTTTGACACTTTGACAACAGAGTTGGGTCCACCCAGCTGGCTTTTTTTCCACACTGCTTGCACGTTTCCACCTGCTATGCTATGAAAACTATGACAAAAATCTCATGTGTTTTCTTATGAGATTTTTCTTTTGAGAAAATGGGGGAACTAGTCCCGTGCTGCCTCAGCCAAGAGATGAGCATATGGAGGGTAAGCACTGAGAAGGACACAAACAGAGGATAGAGCAGCAAGCCCTGGGAACCAACCAGTAACCAGCACAGAGAACCAACAGAAAGCATCCCAGAGAAGCACAGCTGCAAACTCCCTTGGTAGTGATTTTTTCTCTTTATGCTTGATCTAATCTCATTGTGACAAAAAACAGCTCCGATGCTCAGGATAAAATACTGTGAGCTACCCCTGTTATTGAATATTTCTCATGAATGATAATTTTATGAAGCATGTGATGACTGTGTGAAACACAAGTAGTGACAATAAAATTCACTGTAAGCATGTTACACTACATCACTTGACTTGTTCTGCAGAGCCCTAGAGACAGTCACTGCACATGCTCAGCAATGCCATCCCATTAAGATGTAACAAATTTTGGGTTATATTCATTTATGTCTCCAGTCAAACAGTTTAACCAACCATCCATCTGCCAACATCCTCTCTTGGAGGTGCAGGAGCAGAGGCAGAGCAGACCACGGCAAATGTTTCTTTCTAAGATAACCTGCCATCACCCACCATTGCTGCCAGCCCAGCAAGGCACCCCACAGGCGAGGGAAGCAGAAAGCTGAGGCTGGGCTAAAATTGCTTAGTTAGTCTGATTGTTTTCACCTCTACTTGGAAGATATTTTAATGGAAATCAGATGGACTGAGTCTGGGGATAGGAGCTCAGCTCAGAGAAGCAAGAGCCTCTCCCCCTGGGGCTGACAAGAGCTCGAGACCTCACAAAATCTTTATTGTTATTCTGCTCTTCATATTGCAGCCCTGCTTGAGTGCCCCCCTAAAGCTGAGATCCCCAGTTTGCACAAGCACATAGAAACACATGTTCTCTGACAGCTCGCATACAGGAAACATTTTGATGGATCAACGTTTAGCATAAAAAAATGCCTGAGATAGTTCATCCCTCACCTAGCTGGATGCAGCAAAGGAGAGACCACTTGGTCAGAGCCATGGCCAGCAGCAAGCAGGGCAGACGAAGGAGCTTCAACCTTAAGAAGCTTCAACCTTAAGGAGCATATTTGACTTGCTTTCATACAGTTAGAGGGAGTATCAGCTGCCTAGCAAAAGCCATGTATTGTCTTGGGAGGATGTCTCCCACCCGAAAGCATGCAGAGCTCAGGGGTTATGCTTAAGGGTCAATGAAAATGACCCTTATGCAATGGTGCATGATTTGCATGGGGTTCATCTGCTTTTTGAAGGCCACTTTTTCTAGGTTTTATTCAGAACAGCAAATGTAGGGTCTCTGCAAGAGTTAATAGGCTGTCACAGGGCTCTGTACAAAACCATGAGGACCAGCAATAATCGTGGCTGGTCCAAGTAACTCAGGACCTGCTAAGTCACAGGAAAAGGCTACAGATGGTATCATTGGATATCAGCCAACTTTAAAATGGATGCATATTTTTATATATGGAAGAGAAATACATATATTCATATATATATATATATAAAATCACAAACCAGTGGAACTCATTGCCGCAATATAACTGACGTTTAGATTTTATCCATATTCAGAGAAAGGATCGATATTTATGGTAGGACCTAAGTCATCCCAGTATGGGATTTCTTCACACTTCAAGGAGCACATCAAGCTCCATCTGTCTAAAGGCAGGAAAAAATGTTGTTTGCTAATCGCCGCTGTGGGGTTTATTTCCACCTTCTCCTTGAGGCTGCCAGCTGGTGGCTGTGGGAAGCCAGACCAGGTGGACTATGGCCACTTGATGGCCCCGACCAGATGCACTTCTGGGTTGCATTCAGCCCCCAAGCCCATCCTCAGCTCCAACCGCCCACATTGGTAGCCCACCAGATGGTGCTCTCGGTATTAGTTAATACCAAGTTCATCTGCGCCTTTTCCTTCTACCGACAAACTCCATGGTGGGGTGTGGAGAAACACCACTGAGAACAACAGATTTCTGCATTTTCCTAGAGCACTAGGCAGATTGTGTGGCTTTGTCCCACACATAATGTGGTCAAAAACAAGAAACAAGTTTCTGAAGCATCTGGAGGGTGGGTTATAGTGCTAGCATGCACCTTCAAGTCCAAATGCAATGCATGGCCCTTTGGCTGCACCATGGTGTGGAGCCAAAACATTGGGAGAGATGGCAGAAACAAAGTCAGTGGGGAATGTGAGCATGCCCTGACACTCAGGACAACGTACCACACACCAATGGACCTGTGAGCCCATTGGGAACCCTCTAGCGCACCTTTTCTTGAAGGCATCCACCACTGGACCAGCTTCTTGAGCTTTTCTGGAGTGATACCCCACAGCTGAGAAAGATGTCTGGGACATTGGTGGACTTTGGTACTTCTGCTCACTACAGATATGAAACATTTTCTATTTGAAGGAAATGTTGTAATAGCAAGCAGAGGTTGCTCAGGACTGTTGAGGGATCTCCATCACCCAACATGATCAGCTTGCACCAACATCCACCATCTGTGAGCTTTGATGAACTCCGAGGTCCCTTTCAACCTTCACTTCTCCCCAGTTTTTCACAAGAAGGATGTCTGCAGTTTCCATGCCCTTTGCAGACTGTGATGCTCATAATTATATCAGGTCTGGAAAATTGGGCTAATGTAGGTTTGATCCTGAGGCTGTTTCTTTGGCCCAGCAGGATGGACTGTTTTCCTTCTGTGTTTCTGGCTTAACAAGGCTCTCTTTAATTTCTCCTTAATAAAACTTGGGGCAAAGGGGAACATTTAATGTGCAGTTAAATAAAAACCAGAAAGCATACCATACTGGCTAACTTCCTAAAAATTAAGCGCATTTTCTAGTCATCCATGGGACATCAGCAGTGAAATAAAACCTAAAGCACAGAAGTCTGACCACTAAGCAAACCGTCAGCTAACTCTGCGGCTTTTGTTTTTTACCAGTAACGTATTTTTATCACTGAGAAGCCGGAAAAGGGAGAGCATTAAAGGTTGCCTGCATGGGTACACAGGAGCACTCTAGCCATTTACGCTCATAATGAGTTTTGCTGCCTCTGAGCAGAGCACAGGTAATAACAGATCATAAAGTGGGTTTACCACCCGAATTGCCAGTCTCTGAAGGTTACTAAAAGCACATTTAAATGAGCATGGTCAGATCTGCCTGGATGTTTTGAAATCCCCGCTTTCTTAATGTTGTAGTGGAAACTTCTGTTCCTCCCCTCATTGAAATGGCTGAAAATCAGGAGTGGAGCAAATAAAGCCAACCTTGTTTCATCCAGGGGAAGAGTGTGGCCAAAATAATTTAAATTTTTCTGATGATGTTATTTGTTTGCTTTGTCCAGAGCTGTCCCATCAGCTCGCCGACTAGTTATAAAACTTCCCTGTTTTATGAAAACCAATTATAAAGCATGTCCACATTAGACAGTGTTAATCCAGCCCTGCGATGCGTTTTTCAAGTGTCATGCCTGGAAACCCCTCCAGGGCTCAAGGCCCCTTGCCAGGTGGAAAGAGCCACCACTGTGTCCCAAGGGCTGAACTTCCCTGTGGCAAAGGGCTCCCCTGGGAGTAGGGCTGATGGAGGCTCTGGGGCTAAACAGCCCCCCACTCCCCTTGCTCCCTACTGCAGGAAACTGCCCAGAAGAGCCATGGGTTCATTATCTCTAGTGAAAAAAATACAGCTCCCCTTTTCTTTTAGGATATGTAGTGGTGTTGGAGATGTCTCTAACAGCCTCTATTACAGAAACCCCCTGATATACACTTCTCCAACCCAAAAGGGCCTGAGAAGGTGGGCAATACTGCAAAAGAGAAAAAAGCCCCAAACACATTCACTACTGTGGTTTCAGTGCCGTGTTTTGCTGCCCCTCCACAGGATGTGGAAAGCGTCACTTCCCAGCCTACCTTCCCCTGTCCTCCTGAGCTGTCATCACCATCACTGGCACAAGTATCTCTTTCAAATCTCCACCAAGACCAAAAAGTGCTTTTTTCTGCTCAGCCTGGACCAGAGTTTCTCCTCTTTGACCCAGCCACTGAGAGAGGGGGAAGGATTTGCACTAATTTGGTGGGTGTCCTGGCATGGCTGTGGATGTTACACGTTGCTTCACCTTGGGGTTTCCCTGCTCCCTCATAGAGAAGCGGGTCACATCCCCACCAAAGGGAAAAAGTATCAGTGCAGCAAAGTTAATTCATCAATGTTTTGCTTCAAAATTTAGCCTCTGAGCATGGAGGGGCAAAGTGTTGGGGATGCAATTGCTTAGGTGTGTGGTTATGAAGCTCCTTGAAGACTGATTAATAATATTAGAAACAAAATAAATCTGCTTGGAGCAGTCTATCTTTGGTCTTGCATTAACAGAGAGGTACGAAGGCTACATGGTCCTAAGGCATAGTCAGAAGGGTGTATGCACTGTTTGGCCTGAGGGAAGATGGGCAGGTAGTTAACAAGATGTTAAAAGCACCAAGAGGTCAGTGAGATTAAGGGCTCAAGCTTGGACTTTGCCCCAAAGGATGGTGCCCAGGGCTTTGGACCACCTCTGCAGCATCCCATAGTGCTCTTGATGCAGTATCTACTTCTGTGCACTTCATTTAGGAACAATTTCACCTTCTGGAGAACCCAACTCCATCTTGTGCACATGCTTTTTCATTTACAGCCAAAAAGAGAAAAAAGGCTGCATTTCAATTGTTCGTTTAGCGTTTTGATTTTTCTCCATTTTGCTTGCCTTTGTCTGTGTGGGAATGTGCGTTTGTGGGAATGCAAAATATATTTTAATGTTTTCTGCAGTTGTTTAGTGGGTCTCCTTCTGAAGCCTTATGGACCACCATGGGCTGAGAAACTGGGATGGAAGATCCAGAGAGACAGCCTCATACAAATCCAGTGTCATCCCTTTGAAGTCCTTGGGGCTTCCACGGCAGCCAGAAGTAATTAGTGAGAGAAAGGGATTTTAAGAGCCATGCTGGCTCGCCGTCAGCACTTCCCGCTGACTTTGAATAAAGCAGAGCTGAGCCAATACTGAGCACTGTTGGAATTACGACACCAAACGTCCAACCTATTTATTGAACACGCTGTGGGGCTTGGAGACAGCTCTCTGCGGCAGGACTCATGCCATCACTTTAAAGCCAAAATTACTTAGCCAAAATACACCAGGCATCCAGGTGCTGTGGCTGTCCCTCCTACACCACCATCCCATCAAGCCAGGGGTGGCTGTAGGTTCTAATTTTCTTAGCAGACCAAGTTCGAGGAAGACCAGCACAGCTACCAGCACAAGCAAGAATTACCAAGTGATTTTATGCAGCTCCCAGATTTGCAGAGAAAGTCAGTAACTGGATAATCAAAGTGCTCCTTCTTACCTTACTAAACCTCTTGATCTGTCGAGTGGTCCTTCTGCTGTGGGGTGCTGAGCCTTGGCAACCAGGACTGCTCTTCCTCTTGATTCATGCAATAGCTCCTGCTATATAATGTAGTATTTCTGTTTGCCCTTTTCTCCCTTCCCTATAAAGCGAGGTGGGTAAAGTTAAAGATACTTGCCTATTGCTTAACTAGTCAGCTCTCCTGTGCCTGCTCCACTAATGGATGTCCCTGCAGTTGGAGGTATCACCTTCCCAGAGATGCTTTATGCACCTGGGAAAACCCCTCCTCCACCGCTGAACTGAGATCAGGTCTGTAGGGTGGCTGAAGGAGATCACTTTGGGGACATTTTGGATGAAAAGCAGGGAACGAATTTTAAATTTCCAGCATGGAAAGGTACAAGCACTTATCCTGCTTTTTCCCTTCTAGGCATGGCTTTGAGATGCATGTTCCTTTACCTCTGCGTTTCTTCTGCTATCTTGCTTTTTTGCTCCCTTCTTGCTTCCCTACATACCCCTTATTCCTCCATCATTATCTCTTAGTGAAGTAACTATTTTCCACGGTAAAGACTGTGGGCATCACCGAGGTCAGAAGGGACCTCGGGAGCCTCATGCTCCAACCTCCTGCTCAAAGCAGGGCCAGCCTCAAACCTGAATCCCAAGTTTTGCATGTGGTTATGAACTCTGCACTATAAAGATGAGCACAGATGTGACAGCGAGCTGTGTTTGGGGCAAATCCCTAAAATGCCCAGAGCAGTTTTTCAACAGTAAATTCTGATTCATGCAAAAGCATTTGACGTGTAGGAGGATTTTGATTTTGAAGGAGCTGGACAGCAAAACCTCAGAAACCAAAAGCTTTATTTCAGCTTTGAAAAAGCTGTCGGTTATTCTACCCTTTTCTTTCATTCTGATGCCCATGTTTTATATCACTTTACCTGGCGTTTGGACTGAAACTAAATGGTCCGCTTCGATAAGGTCGCTCCCATGTTTCCAACTCTACATTTCACAAGAACCTCTGCCCAGTGAAAAAACTTTGACTTTTCTTCCTGATCTGGAATAAAAGCAAATAGGAAAATGTCAGAAAAATTCATTCCACGCAATGGGAACTCAACTTCTGGACGGCTTTCGTTGCTGTCAAGAAGAAGGGTGGCTGGCTGAGACAGCTCATGAAAGCTTTGAAAGTTCATACAAAGGCTCTAAGCTGGCAATACGTCCCCCAGCCCTTACATCGACTGCCAATATCGTGTGGATGGGATTTTTCAGGGTCCCCTCAAAGAACTGAATATATGGCTCCCAGGACGCCTGAGGTCTCTAGTTCTGCTACACTCCTTTTGAAGAGTCCTAGCCCTTTTTTTTTTTAATTCTGCTGTAGATAACCAGCATGGGCCTCTTGCTCACAGGAAGCATTGTTAATGTGTCACCTCCCACCACGAGGAGTGAAAAAAGCGGGGGGAAAAGCCACATGAAGATATTAAAACAAGAAACTGGAATGTCTACAAACTGCTTGGAGAGTTAGTTCTTAATTCACATATCCCTATTTACTATTGAAAATGGCTATTTAAACTATTTATGGCATTGTAAGCAATCACTCTTGGTTTCTGCTTAGCCTCAGATGGATGGTTGGCCCATATGTCTCATGCTGTAGAATGGAAAAAAAGAGAAGGTATAGAAATGAACAGACATTTTTGGATGGCCACATCTGGTCCCCATGTGTAGGCCCAGCCTTGTGGAAAGCCTGCTGACAGAGAAAAGCTACATGTTATGGTTCTAGACAAGCTTCTTTTATAGATATTATATATATACATACACATCATTTATATACATGCGTATATATACATACAGATATATATTGAGCAAGAAAGAGCTTTCAATACTTTCTTTCTGAAGCATGCAGAGCCCACTTAGCCAGATGCAGACCACTGGGCAGCACCCATTTATTGCAGAGAAAGGACGCTGTTCCTTGTGTGCTGCTGGATGGCGAGAGGCTGGGGAGAAGGGCCCAGAGAAGACGCCTCAGTTTGGCAGGGAAGGGCCCAGGACAGAAAACAGAATGACTGATGTGAAGTGTTGGGTAGGTTTATGTGAACTGTCTAACCTGCATCCCTCCAAAGAGTGCAGGTCCTGGGGATGGATGAGATAAACAATTTGCCAGCCAGCCAGCCCATGCCTTGATGCCCAACAAGCAAACTGCTGCCGCTCTCTGGACACCAAAGTCCATCCTGCTCTGCTCCCATGGAAGGGGGATACCTGCAGATGCTTCCACTTAGTTTCAAGAACACCATCAGCATTTATGCACCTCCTTTAACTTAAGTCCTCCAATTCACTTGTAATTTTCCCCATATCTGCTTTTCAGCCATCTCACTCTCATCAGCTGGGGAAATCCACACCACTAGCTGCGAGTCCATTGTTTAGAGGCCACTTTAATGCTGACACTCCTTTGCTTAAGAACAGAAGCCTCCCCTTTCTCCATCTCCATGGCAGAGTTGGTGTCATTTCCTTAGCACCCTAGGACTCTGATCTTCACTGTGACAGAACAAATGATACTGCTGGGGTGTTATGGCTAATCAGCAGGACATCTTTAACCTATTATTAATTTGGATAGCAAACAAAATAAACAGGAACAAAACCAACTTGTCTCCTCACTCCAAACATTTGTCTCCCAAAGAACCCATGCTCAATACGATATTAAGAAGGGAGAAAGCCATGAATGCGTGAGCACTGCCGAAGACCTGGTGCTTTGCTGAATTAGGGCCAATGGCCTCCCAATATTAAATCCTTGTCAGAAGAGAGATTGCTGCTGAGACCGAAATACACTTGGATGGGATAAACTGGAGCACAAAACGGGCACTTGAAGGACTATTTTCCCTTGGCGAGACCGTGGATTTGTTCATTGCAAGGCCAAAAGGCATCTACATATTTCTGTAAATTGGAATTTTTGTGGCAGTTGGGGGGGATGGGGCAGAGCAGAATAAAACACTTTATACTTTCATGTTGGAAATGGGTGCCTGATGTCCCTCTGCCTTTCTGAACCCTCATCCTTGGGAGACCTTCTGCATGGCCCCATCCAGTGACCCCTGCAGCAGAGAGGATTAATGCTCCCTGCCATGCAAACGCACACAGCACAACCCAATAAACCAGCCCTGAGCTAGCAATTACGTTTGGAAGAGCACATCAAGCACCGAGCCAAGTGATCTCAAGTGATGGAACAGCCTCCAGCCCCCAGGGCAGCTGGCTCAGGAGCTATTTACACTCGCACTATGAAAAACATTTCATCTCATCCCCCAGTTCTCCACATGCTGTGGCTTGGAGGAGGCTCTCAGCCCTCCCTGTGGAGGGAGCAGCTCCTATGGGTGCCATGAATCTTCACCCCAGCCTTCGGGGATAGCTAAAAGCATCAGCACAAGCTCGAGTTTCCCCACTGTCATGCAACAAATACATTATGTGCCTGCTACCCCGGGAGATATTTTTTGGTGTCATGGGGATGCCACAGCCCTCCCCCCTCCCCCTGCCTGCAAGGGCAGGGATCTCACCAATCTCCTGTTTTCCAAACCCAAAATGGGGTGGGTAGAAAGCCGCGCCAGCTCTTTGCAAGCCCAGGGGGCAAACTGGTGTATACTGACACTCTCACATGGGAAAGAGGCCGGGCAGAGAGGAGAAGGAGGGCTGGCAGTTGGAAACTTTTTTTTTAAAATAGTGGAATTGGTGGAAAATATTTTAGAAAAACCACCCACTTCCCTCCACAGCCAGTGACTGCAAGACTTTCTTCCCCATCTATCACATTAGCAGCACCTTGGGGCTGTGACGGTGACTTGCTCTGACACAGCCATGCTTGCCTTGTGTTCGCACGCACCGAAGGGCCACCCTGCCTGCAAGGCATTTTCTCTGTCCCCGGCAGCTCTTTCATGCTCCTGAGCTAGTCTGCTACGGAAACGAGGTCAAGAATTCACATCAGCGAGGATGATACAGGCTTATCCATCATCTGCTTTTTCGGGATAACCCTGCTCACAGTACCTCTTTGTGCCATATTGGAGCAAAAGGGCCCAGGACTGATAACTGACCTGCTTTTCTCTGCTCGAAAAAGATTGTCACATCTTTCTGTGAAAAACAGCCTCTTTGAAGCCCTGATTTAAACCAGAAACCCTTCTTCCCCTTGCCTTTTTGAAAGACCTGAAGATGATCTTTCAAATACCAATGAGTCTTGAATATTTGCATTAGTAGCTGCCATTTGTTGTAGAAAACAAAAAAAACCCCAACGCATGCTCAAAGCTTCTATGTTCCCCCTAGCAAACCCCAAAATGGTTTTCAACATTTTCTTGAAGTTTTACAAGTCAAATCTGTTGCCTCTGAAATACCGTATTTTGCAGCATCTACTGAAATTAAACATGCTGTTTAAGTAAGCCTGCTCATACTCGTAAGTGAGCAACATGTATTAATTTCTGCTGGCTTTTTCCAGGGACGGAAGCACGGTTCCACAAAGGCTCTAAAGCAAACATGTTTTGTGTTTGCTCTTTTTTATACACAGAGCACCAAGTAAATGACCGAAAAACATGTTCTTAAGAAGTTACGTAAGTATTACATGTTCTTTTCTCTAGATCAGGCCATAACTTTTGCAGCAGGGGGAAATTTCTGTGGCTAAAACTGATAATGAGAACCGGGGTTTGAATAAATGGTCTTTACACCCTAGGATGGGTGTGTCTGCAGACTGGTGTGGACCCTCTGGTTGGGAGTGGAGGGCTTCTTTGGGAGTTCATAAGAGGTGGGCTTTGTTCATATACAAATTTCTTTGCATTTCCGAAGAACACATGGAACTTTCTCCATTTTTCTCTAGCAATAATTTTGACTTGGCTGAAAGTAGAAGCAACTGGATTATGCAGAATGTATATAGGAATTGAAAAGATGACAGGTTTCCCCCACTGATCTACACTATGCACAAATCTGGAAATCAGCAGTTTGCAAGATAGAGAAATTCCTGGGAATCATCCAAAATAAAAGTCATTTTCCCATTATAAGTGGACTGAAACTAGAGCTGCAAAACCAACCCTTTTAAATGTGAGCTGCGGTTTGGATGAGAAGCTCTGAATCTGCATCAGTTGACTCCCATTTTGATGTGGGGAACCAAATCAGACCAGTTTCATAATACTGTTTCAGATGTGGCTGAAAAACTCATGCAAGCGACAGATCTTCCAATGTTTTCCTTGCAAAATGGCTTCAAGTCTTGGTTTGAGCCAAGAAGCATAAGTACTGCTAGCAAAATCTGTCAGCGTCAAGTCTAGGACCATTTTTCAACGAAGTTACAAGCCTGAACCCAAATCCTTTCTGAAACCTAATTCCCAACCAAACTACACCACGGCAGCTTTCCATGGCTAGCTCAAGCACAAAGTTTTGCATGCTTTTGGAAAGATGGTTTTGCAGGCAAGCATTTCCTTCATTTGCTTGGCTCTCCTTCCCGTAACTGCTGTTAACATTCCCGTCTGTTTTGCAAGCTGCTAAATCTTTCCCATTTGCAAACTGAGCAAGTTTTAATTACTCCCATAATTTTGCCTGGAAGGGAAGAGCCAACCATATTCCTCAAATAATGAGAGCAATTGGTCTGAATACCATACTCCCAAATACACAAGCTAGGGTGTGATCTCAAAAAATAAACCTAAAGCACTATTTGGATTATATGAATGTGCATTAAAACAAAGGAAAATTTACTTCGGAGCCTTCTCCAGCTTTGGGTCTTACATACCCTTAGGGATGTCTGTATACTACTCCATTACTTCTCTTTCCTCCAACCCCATCCCCTATCTGTGCAACAAGGACCTTTGCCAAGTAATACTTCTAGCTATATCTGAAGGATAAGGCATACAAAGCTATAGTGTATTCAAACAGACATTGGAAATCGTTTCCTTACAGGAAGGAGCTATCCCAGTTTGTCTTCCTTTCCTTTTGATTATACAGCTCAGATTAGGGATAGTCAGGAAATTACATTTCAGCTCAGGAGCAATGCATCCCGACAAAGGGGAAGTCAGGCAAAAATGCCAGGAGGCCCACATGGATGAACAAGGAGCTCCTGGACAATCTCAAACAGAAAAAGGAAGCCTACAGAGGCTGGAAACAAGGACAGGCAGCCTGGGAGGAATACAGAGAAAGTGTCCAGGCAGCCAGGGATCAGGTTAGGAAAGCTAAAGCCCAGGTAGAGTTCAATCTGGCCAAGGACATCAGGGGCAACAAGAAAGTCTTCTACAGGTATGTCAGTGATAAAAGGAAGACTAGGGAAAATGTAGGCCCATTCAAGAAGAAACAGGAGACCTGGTCACCCAGGATATGGAGAAGACTGAGGTGCTCAACAACTTTTTTGCCATCCAGAGGGACCCGGACAGGCTTGAGAGGTGGGCGTGTGCCAGCCTCATGAAGTTCAACAAGGCCAAGTGCAAGGTCCTGTATGTGGGTCAGGGCAATCCCATGCAGAAATACAGGCTGGGCAGAGAATGGATTGAGAGCAGCCCTGAGGAGAGGAACTTGGGCTTGTTGGTAGATGAGAAGTTCAACACGAGCCAGCAATGTGCGCTTGCAGGCCAGACAGCCAACCACATCCTGGGCTGCATCAAAAGAAGCGTGGCCAGCAGATCAAGGGAGGTGATTCCACCCCTCTGCTCTGGTGAGACCCCAGCTGGAGTAGTGTCCAGCTCTGGGGTCCCAACATAAGAAGGACATGGACCTGTTGGAGCAGGTCCAAAGGAGGGCCATAGAGATGATCAGAGGGCTGGAGCAGCTCTCTCGTATAGACAGGCTGAGAGAGTTGGGGTTGTTCAGCCTGGAGAAGAGAATGCTCCAGGGAGACCTTATATAGGCCTTCCAGTATCTGAAGGGGGCCTACAGGAAAGCTGGAGAGGTGCTTTTTACAAGGGCACGTAGTGATAGGACGAGGGGTAATGGCTTCAAGCTGGAAGATGGTAGATTTAGATTAGATCTCAGGCAGAAATTGGTAGGGGGGTAGTGAGGTACTGGAACAGGTTGCCCAGGGGAGCTGTGGAGGCCTCACCGCTGGAATTATTCAAGGCCAGGTTGGATGAGGCTTTGAGCAATTTGGTCTAGCAGGAGGTGTCCTTGCCTGTGGCAGGGGGGTTGGAACTTTAAGGTGCCTTCCAACCTAAACTATTCTATGATTCTATGATCATATTTGGAAAAATAAATAATTTAAAAAAAAAAAACCAAAGAAGAAAGAAAGAAAGAAAGAAAATAGAAGAATATCGAGGAAAAGGAAATTTTTTAATTTCCTGACAAAAACAATCCCATGACTTTTATGAGGTTTCAAAGGCTTTGTTACATTTCTTTCCTTTCTTTTTTTTTTTGTAAAGTTTTACCACAACAAATACCACTTTGCACATGCTCCTTTTTTCAAACAAAACATAGGTCACTATAAGAATGCACATACATTTTCATCCAACTTAATATTTTAACATGGAAGATGGATGGATGGATACTGATGGAGCCACCAAAAGTAAACAAACACCCCATGACCTACAGCAGATCCTGAGCACTGTTGAGAGGACTAACTTGGCTCTGTGTATTTATGATCAGAGGGAATAATTTTTGGCTTTTATAGCAAAAATTTATCCCTGGTTCTTTTTGATGAACAACTGACCTAGAGAAAAGTGTATTTGTCGCTGCAGCGTGGTGGGGAAGTGGGACAGAGCAGAGCTTTCTGTTGAATGCAGATGAAATGTGGCTGAGTTATTTACTTCCAATATTAGATTAAGTGCACTATGGGAACGATGGGATCAGGTGGTTAAAATACATTCATCAAAATGATTTATGTTTGACTTCTGTAAGAAGTTATTATATGACAGGCTATATACCATGCTCAGTTTAACTCCACCCAAATGCTCTTAGCATTACTGATTTCTTGCAGTTTACACGTATATATAATTTTTCTTTTGTACCAATGTGGTGAAAAAGCAAGTCAGTTGTGTGCTTCAGCAAATGGCATCTCTCAGCTCTTCAACACACACCCATAACAATTTGCAGCCATCACCATGAAATCTGCTCAGAGATGGCCACCCAAATCCTTCCTTCTAAGTACGGCACAGGCAAACCTGGCCCCAGTTTTCAGGGCTGAAACTGCAGTGAGGCAGGACAAGCCCCCTGCAGAAAGCAAAATGAGGGCGAGCCGTCAGCACTGAGCTGGCGAAGGAATAAATCTTCCTTACGGAGATAATCAGATCAGTCTCATCTGACAATACAGAGTCAAGGACAGCACGCGCGAGGCTGACTGCATATGGGAGAAACGGGAGTGGCAGGGACTGGAAACACAGCAAGGCTCGTATACAGCACCCATTTTAGCAGGGGATCAGAGCTCAGTATAATTTCCTGACGGGACTACACATGGTGTTTGCCTTTCGACCTTTCCCTCTAGGCAGTAATAATTTGCATATCATAGACCTGTTTACATCTAGCCTTAAATACACGCAGCTCCACATCACAGGAATTAATTCCTGATGTGCAGCTGGCAAAGGGGACGCTTTTACCTTCAAAGACCAAAACTTCTCTTATGAAGGATAGACACAACACCAGTAAAAAACCATTATATAGGTCCAAAATTTCTGGTGACACAATCACTTTTCTATGCATAGGGTAATGAATTTCTCTGACATAAACCACAACTCCCTTTAAGAGCAAGGTACCACTTTCGTTGCATTTCACACTTGAAAAATATACCCCCAAAACCTTTGATGTTGCTGCTGCTTTGCCCTTTCCAAGGAGAGGAATGCAGTCTGAACATCCCAGTCCTGCGTAAGAGGGATGCCCCATCTCATAGCTTATCTAAAACCTGTGGACAACCCCATTCACTTTGGCTTTGGTAATGCTTCCTTAGTGTTTCCCTGTAAAAGGAAAATTTTCAGTTGTGTGTTTATCATTGTATTAAGGCCCATGCTTTGCTGTGCATCCAGGGTTGATAGAGCATGCAGCTGCCTGGAGGGAGCTGGTTTGCGGCTGAGGTGCTCTTCCCACCTGGCTCCTCTCTGCAAAGTGTTCCTGCTCATTCAAGGCTCCACTGGGATGCTTTGTTGTCACTTGTATTTGGGGGAATGACAATAGCACAGTGACCACAAGGAGATCCTTTCTTGCCAGGCCAGCAGGTGCCAACCGTACTGGGGGAGGAAGGAGCATGAGGGAGAGATTTCACATCAGGAGCTGCAGAAAAGCCACTAAACCGTCCCTATCTCTCTTTTAATTATTATTTTTGCCCTGGCTTGAAAATGACTGAACTGAGAGGGGTCCCTTGGAAAAGCAAGGCAGAAAGGAGCAAGTGCTCTTGAAGTCCCACCTTGTGGGGTAAAGTTTTCCCCTACAGCTCATTTTCTTGCCCAAGCGCTGCACCAGCCATACCCTCCCTGTGGTCTTCGGTCTCTGACCATGGCAACTTGTGCCTTTTTGGAGAGCAGCCCCAACCTCTGATCCCAGACTGTATTTACACAGCTTTGTATTAAGCCTCAGTAATCTATAAAATTCACAGTTTGGCAGAGGTGGTGATTTCCCAGAGGGCAAAACCACACTGATGCCAGCATGGTGCTGCACCTAGCGCTGACTGATCAGCAGCAGAATGGCAGAGACATGGCAGGTGTAAAGAGGATGGACCAGACTCTTTTCAGCAGTGCCCAGCAACAGGACAAGAGGCAACAGGCATGAACTGGACCACAGAAAATTTTGTCTGAACATGAGGAAAAACTTCTTTACTTTGAGGGTGACAGAGCACTGGAACAGGCTGCCCAGAGAGGTTGTGGGGTCGTCTTCTCTGGAGATATTCAAAACCCACCTGAATATGTTCCGGTCCAACCTGCTCTAGGTGAACCTGCTTTGGCAGGCGGGTTGGACTAGATGATCTCTGAAGGTGCCTTTCAACCCCTGCCATTCTGTGATGCTGTGTGATTCTGTGATGGGATGGCATGGCATGGCAGCTTGCCCTTCCCAAGCAGCTCCCACCCCCTCTATCCCATCCCTCCTCCCTGTACTTGTCTCCCAGCCCTGCTGCCATAACCCCAATAACCCCTTTCAAGAAGCTCCTGGTTATTCATTTTAAATATCGCCCAGTAGAAAGTGCTTAATAGATATCAATCTTAGAGCAACACCCAGCAAAGTCTATGCGAGCTTTGGCACATGGGCATTTGAGATGGGCTGGAGAAAACCTGTCTCTCTTCCCCAATCTTATGAGCATCTTTGGACTGGGATGAACATGAAGCATCAGTTTGTTTTCTTTTGTTATTACTGAAAAGCAAAAAAAAAGCCAGGAGCACAGCAGAGGGTCCCTAGTGTCAGCAGGGAAATTGGAAGGGGTCAAAGCAGCACCATTAGCAGAGCAAGGCACCCTCCAAAGCAGGGTGACCCAGTCAGGAAGCCCCTCTCCCTCCATCCATCTCCTCCAAGAGGAGGCTGCAGGGGTCCCAGCTCCATCCCGGATCTGCAGGACCCTTGCCACACCAGCAGCCCCTACACTGTCCACAATGACCTGATCACCACTCCGCTGCAATGGAGACACCCATTTCACAAAACGTCCCAACACAGCAAATATTTTCAGCTAGCTCTTCAGTGGGGTAATCAGTGTGGCTTGTAAGTGTCAGTTACTTCTGAACTGGTGACACGTGGTTAAGTCCTAAGTTCCAATGAAGTCCTAACTTAATTTGCCTCTTTGAAACATCATCACCACACAGTAAATCACGCTATGTAGCCTATAGAGCAAACCATAGCTTTGGCTCCTCACAGCCAGAAGACAACAACAGTTTTACAGCAGCCGACGCTCTGCTGCCTTTGACCTGGTGGCTCTACACTGCCATGGCTCATCTGCCAGAGCCCTTGGGCACCCCCTGGCTGGAGTTCAGGTCCTCCCCAGGACCAGCCCCTCGGTGCCCAGCCACCCTTGGTGCTCTGGCTTGAGCCTGGCTAGTGCCTTTTTCGATGGGTCATTTGCCATGTCCTGACACTACCAGGTTTGCATGCAAAACATCTAAGCTGTCTTTCATAAGTTCAGCCATAGGACAGGCTTAAATCCTAGAAATCTTGCCAAGTAGAGGCTGAATTTCCATATCCATCAGAAACTGTTTTGGCTGCCTCATGGGGCAGGCAGAAGACTATCCTGCAACCCCTCAGAGACCATGGAGAAGCCCTCCTTCCAAGGCCTGGGCACCATCTGTCCGAACATCATCACTTAAGAACAGCTGGAGCACTGACACATACTCACAAAACATCTTTTTTTTTTTTTCTTCTTCTTACTTTAAACATTTGATTTCATGTTATATATAAGTATTATTTAAGATTCCATGCCTCCTTTTGAGTAGCATCAGGTGCCCTGTAAAAGATATGATTTGGTAGATAGCAGTGGTTTCTTGACCTTCTCTGCACCGCTATTTCATAAACCCCACCAAGGCACTTCTTACTCTGCTCCTCACTAAATTAAACAGCCCTAATCTGCTTAACCCCCTCCTCCTCCTCCAAGCTCCTCATCATTTCTGCCTCCCTTTGCTGGCCTGGCTCCAGTTACATTTCTCTCCGGCTTGGGCACAGGAGAGATGGTGTTCCTGTCAACTTATCAGATGCCATTCAGATACCCTCAGGACTGGTCTCCAACTCTTAAAGCAGTCAAACATCTCCTGGGATGGGAGCCAGGCACCACCACTCAGTGCAGAATCTGGGAAAAAACATTGCCAGGGCTAGTGTCACAAATTATTCCAGGAAAGTGTATTTCTACTTACAGAGCGTAAGCTGGACGTTTCTGCCACGAGAGGAAGAGGTGAAAGTTAAACCTGCCTCTGGGATTGTCATTTTGGGGTTTAGAGTTAAAGGTCGATGGGGAAATTACCATCTCCCTTAATTCCTCTACCATAGATACCAAAGATCCCATTTTCCCCCAATTTGGGTATCCTTAGGACACATTAATGTTGCTCATCACAGCCCTACCACTGGAATTGAAATGTCACTTCTGGAAGGTCGACAACGCAGCACCAATGCACTTGGCAGCTTTCACGCAGTCCTGGCAGCTCCTGGCACAGAGGGACATTCAGGGACTTCAGTTTCATGAAAAGGATGGGTTTGGCAACCCTTCAATCCCTGGTGGTTGCTCTGTTAGAAGTATTTTGCCATGCAGCATCCCTATAGCCGAGGGAGAAGAATATTTTCGTCTTCCACACTAATTTTCTCTGGTTTTCCACTAAGAAAACAAATGAGCTTTTAAAAAATGAAATGAAACCAAAAGCAAAATGATTTTGCTTTTCTCAAAAGTCCTCCTTCACCTTTTTCTGGTGGGGAGATTGAAAATTATATGGGAGGTGTAGGAAAATAAGAAAAAAGTGTTATTTAGAATATTAGAATAATACTTTTTCTGCACGAAAAAATGAAAAAAAGAAGCGCTAACTTAATCAAAAAGAGCTGAATTGCCACACCTCTCTGGGGGTCAACTCACCCCTCTAAGCCTCTCATCCTGCAGTGATCCAGATATTTGTACGCCTGCTCACACTGCAGCCTTTGGGCTGTCCTGCAGTTTAAATCAAAAAGCCAGAAGTTGTGGATGGAGGAAGGGGAGGAAAGAGCAAATTGGATCCCACCAAAGATAAATACTGCCTTGTGGAAACTCGGATGGCTGTAAGCCTCTCGCAGCTCATTGCTGCAGAGCAAATGAGCTGGTGTTCTCCATCCAGTGATGAGCAAGCATCCAACTCTGTCCAAAAATGACAGCAGCTGTTGAACGTCCTAGCAGTGTCTGCTGGACAGGGAGAGCACCCAAAGATGGGACACATGCACAAGCCTCCTCCATTCCTGAGGGAGATCAGAGGAAGTCAGTGCTATTTCAGTGGTGCACAGTAGCCCACAGCATGATGAAGATGGTCCCTGGGTGCGTGCCAGCCGTTCCCTTGACAAACTGCTTTTTTTCTTTAAAGGGTAACAGAGCTTCCCAAGAGAAGTGCATGCGAAAGAAATAAAGGACTGCATCCAAGACCAGGCAGGATCTGCTCAGCCCAGCTTAAATTCTGATGTCACATCCAATTGGCCTTCATCCCAAGATGGGAGGTGCAAATCGAGGTCAAATCAGCGGGGTGGGCTGTTCCACCTCAGACAAGGCAACACCACCAGCAGACGGGCTAGTGCTGGCTACAGCTCTTGGGCCAAGCTGCTGATAGCTGCTGCATCCATCCATGAGACAACAATGAACAACAGGAGTGATTTTTCCAACCTGTCGCCAATCTATTTTTCAGTGTATGAGGATTTCTGTAACTTTTCACGCATATAGAGATTTTATCTTTCCCCTCTTTTTCAATTACATGTTTCATTAACTGTCTGCACCTCCTGATATGCCAATGACTAGCTGAGGTTTCCAGACTGAAGAAATGAAGAGGGAAATAAAGCAATGATCTGCTACCATTTACAGCTACCATGGGATGATGCAAAACTTAATCAGTTGTTTGTAAAATGCTTTCAATCTTAGGGAAGAAAAAAAAAAAAAAAAAGGAAAAAACAGCAATCCCTTGCTAAAGATAATTTCCACCCCATCTCCCTCTCAATTATCTTTTAAAGAAACATCTAGGGAAGTACAAGTCCTCAAAGTGTGTCCCACTGATGACAGCTCTAGGGTCCCTGCTAGAGAAGGCTCCCAAACTCCTTTCAGTAGTGCCACTGCTGCTGGCCCTTCCCACTGGTCACAAGACAATGGAGTCACTTTTCTTCTGGCCATATACAACCCCACTGCAGGCAAAAGCGACACTTTGAGGACCAGGAGATGTCCCCCTGGCTTTGCCCAGCAGCGAAGCATGAGCCGTGGCAGGCTCTCAGCAAGACACGGTGTTACTCACATCAGAGACCACACTCTGAAATCAGTCCCTTCAGTCTTCCCTTGGTTTGCCTCAGGTTCAGAAGTCCTCTTTGGTCAGCTCTGCCCATGACAGATGGGTCTAGTCAGCACTCCTTGGATGGGCTGTTTGAGGACAAAGCCATCAGTCCCATTACTGACAAGACCAGTCCAGTAAGATTTGTTAACCTGATGCAATCCTGCCAGGACTGACAACTCTGCATAGCTCTTCCTCAAGGAGAGGGACAGCAGATAGATATGGACCTCTGAACAAGACAGTGCCTCTGCTGAACTGTGCAAAGAGCAGCTTCCGCCCACTGTCAGCGATCACCGCTGTCCCAGCAGCGTTAGAAGAATTTGGCTTGCATGTTCCTCCCTCATAATACCTCTCTACTCCCTGACTCAGCCCACGTTAATTGTGTATGATGTCTTAAAGACCACCCAGCTTGAGCTGCAGAGCATTCAGCAATGGATAAAAATAACAATTGCATTGAGCAAGGCTATGCTCCTTGCCAAAAAGATTAGCAGTGGGAAAATTCCTCCTTTAGGGAGCTCTGCAGCCAAGGACCAGCCCGTAGGGTTCATGACCGAGAGCATGCCCCACATACATTTAACAGCTATGGGTAAAATGTGGGAAGAATTACGAGTCTAGTGGCTTCCCCTAAATCTTGCTTTTGTCCTCATTCCTAAAAGGGAGAGTGTAGTCAGGTCAGCGATCCCAGCAGGATGGTAGGCAACCAGCACCGAGGTTCATTTATCAAAGATGTGATAGGGGGAGCTCCTAATGGTATGGGAAGGCTCTACCAACTGGACCATCATCTTTCCCTCCAGTCCATTTGTTGTTAAAAATAAAACAAACCCAAACAAACTGTGAGGATATTAGAGAAGGAGGAAGAAACAGTTCATTCTTTTGTCAAACAGATTTCCACTGAGCATCTCCAGGGATGGGTCCATAAGTAACTACCCCAACATGCGAGTGAAAAGTGTGTTGTGTAATGAAAAGCCATGAAGAGGCAGGAGCCTATCTATGGATTACACAGAAAAATATTCCCTGGAGGTGAGAGATGAAAACGGACCCTCCCTTCAAGTAGGTTTGATCTTTGCAGAAATGCAGAGAAAGGAAAAACAGCCCTGAGACTTTTGTCAGATGCAAGTGAATTAACTTGTCACTATTCTGTTAGACACTGTTGTAGTACCCAGAAAGGTTATCATGATCTTATTGCCTAAAAAGATATACTAGAGACCTAATACCTTTGCTAGCTGTGAATATTTGGAAGTGTGTTAAGAAGGCTTCTCTTCCTCAGGTATCTCAAAGTCATGGGCTCTTGAGTCCAGCCAGTTTAGAGAAGGGATTTGAAAGAGCGAGTTGTTCTGATGTTTGCAACTTTAATGATCCTGTTAAAAGAAGGATTTGATGTGGGCACAGAGAAGCTTGTCCTCTACACATCCAATTGTCAACTGTTAAAAATTCCCTGTGGGGCTTAAATGATATGTCCATTTTCCAACCCTTTCCAACACTTGCCCTCAAAATAATTCAGGAAAGTCTATTATATGGCCTTATACCTGTTTTGGCTGGAAAGAGCACTTCAACACTAGACCACAGAGGACTTTGCACTTTATGCACAGAATTTGATTTGTCTGGCTTCCTTTCATCCTTTATATCTAATCAGAGGTTACGCGTCTAATTTTACAGTGCAGTGTGGATGCCACCTTTATGTTACATTAAAAAAAAGAAAAAACAACCCGACATGTCACATCAGAAACACAGCAAGGTCCTGCAGGACCATTAAGATGCAGAAGCCCATGCACGCATAACCTTCTCATGTTTTTTGTTTGTTTTCCCCTTTTCATAGATGATAGAATTCCCTTCCCCCGTTTCCAGCCAGTTTCTAATCACTGCTATGAAGAAGCATTGACACCTTGTGAAGGAACAGTAAAATGTTAGGGCAGGACAGCAGGCAACAGTAATATTTAATGAATAAAATAATTCCTCTGAACCTCAGACTATCAGGAACCTGGCAAAAATTCTTCTGAGTTAAGAATCACATGGGATGACAATTGTGTCTAGATAACCATGAAAAAAAAAAAAAAAGGCCCCTAAACACCTTCCAAATTAATTAATAAGTTCCTCCTTGCTCCCGCTCTGCACCCTCCTCCCCCCAAGCCTTTCACTAAGAGGTCCAGGGCCCAGATTTCCTGCTTTTGATTCACTTTACTTAACGACAGATCTTGTTAGTTCCTAGCAAGCACCCCAAATTAATGGGGCTTCTGCATCGTGCTTGACCTCCTTTGGATTCCACGTATGGGATTCAGTGATGGTGCCACCCAGTCAGATGTTTCCAGTGCCTTTTGAGAAGAAATGCATCTTTTCTTTTATGCGACACCCTGGCAAGAGAGCCCACGTGGAATGTAAACTCTGTGTGCAGATATATATATTTTTCTCTCACTGTTTATAAACACATAGAGACCAATTCTTCCCCATCAGGGTTATATGAGCCCAGAATTATCAACATTGGAGAACGTACTCCTGATCTACAGTGGAGTGAGCAAATTATTTGCAGGAAAAAAATAGATTAGGCAAGCAATTGCTGCTTTGCACATAGATTTGAATACACATACAACACAATATTTAGATTACTTGCAATAAACAAACTTACCTCAACACCCACAAGAGCAAACCTCAGATCCTCGTTTTTCCTTGAGAAGGGAGGCTGCTCAGA
Source organism: Chionis minor (assembly GCA_013398295.1). Taxonomy (NCBI): domain Eukaryota; kingdom Metazoa; phylum Chordata; class Aves; order Charadriiformes; family Chionidae; genus Chionis; species Chionis minor. Next base: position 243,117 of record VZSF01004660.1, on the reverse strand, counting down.
CATGAAAAATGCCCTTGGCAACACCATGATTTGGCATCTGCTTTAAAATCCCTGAGCCAGCCCTCAAATTGTTTTTGCTAAAAGAGCAGGGCCAGGGTGTCACAAACCATACGCCGATAGACCTACAGAGGTTTTGCTGGCTTCTCACCAGCTTGTGCTTGCTCATCTGTGGCTCCAAACTCCCTTTCTTTACTGCTTCTCCTGCCTTGCTCCTTGGTCTTGCTCTACTCCATCCCATGTTTGCTGGTCCACAGGACTACAGGCTGGTCCCAAGAGCCACTGAAGGCAGATTGCTAGGCTGGGTCTAACTTCTCCCATCCAGCTGTTGTCCCAGGCTTCAGTACCTGCAAAATCACCCTATGACCCTAATTGAAGCAGGCATGGGGCTTTCTGTTCATGGGCTAAAGAGCACGAAATCAAAGTACATTAATCTGATAGTTGGAGTGCATATGGATGAGGTAATAAGGATGGTTGGCATTGAGGGTCCTTACAAGACATTAGAGAGGCCACTAATATTTTGACATCAAAAAATTTATGCTACTTGCAAGACTGAGCACTGACGATGATTCATTTTCTGGCCCCAGTACTGCTGTTTTGTTAAAATGACACGAGCACACTGGTAACAAAATAAAGCATTCTATATACACATGTGTTTACGCACACTCATATTTATAGATGTACACACACACATATAGGAGGGGATAGATAAATATCTGTAGTTCACAAATGAGCAGTTTTAGGAAACTACAGGACACAAGGGAGGATTTTGTTTAGAGAACAGTTTCCCCCTTCCTCCCTCCAAGACAAGATCTGTAACATCTGCCACCCATCGTCTTCCAGCCAAGCCAAAAGGGTCGTGGACGCAAAACAGCCACCACACAGAAAGGTCGACTTTTTGTAGGATATTCACTTGATTTCAGATGGATGAGGAGCACTAACTGTGCTCATTTCCTGCAGCTTCTGGCTGCCAGGGCTGCAAAGGTCTGGCAGGGTGCTGCTCCTCTGCTACATTGATTTAAAGGGTTGGAGATACCTCTCACGGCCAAAACTGGCCAGACGTAAGTTTAATCACCAACACTGGGTCCCTCTCCCTCCATCCTCAGGCACCATTTCATGGCTGTATCTGATCACGGGTAGACATGCCTCATTCCTTTTATACATTTTTTAAGACTCTCATAGAGGGAATCTGGATTCATCAAGCTTAATAAAGCTCAACATGTTTAGAAAGCAAAGGAGGGCAGAAAGAGGTAGATAAATATATATATACACACACAAATAAAATCCCAGAGTGGGGAGGAAGGGAGAAGTTGTATTACAGTGAAGGAGCCCAGTTAACACAAGACACGGGTACACACATTGGCAGGAGCAGGGGAAGACTGAAACATGCAGCTCCTAAGCATTAGTGCAACTGTGTGCCAGGACAGCATCTCCCCAGGAGCAGGCAGAAAAAACTCAACTGCTTTAATGGCAGAAGCGGATCAATTTGGTTTCTGAAAGGGCTTTTGGGGAAGAACATGGAGCGGGCCTCCATGGCCCAGGGACTCACCTTGAGCTCTGACTCAGGCACAGAGAAGCACCAAAGTGCTATTATTAGAGCATCCACCACCACTGCACTTGAGGGACCTCTCCTGGACCAGCATGGATGCAAGGCTCCTTGAAATCACTTGTGCCAGGGTCCCTGGCCTGTTCATTTATTCTTTGCAAGGCAGCATTTGAAAAGCACCTAATGGGCAGCAGCTAGCAGAGCACTTTGATGCTTGTAGGACCTTAATGCTGGAAGAGTTTGGGTGGCTCCTTGTGAACTGACTGCTCCAGACTGCTTGTAGCTGGGGCATGCAGGACTGAAGCAGCTCAGCATGGGGGGTTTTAGGCAGTAGAACCACCACCCCCAGCTAAGCCTTTCCCCCTGCAAATGGTTCTGCCAACACAACCCTCACTGGACCCGTGTATAGGTACAGGTGATTCAACCCAGGGGCAGCAACAGTCTGAATATCTCAGTATCTGGTGGCTTCTGGTGCTGCATGACAGCGCAAGTGGATGGCCATCAGCCAGAGGGACAGGGCCACCACCAGAAGCAGAGATTACATTAGCAAAGGCAGGTACGTGTTGCACTCTGAGAAGGGGAGAGCCGTCACAGCTTGACTTCAAGTCCAACTGCTCCTTCGGAAGATTAGATCCTCACCACAGCAGGAAAAGATTGATGGCAAACATCTTCCCCTGCTCTGGGATATTCCTTTAAGAAAGTGGTGCCAAGCCATAGGGAAGCACACCCTTCCTTCACGTCAAGCTGTGGGGGACAGCCTCCAGTGCAAATGCTCAGAAATCCTGGCAGGGGCTGAGCGGCAGTCCAAACCATGAATCATACATGCTTAGCAAATTCCTATCATAAGTGTCTGGCAGCTTAACTTATACTGGACTTCGGCAGAATGAGAAGTGTGTGCCATTTTTCCTAGGAATAAAATCAAACAAGGCCTCCTTCTTCCTTCCATTATCCCTTTGAGGCAAGTTTGAGCTTTCTCTTTCTCTTCCAGGCTGTCTGGAGGTATACGATGGGACAAAGATGTGGGGATTTTAAAAAAACAAAACCAACTCTATCTGTACTTATGGTACTCCTCCTTTGCAGCTGACTCTCTTGGTCCTAACCCAAGACCATGTTTGCAATGAAGTTGTGTTGGGTGGTCAATTAAAAGTGCAGATCAGAAGACATGCTAAACCCAGTAGCTGCTGTCACAACCATTTTGCTTATATGGCTTATTGTTCTTTAGTGTATTCTTATAGCTTTTCACAAGAGCCCAGAAAGGACAGATAAATTATCCGACAATACATTGGGATATGCCATGAGTCCCATCAAATATACGCACCAGGGACAGGGTGGATGCTGCAGTCTGAGAGTTATTTTGCAGCATGTTCGCTCTCATAAGCTAGCCAGACTAACGTGAATTATCAGGGGCGTAGTTTGCTGCAGCGAGCTATGCTCAGGGGCACTGCCAAGCACCCCCAGAGAGGTAGAAGAGCAAACTTGCTGTGAAAGCCAGCCAGAAAGCTTCTGCAGGAGAAGTTTTCCGACTTAAAAAGCATAAAATCAAAATCCTTCCCTGGATAATATCCCTTTTGTTTAAGGGGGAAAGTAGCCCTGAAAAAGCAAAGTTTTTCTGTTGGAAAACTTGAATAGCTGAGCCCTGGGAGACTGTTGAACTCACTTTCCATATCCATCAGGAGGAAGGTGAAGGTGAAATACTCCATCCAGGAAAGGCCCTTGGGAAAACAAAACCAATTTGTTCAAACAAAAACATTTGTTCATTGCTGGTTTTCGTCCTTTTTCTTCATTAGGAGGAAGGGACCTTCTTGATGGAATCATCCTCATGGGAAGCAGGGTCCTTTTTTCTACTCTGCTCCACCTGCCACCAGTTTACACACCCCCACACAAAATCCTTTCCCTGCAGACACAGGAGCTGCACCCATTCAGCCCCATTTCTGTGTCATGCAAAGACCCCTTTCCTCCGGGTCCAGCTGCCTGATAGAGACTGTGAACCTCATGAGGCAACCTTTCCCCATTTCCTTCGTGTAACCCTCTGACAATGCCACAGCTCACCCTGTGAGCAACAGCTGAGAGGAAAAAAAGAACCAGAACAATGTGATTAGTTCCCCCGCACTCAAGAAAAGCCCTTGCGGGGCAGGGGGGTCAGTAGCTGCAGAGCATTGAGGTATCCAGCCACTAGAGACATACCCACACTTTGAGCACTAGATGCAAGATTTTTTGAGATTTTTTTCCATGGGATGAAACAAACAGCACTACTCAAATACCTGGTAGTTAAAAATAAATGAATTTTTTAAAAAAAAAAAAATCTCTTTTCAGACCAGCTCAAGGTGGAGCTGGAAATGCTCCTCTCTCAATGAAGGCAGGGGATGCGGGGGAAGAACCCGGCTTTTCTATGAAGCTGAGCGCCACACAGGACGCCGTTGACGCAAAACTCTTGCCTGCACATCACAAACGCCCCAAGGCTAACATGACTCCAGGGCAGATGGATCTCTCACCCCCTAAACCCCAAAAAACAGGAACAGAAGAGTGGGTACCATGGAGGGAGGGAGCAGAGCAGGGGAAAGGACCAAGGACCACCATGAACACCGAATGATTTGCCCCACCAAAGCACCTACACAGCAAACAGACCAGGACTCAGCCCAGACATTGTTTGCTCAGTGACACTCACTGTAAATTTGGGGCAGCCTTCTCAAAGGACGTGCACCACAGGCCCTGCCCTGGGTCCACTCCCTTTGGAAGCCAGCAGGACTCTTGCCAGCAATGCAAATAGCAGCAGGCTCCAGAGATGGGCTTCTCATCCAGACATTCATAGCTGTTTTAACTCACAAACCCAGAAGAAAAAAATAATAAAAATTCAGTGTTTTTGTTGGATCCCTTTTGTGCCAGGTTAGGGAGTTAAATCAAGGGTCTGACAAGCACTGAAGCCAGCATTAGATAAACAGAGGAAGCACAGGACTAGAACAAGGATGATAAAAAAGGGATATCTCCATATTTTTTTTTAAGGCAGTGCATTGTTAGATTGCCTCCAGCTGCCTCCCAAACCCAAACCCTGTGAGCCTATAAAGAACAGGGGAGAAGAAGAGTGAAGCCACACACAAATCAATACAAAACCTGGAGGCATCAACTCCAGCTGATTTCAGTGCATCGTAGGGTACAACACATCACCACAAAGACAGGAAACCAACAAGCAAAGACAAGGTGAATTGTTAGAACTACTGGCAAGCATAAAAATGGACAATTTCTTTCAATGTCTTCCCTTGAAAGTGGTGGGAGAACAGCCCACTCCAGGATGGCAAGAAACAGCCAGCTACTACTAAAACCACCATCTAGGAAATACAAGAATTAAGAAAGAAAGGAAACAGAACAAAATGCAACCTGCCCAAGAATCAAATTCTGGGTTGGGCAGACTAAGAGTTGATAAAGCCAACTACAAGAGATAGACCATGCAGACACATTCACAAAACAAGGGGCTGTCTGGAACCATTGCATTTGGCCCCAAGATCCAAATTCCAGCCCAAAACTCTGCCTGTGGGAGGAAGAAAGCAGTCAGCCAAACGCAGAAGATAGAAGGCTCTTCGCATTTTTCAGGTTGACCCTCAGAAACAGAACATAGAAAAACCTTAAAATGCCCCTTTCAAAACATCCCCAGGCACCTACTTACACATTACAGAGAGCTGATATCTGATGATCATGATGGAGATGGTCTTGCACAGGCTCCTGGACCAGGGAGGGAAAGAAGGATCCAACAGCTACTTCTCTTCCAGGTTCTGGCACCCACATGCATGACAGCTAAGCATAAAATAGGTCTTCCTGAGACCAAGATGCTCTCTTGTAGTGTTTCCTGTGAACAAAAATTGCTAAGCTGAATTCAAAGCATTAGCCATGACATTTAGGGTGGGTGGAAAAGGAGAGAGGCAAAATAAAAATGATTGAAAAATGGTGAAATAACTTCAAAAATGAAGTAGGAAAAGCATAAGAAAATCTTCTCAGAGCAAATGGAGCCAGTTGTGTCTCCTCCTGGCTCCCTCTGGTTTTACCAGGTGCATCCACTTATCACACACAGGGGCTGGTGAGGGACAGGTCCACACCTGCCTTTCCTGCTGACTTCATGATTTTGTAAGTCTCCATCTTCCTCCCTCTCCAGGCTGAGCAAATCCAACATTTCCAGTCTCCAACTGCCTGCTTTCCAGCATTTCACTTGTACCTACCTCCACCATGCTTCTCCCTTAGATGCCGAGGCAAGAAGCACCCTCAGGGCTGAAGACATAGGAGCACGAAAGCTTTACTTTTTGGCAAATGGCATTCTGTCTTGCCCTCGTCACCCTCCTCTGGGAGGCTAAAGATCTTAAAGCACGTGGGCCCAACACCTGCGGCCCCACTGCATTTGCTACTACTGATCATCTCTTGGACCAACACCTCCTGACCTAGGTCTTGGATACCGGTCCAGAAAGGCTTCTTTTCTTGTGGGTTTTAGGACCGTACCGGTTCCTCTCATTTCTAAAAGATCCCCAGTTCCTAACGCAGCAATATCCCCGTTCTCTATGCCGAGCTCAGGCTTACCTTGCATGTGTACACAGAGCCTTCCTACGTGTAGGTGATCAGACACTCCACAGGCTGGGCAATAAATAGGGTGACCTCTACTCTGTCAGGACTTTCTGCCTGCCTCCTGAGCCTTGGATGTTTGCTTTCCATAGCTAATTAGCATAGATTTCCCCTCTAACGAAGATTACTGCTGTCTTTCCCTTCTCTATGCTTACTAACCTAAGCAGGAAAAAGTGAGGTGTAGCCTAGCTGCAACAGGCATAGCTGACACAGCACAGAGACAGGAAGAGCAAGAAGCAAGCACAGCTGATGTCCTTAGTAGTCCCATACTAATGCAAACAGCCATGCAATTCTCCTCCTTCCTTGCTGTCCCCATTGCCAGACTTGCTGCTAGCTCAGCTCCTGCCCTATATCCTCTCCTGAGCCAGCTCCACCCCATTGCTAGAACAAAGTCCCACCTTGCTCAGGCTCATCACTCCCCTTGAAGCATCAGCACAGAGTGAGCACCTAGAGGTGCCCCAGGCCCCTACAGCTAGCAGCCATGCCAGGCAAAACTGCAGGCAAAGTCCGTTCCCTCAGGGCAACTCTACCAGCCACGTGTGTTTTGGGTTAAGGCTGGGGTATGTTTCCAAAAAGTAATGCCCACATGTTCTCCTGAGTCGTACCATAATCTGAGATTAGTTGCAACAAGAAGTCACACATTTTGTACTGCTGTTGGCAAGAGTCACTGCTTAGTTTAATTGCATGGCCCCTTGAAAGCTCAGAGGCAGAGTATAACCATACCTCCCAGCCTTTCCTCAGGAGTCTTGAAGTACCACATAAGAAAGAACATCATAGTTGCCGTTTCAGCAACTGGGGAAACTGAGGCATGGGAGGTGATATCACTGTTCCTGCTCATCGAGCTGGCTTGTGGCAGAGGATCCATCTCTCTGGAGTTATGATCCAGTCTGAGATGCACAAGACGATGTGCAGGGTCATTTTCTATTTACTAACTGGAAGTGAACATCCCATGGCAGAAGCCCACTCTGAGAAGACTGCCCTCGATCAAGCCATGAGGGTTCCTCTTTGCCAGATGCTCCCGTGGGGAGAACTTGTTGGATTTTACAATGTCTACAAAGCTCAGAGAGGCTCAAAACTTCTAAAAGAGATATACTTCAATTAAGTAAAAAAAAAAAAAGAAGTTGTTAGAGAGCTCTTTATCGACATTTGACATGGATGTAGGAATGATCTGGCTCCCAACAGCAAAGTGCCTGTTGACAGCTAGGGGAACCAGCTAGCACCAGGATATATTTTCAGAGGGTGAAACCCTCTTGTTTAGACCCCCACTAGACCCTTATTGCATCCATTTTTGTCTTCGACAGGAAGATGCTGAGCTTTGCAAGCATGGGCTGCCATCCAGAGCAGGCTTGAAGATGCCAAACAGCAGCCACCTCATGCCTCCTCACCCTGGAAATAATCTCTCTGCTGCATTCTCAGGCATTTAAATTTTAATTCGCCAGAAGACACCTCCTGCCTGGCTCCTGGTTGGTGCATTTCAGTTTGTACCATAGCACACATAGCAAGACCTCTCCAGAGGGTCCCAAGATCTGTTTGCACACATCAACCCCTGAATCACATTCCTCTGGGTGTGAGCCGAGCACAGGGAGTTAATAGATGGGATTTCACAGGGAGTCCCTGCAAAGGGGACTGGAGGGTTCCCATGTGAGCCAGGCAGCAGCAGGCATGGCTGCTGTCTGGTTTCTCAGCATCACTTTACGTGGAGGGCTTTAACACAGGCGATTTGCATTTCATCCAGAATAAAGATGGAAAGCTAAACATCTCCCCCCTTGGTAGAGAGATACATAGCCCTGAAATTCCTGTTTATAAAACTACAATAAGTGCAAGCACAAATTAGGTAGAATCAGTCAAGAGTAGGAAATTGCCGTCAGAATTTTTTTTTTTTAACAAAACAAAAAAAAAAAAGGCAATTTAAAACCGCTCTGGCTGCTGAGCTTTCATAAAAGCTTTCCAAGACTGCATTTCTGTGTTGCATGTCACCATGGAAGACACCCGAGATGTAGTGAATTCCCCCAAGTTAATTTGAATTATGCCACAAAACAGATGTGTTCTTTGGTGCACAGAGAATCCTTTTTCTTCAATTTCAAAATGACTGCTGCCGCATCCGATCAGCTCTTATTATCCCACTGCATCATCTGACGTGACATAACGAGTCATGACACCCTCGTATATCATCAGGAGAGACGGTAGCAACTCCACTCAAGTTGGGAAGAGCAGTTATAGCACTGTTGTGTTGTCGGAGTAGTTTGATGGGAAGCTAGGGCTGCTGTCTGGAAGGTGTTTGGGCAAGGAGAGATTCCCCTCTCTGCACCAATTAAGACCTTGCAATCAGGCGGTGTGCAGGAATGAAGGTGGAATTAACTGGTGAAAAGTATGGAATTTCACCCTCTGGGCTCAGCTCCCAGCTTGTGGGAAAAGACACAGATCTAATCAGAAGCTTTGAAAGCAGGAAGAAATCATTAGAAATACCCAGCCTGGCCTCCTGTGTTAGAGCGGGTTTTGCTTTTCACCCAGAAATTCCTCTATCAAGTCAAATAACCCAGGACTGAGGAGGAATCTGCCACTGCATGATGGATATAAGCTTGAGACAAAGCTGAGAAAAAATGCACAAGATCCTTTGGACATCTATACCAATGGTTAAAACCCTCTCATCTTTAAAAAGCATTAATCTAATACCCATTTTATGACTTCAGCTTGCAGTCATTGTACCTGGCTGGGTCTCCTGCTCGGTTGAGGACATGTGTACAGCCAAAGCTCAGTGACGTGCAAGTGGCTGATCCAGGCAGCAGATTTGTGAGGCCACGAGTGCAGAACCATCCAGGGACATTTTCCAAGTGCCCTGTGGCACTAGAAGCAGCACCGCTTCCTTCTACATCCTCCTCTGAGATCTTTCCACCTCCAAGTTGTGGTTCAGGGACCTGAACACACTGCGTTACCACCAACCACGCTTTTCTGCTTTCTTTCCCTGGATGCCCTTAGAGCCCAGGTTACAAACATCTTGTGTTTGGTGCTTTTGCCTCATGTGACCACCACATTTCCAACCTTCTCCATGCCTCCAGATAACCTAATCAACTGTATCATCAAATTTCTCCTTCCCACTCTTGTCACGCTGAGTATAGATAACGACCACAGGGAAACACGCCCTGCAGCATGACCTAATGTCGATTTAACCAGTTCTCCCCCATTAGAGTCCATAGAGCCTCTGCATATCTCCATTTCTCCTATCACTGTGACTTGAACTAACCCTAAGTATACAAAGGCACATTTGCACACCCACGCTTGCAGGGCAGCAATGCACAGGGTCACGTCTGATTTTTCCCTTTAGGTAAGCTGCTGTAAGAAGAGCTCAGTGCTGAGCTGTAAGGTAAATTTTCCAGATGTGAGTCACTCTCTGCATCACATACAGGGGAAAAAGTCCAATTTTACAGCACTTCTGGTAAAGGAATGCAGAGAATGTGTCGTAAACACTCCCCCCATCAAATAGGTGGTAAATTGAGCCTTCAATGTTTGAAGCACTGTACTTTGGAGAGCTGGTGGGAATGGTTTGGAGTTATGAGGCTCTTTCAATCAAATTATTTGTTCTTTCCATTCCTCAATTTCTTTTTATTGTATTTGAGATGGTGAAGTTTTTTTCCCTGCCTGATACGCCACGCTGGTTATTCATAAGAAGGCTACCAGTCTTGGTAAGCAAGAAAAAAATCGTGCCTATATATATTTTGTCATTGGCTCCTCTAGGAAATCACAGCCCAAACCATGCCCAGGGGCTGCACTGGAGAGCACCTTCCTGCCTGTCATATGGAAGACGAGTGTTTTCCCACCTTCAGAAGATCTTTATCCAGAAAAAGGCAAACAAACAAACCACCCAGCAACCGTTCTTCGCCTAGTGAAAATATTTTAACTATCCCAGATAAAAGAGCCAAGCTTGACAAGGCATTACATGTGCTTTTCATGAATTTTTGCAGGAGGCGGTTTCTGGACTGACTTAAGGAATGCACTTAGCATGCTGTTTCCCCTATATAAAAACACTGAATTAGCATTTCTCCCTGTGATTCTCAGCATGATATTGCTACACGCAGAACAATACAGGAAAAGTAAAAACCCATAAAAAAGGCTCTCGTAAAATTGCACAGTGCTTGGTTTTCTTTCGTTAATTCCTTGACTTCATCTGTTGTTCCGTCTGCTGATAGGAACAAGGGTCTCCTCCACAGCGTTTTTTAGGCTTATCAAAAATCTCTGCTGTCCAAGATACAGGTGGTGTAGGTGCCCATCAGCCAGCTGAAAACAACAATCCTGAAGAGTATCTGGAGATACTACCTCTGCTCAGTTTGAGCTGTTATCAGACATGGGGTTGGCAAGAGGAAGACGGGACACCCCCTTTGACCCTGTGGACAAGCAGACTAACTGAGAGCGAGGCAGCATTAACAAAAGGAACATAAGCATTTTGTGCTTTTATGAGGGGCTGAACAACGTCAGCTGGGAGCCAACCTTCAGGGTCCATCTAATTATTCCTTAAGAGCATTTTCATTCATAGCTGGTTCTGTTCCTGTTTACTACCTGGTGTCTAATTTATGGGGCAATGTTTCTTTAAGAGTGGCATTAAAGTGCAGAAGTAACAATCTAGGGTTAAGAAGGTTAGGCATTATGTCCAGATGAGTATTATCAGATGACCCGAAGCAGGGGTTATATTAAAAAATGCCTTAATTAAAAAATACAGGTCAGAACCAGTTTAAGCACCAAACCTCCGGTTATATTCACTAATTGGAAGGCTTGGACACATGCCTCAGAGTGATGGATGATCCGTATCTGCCTCATGGCGTCACATGAAGAGATGGTACACGGCTCCCCAGGCATGGGGCTCGGGCAAGATTGCACGTTTTCTTCATTTCAATTCACCTTTTTTTTTCCCCCCCAGAAATTAATAGACTGCAGGCATGCAGGAACCAGAAATCAGCAGGGCACTAACTCCTTTTGGTTGCTTCAGTCTGAACTTCAACTTATGCACTGAAGCCATGCCAGCTGTTTTCTCAAGAAAAGCAGAGGAAGCCTACAGTTTAACACATTATTAACTTACTGCCAAACCTCCAAAGCACTTATGCAGGAGTCGGGAGATTTTTTTTCCTTCCTTTGCCCAAGCAGAAGAGTTTCATACCCTGGAGGATGCCCTACACCTCTGCAGGGTGTTCTCAAGGTCTCCTGCCTTGCTCTGATTGAGGTCTATGTCTCGTGCACAGGAAACGTTTGCTAGGAGACAGACCACAAGCAGCCACATCCCAGGCAATCCTGAGCAAGAGGCAGGTGTTCAGTCTCAGTCCAAGTGAACATCTCATGGTTTTCACCAGACGGCAGCAGACACAATGCTGACTGTCTCCACCCCATTCGCGCATGCAGATGCCCCTCCCTGGTTCAGATGAAGGTAGGGAGTTTGTGGCCAGGACACAGGTTTTACCCTAGTCTCTGTGGGACCACCACACACGTACAAGACTCATGCCAGAATTGCCAAGGACAGTCTTGGGCCCTATGTAACCCCACTCAAAACCCAGAAGATTGCACTGGGTGGTTTCAGGTGAAACCAAACCTCTTCTCTCCAACACCACTGCAATTTCTTGTCAGAGGAGAGCAATCCCTCCCCACAAACCTCACCAGCATGGTCCTGCTTGAAATACCCACCTGGCATCTGGACAAAACTGCTTTTTCACTCAAAGAAAAAATCTCATTGTTTGTACGACAGAATTAGAGAAGGCCATGTGGAAGTCTCGGGAGACAGGGCAAGGAGCTGAGCAAACCTGCCCTGGGAGGTGAGAGAGACCTAAAACACTGGCAAGGAGAGAAAGCAAACCAGGGTCTGTGCTAAGCCCTGCAGGTCTTCCCTTTCTCATTAACAGTTCACCCACCAGAAACAAGATTGTGCCCTCAAAAAGAAGCTTGTAAAAAAACCAAACGAAAACAAACCCCCTTCTTTTTTCTTTTTTAACTACGGCATATTATAACCTAGTGAAAATTAAAATAACTTGCATGTTTCATTTGTTTATCTGCTGCCCTAAGGAGAGATCCTGCTATATAGCTTATAATTCCTTTGGGAAAGCAAATTGGTAATCTGATAGAGAATGCCATAAATGGGGGAAGGACTTCCAATTTAGAGAAAAAAAGCATTTCCTTGCAAAAAAAAAGGTTCATTACTTGGTTATTTCAGCATGCAAGCAAATTCAGCAAGTGCTTAGTAGGTATTTCACATAAAATGGGAAAGGGAATTGTCACAGTGACAGCTGATCTGTTTGGTATTGCTGTGCTCTCCGTGTGCTTCTCCATTAAAGGACATTATTGCCGTACTCCTGTTTCATTTACACAATGAAAATAGATGAGTTGTCAAGGCCCATGTGGTGAGGCACCTCATCCCCTTTTAAGTTGTAGGAAGAGAAGGCACAGTGGTCTCCATCCCACCACCTTGTCAGTCTACCTGGGACACACCTCAAGTGACAACAGCACGCCTTTGTTAGGCACAGCATCAGGAGGCACCAGGCAATCAACCCGTCTTGCCTACCATTTCCATCACCCTCACTCATGCAACACAAGGAATAACTCAGTAAACATCTCTGCATTCAACAGCGGCGGCAGAAATGACCCAGAGCTCCCATGGTGAGATTAACAGCCAAGCACCACAAGATCTGTAGGGCAAAGAACATCTCCATCGGTAGCAATTTGTATGGCCCCTTGCACCGTGTGGCTCTAATCACTGATCAGAGCCACACAGTCTCTGTCTTGACAGATATTACATTTCTTTGTAATCCCTTTTCCTTTTGTAATCCCCATGGGTTCCAGCCCATGCCTGGGGAGCTCTACATGCAAGTGCTCATGCGTGACGGAGGAAGAATTGTGTTTGGTGAGAGCTGCTGACAGCTGAATGCGTTAGGAGATCGCTGAGTCAACAGCATTTTCCAGCCAATGCAGTCATAAAGCTCCAGCATCCCAAAAAGCCGCAGAGGAAAGAAACAAAGAGGTAACGTCTCCTTTAGGAGAGCATTGTCTGGGTGTTTGGTCTTTTCCCGACACACTGGAGCATGCACAGAGGATCAGAGCCATCTTTCCTCCATCCCAGATTTATCACTGGACAAGACGTCTCCTAGGAAGCCTGCTGGGTTTCTGGTTCTCACCTTCTGTTCCCTGCAGCTGCTGCATTGCTCAGCACCACAAATTGCATAAATCGTCAGCAACAGCTAGGAGATGAAAGAGTAAATAGGCCATCAGAGAAGTTATTGACACTAAAGGACACTAACTCCAGGCACCCTGCAACTTCCCATTTGTTAGGAGGGAGATGGAGGGGGTGTACGTCAAGGCAAAAGTCAGACCTTGGGACTCAAGTTGCCCTGATGGCAGGTCCAACTGATGCGGGCACCTGCGGGTCAGAGGCAAAGATGCTTCAGCCCTATCTACTTTCCTCTGGCTGAGACTTGGTTTTAGCAAACCCACTATTTAATCACCTCGAATCCCATTCCCATCTCATAAATCCCAGTGATTTATGCACCACCATAGCTCGAGCAGGACAGTGGTGCTTTGCAGTGAGGCTGGTGAGGGTAAACCAGGGAGAGACTCAGACTTTAGGAAGATGCCGAGAAATCTCAAGTGCCTTCTCTGAGACCTAGTGAGGATGGGGGAGAAGAGGAGAAACTACAAGCGCAGAGCACTGTGCCCTTTAATTCAAAACTCTGCTTTGATACTTATATCTTAAAATCTTCTGTTCTTGACTTGTGGGTGAGAAACTCAAATTTCTCTGTAAAAGGGGGGGAGGGGGGGGCGGGGGGGAGTCTTTTTAAACTTCTTCTTTAAAAGCTGTGAACTGAAAAGGAAGAACCCAGACATATTCAGGTCTAAAACTCTGTCATTTTAGACACTGTTCCTGAGCTCTCTGTTAGGGAGTCCCCCAAGGGCAGGACTAACTCCCAGGGCTTCACGGCTTGGCTTTAGCACACTGCAAATGAATAAAAGAAGACAAAAAGCAAAACTGATTTGAAATAACTCTGAACCCCAAAAGGGGTTTCCAGGAGCTTCCCTAGAGCATTTGCACTCAAATTGGCCACCCAAGGGAGTAGCAGGACCAACATCACCAGATACTGCACCAAAGTGTTAGCTTTTTCCCAAGCAGAAGACCTCCAGTTTTTCCCTTTTACATATCTTGCTTCTTTTCACATCACACTTAGGCTTTCCTGGGACTGCTTCTCCACCGTAACTGCAGACAGGAGGAATGTGGCACACCAGGTTTGTTTGGATAAAGCGAGAAGGGGGGATTACTGCTAGCTTTCTAATGGAAAACTGGCACCACCATTAGCTCTTAGGTTGGTGCGAGGTTCTGTAAATAAAAATTGGACACAGGAGGGGGAAGCCTCCAAATTCCCCAAACAGAGCAAATTACCGGTACTCCAGGAAGAGTGATTAGGCAGGATGCCAAGCCATAGCTAATGTTTTCCAAAAATAACTAAGTCAAAAGTCCATAAACGTCAGGAATTTCTAGCACAGAAACTACAGCCCACGTGTTCTCCGACAACCAGAGAGGAGCAAGCCTAGCAAAGCCTTAAGTGATGGTGGGACTTGTGCCACTGACTTTGGTGGTCCTGGGAGTCAGCCCCAGGGACCTGTTTATGTGGCCTGTGTTAGAGCTAAAGCAAGCCACCTTTTGCCCGATGCCCTCTTACAAATATTTTCCTGCTGGCAAAAAGCAAAACAGGAGAGAGAAGGGTTGAGAACAGCTGAAGGGTAAGTTCAGCTTGCTGTTGTATCCCCTGACCCTATAAGCCAGACCTTTAGCGTACCACTAGGGAAACCAAGCAGAGAGGGTTAAATCCTCGCTCATCGAGCCCACCATGGAGGCGCCTTATGCTGACAACTGCTCTTCCTGCAGTTGAACTACTACTGAGCTACTTGTTTAAGGGTTGCTGATAGCCCCTCTACTACCTCGCAGCAAGTGCAGTGGTTGAACACTCTTTCTTTCCAGAGGTATCTCTCTCTCTCCGGCAGCACTGTCTGCTCTGCATAGCAGGGGATTTCATAGGGAACAAAGATAAAGAAAACGCAACTGTAAAACTACTTTTAAACCCGCCAGAAACAGCCACAGAGCTGGAAACTGTTTCCTATCCCTTAACCCCTTTTGGAGTCTGAGTCCTGCTGCCACACTGCAGAGAAATCACTGCCCGGAGGGTGGGACTGGTGGGAGATCACAGAGCTACAGAGGTGTAGAAACACGAGTGGATGCTACAGCTCTTCTTACAGACATACGTGGCATCAGTCAAGATGACTACTGCAGAGGTTTTCCTCCTCTGCATGCAGACAGTCTGTTCCTGCTGCCCCACATCTGGTGGTGCAATTAGGTGGCAGCATTTGGGGAAACTCCTAAGGACTGTAAATTTTCCATCATGCAGCAGGCACAGCAGCTAGGTCAATAAACAAGATCTGTGACATGATGCATTTGAAACACTGGATTTGAAATTTGCACATTTGTTTCTCACCGAGCCCGACTTTCCTTGGGCCATTGCTTGGTGGAGATGAAACTCAGGACATAAAGTGGCTCAAGTTTTTTTGCTTGGAGATGCAGAGTCCTCTATGTGGAAACATTTGCAAAGCTCACTGCTTTCCCCTAAACAGTATCAGGAGGAGAGTCAAGTGATCATACTGAGGGTTTAGCACAATTCCTATATAAATTGTATTCTTCCAATGGTAGTTTCATTTTCCAAAGTGATAATCAATACTATCTTTAGCTTGGCTCCTTCAGCAATGCAGAATACCCCCTATCTGATTGGCAAAAAGAGGCAGGGATTCAGAAAGGAAGCCTGTGTTCTCACTGAAGCATGGGCAGTATGTTTTTCAGCCTTCTGTTTCAACAAGACATTAGTATGTACAATATGTGCTCTGGAACTAGTTTGGTCTAATCCTCTTCTGTGTTTGTCTTTCTTCAGTGTTGCAGCTTTTAAACCAGTATGGCATTAGCCCAATGAGGAAAACACAAGGCTGGCTCACTCCAGTTATAAGAGCTACAAGTTTCGGTTACATTCGGCAGCACTTCCAGAAGCAAGTCCTGTACTGAGCAAAGTCCAGGAGAAGAGCACACAGCAGCCTGGGATGGCTTTCCGTCACCAGTGACAACACAGGACATTAGTGAAGGGAACCAATGTGAAGCAGAGACAAACAAGCCCCTTCCCAGAATCATGACTATTTTTTAACTAAGCACCTTAAAAAAACCTGACAGCATTTCACAAATTTTTCGCAGCTTTCAAGCATCAAAGTTTCAAGTTGCGCAAAAGTCTCATTATCAATAATTTAAACTTTCTGTTACAAAAAAATAATTGTAATAATAGTTACAATTTAGTGTAACATAAGTACTTATAAGAAGCTGTCTCCAAATTATACCTCTTTCAAACCCTGGGGGAAAAGCCCAAAACTCTAAGTTTTGAAGTCAGATTTGAATTCAAATTATTCTCCTTTTCATATGGAGAAAATACTGGTGACTGACACAGGGCTTCAAACACTTGGCAATGAGTGTTTCATGAGGCGAAGCACAGACAAAGAAATATCTACTTTAAAAAATCTATTTTTAACACATAAAAACAACACTATAAAATAAACCTAATAACACGCAACCAGCAAAGTGAGTTTAAAAGGATATAAGATATTGAGGCAGAGCTTGGAAGAAATGGAGAGCTGGCATTTATCTGGAGAAGAAGGATATCCATCACCAACCACCTGTTAATCTCTGTTTACCTCTTCATCTTCTGCAGAGAGTTACCCAACTGCAGTATTTCTCTGATTTTCCTCACTACAGGTCACTGCCATGCCATGGGACTGCAGACCAGAGGCACCACTGAATAATTCCCTAAATTCAGCTGCAGAGAGCTGGAACGTATGAATTACCCCTCTATTGAATAAGGCAATAGCTCTGCTGGGATATTCAGCCTGGCATGAAGTTGTATTAGTAAAATCTGGAGTTAGAAGAGAATATGGCATCTGGCAGGTGCCACAAGAGTTTGCTAGCCCATCCTCGCTTGTTCACACCAGGGAACACTGGGAGCATTTCCAGAGCACCACAGAATATGCACTAGTTTAGGGTTTTATTAAATGCTTTCGTCTTTAGTAAAGTTTGCACATTTTATGCCCCTTTGCAACTTCCAAAATCTGGCACCTTGGAAAAAAGTCAAATGCAAGGCAGAACTGCTCATTAAGGTGGGCCAGTGTGACCCAAAGAAATGCAAATTAGCCCTAGAGACTGCCAGAAATTGCTCACCAGACCCTCTGGGTTGGCGTGCACACTGTGGGGGGGCCCAGCTCCCCTGTGTGGCAAACGATGAGCCCTAGGTCCAGGGAGGGTAATGCAAAGCAGACAGAGACCTGCTGGATGGCTCCACCGATGGAGCTAATGTGCCGTCTCCCAGAGTTCCATCACTGCTTTTTCCTGCCAAAAGATGATGGCAGGGAAGAAGTGAGCCTTTAGATGTCCTCAGACAAAAAGCTGGGACAGGCTTTCAGGGAATTTGCCCAGCAGTGAGATATTTTTTCTCCAGAGTCCAACTTCCTTGTTGTTAACAAAGTAAAGGCAAATTGCTGACAGGAATGAAAAATACCTCAAAGACTATCAAGCCCTTGAAGCCTTCTGTCTTCAGAAGGACATCCTGCTCCAACCTACACCATCCCACAGTTGCTGTGAGCTGTGTGTGATCCCATTTAGCCAGGGTCCATACTGGCTGGTGGGAGCAGGGCTTTTCAGTCCTCGTCTACCAGGTGACACCTTAGAGGACAGCAGTTTCCACCCTTCTTTTTTCTGTTTTCTTCCCCTCTTCCTTTAAGCCTTTCCCCCAGAACCGCAGCAGCTTTACGGAAAGCACAGTAATACCAAAGCAGTGGAAAGGAAGCGGAGCCCCACATGAAATTCCTCTCCCACTTTCACGCCAAGTCAGCCCCATTTTATTTGGGATGTCTTCCAAAAAGGCACTCTAATTGATTTTTCAACTTCATTTGCAAAGCTACGGACTTCCAAAGGATGGAGACAAGCACTGCTGGCTTGTGGGGGAGCTGGCGGGTGGCTTCACCCACTATTGCCTCCCCACCGGTTACTGAAGCTGATAGACAAACCTAGCCAAACAGATAATTCCCCAGCTCAGGTGCAGATCAGCACACAAATTGTGCTGTTTCAGCTAAATGAGGAGGCACAACTTAAACCACAGAAACCTCTGCAGTTGCACATTGTCAGCTACAGCAGTCTCAGTGGCACGATCACTTGCAGTCCTGTTTCAATGCAGAGTATTTTCAGCAAAAACCATGACCTACCGAAACAAATTACTTCAATGTAAGCATACATGGGGGAAGGGGATAGAACCGAGCTCGTTAGAGATGAGTCTAGGGGCAGCATACCAGTGCTGGGGGGGAATAGCCCAGCTCAAGTGCATCTACACTAATGCAGGCAGCATGGGCAACAAACAGGAAGAGCTGGAAGCCATTGTGAAAAAGGATAGTTATGATATAGTCGCCATCACAGAAACACGGTGGGACAACTCTTATGACTGGAGTGCTGCAATGGATGGCTATAAGCTCTTCAGAAGGGATAGGCAGGGAAGGAGAGGTGGTGGGGTGTCTCTGTATGTTCGGGAGTGTTTTGATTGTATGGAGCTCAATGACTGAAGGCAAGGCTGAGTGCTTATGGGCAAGGATGAGGGGGAAGGCCAACAAGGCAGGTGTCCTGTTGGGAGTCTGTTATAGACCACCCAATCAGGATGAAGGGACAGATGAAGCATTCTACAAGCAGCTGACAGAAGTCTCGCAATCCCCAGCCCTTGTCCCAGTCAGGGACTTCAACTTACCAGACAGGAAATACAACACAGCAGAGAGGAAGCAGTCTAGGCGATTCCTGGAGTGTGTGGAAGATAACTTCCTGACACAACTGGTAAGTGAGCCTGCCAGGGGAGGTGCCTCGCTAGACTTTCTGCTCACAGAGAAGGTCTGGTGGGTGATGTGGTGGTCAGAGGCCATCTTGGGCTTAGCAACCATGAAATGATAGAGTTCTCAATTCTTGGAGGAGTAAAGAGGGGGGTCAGCAAAACCACTACCATGGACTTCCGGAGAGCAGACTTCAGCCTGTTCAGGGCACTTGTTGACAGAGTTCCTTGGGAGACAGTTCTGAAGGGCAAAGGAGTCCAGGAACACTGGACACTCTCCAAGAAGGTAGTCTTTGAGGTGCAGAAACAGGCTGTCCCCACGTGCCATAAGACCAGCGGGGAAGATGACCAGCCTGGCTGAACAGGGAGCTTCTGCTGGGTCTCAGAGAAATGAGAGTTTACCATCTTTGGAAGAAGGGGCAGGCAACTCAAGAAGAGTATAGGGACCTAGTAAGGTCAGGCAGAAAGAACACCAGAAAGGCAAAAGAACAGCTAGAACTTAATCTGGCCACTGTTGTAAAAGATAATAAAAAAGGTTTTTACAAATATATTAACAACAAAAAGAGAGCCAGGGAGAATCTCCACCCTTTACGGGATGCAGAAGGGAAGATTGTCAACAAGGATGAGGAGAAGTCTGAGGCACTTAATGCCTTCTTTGTCTCAGTCTTCACTAGCAAAACCAGCTATCCTCATGGTATTCACTCCCCTGAGCTGAAAAACAGGGGTGGAGAACAGAATAAATCCCTCCATAATCCAGGAGGAAGCAGTTAGTGACCTGCTACGCCAACTGAATAGACACAAGTCTATGGGGCCAGATGGGAACCACCGGAGAGTGCTGAGGGAGCTGGCGGAGGAGCTTGCCAAGCCACTCTCCATCATTTATCAGCAGTCATGGTCAACAGAGGAGTTCCCAGACAACTGGAGGTTTGCCAATGTGACGCCCATCCACAAGAAGGGCCAGAAGGAGGATGCAGGCAACTACAGACCTGTCAGCCTAACCTCAGCATGAGAAAAGATTATGGAACAATTCATCCTGAGTGTACTCACATGCTATGTGAAAAACAACCGGGGGATCAGGCCCAGCCAACATGGGTTCATGAAGGGCAGGTCCTGCTTGACCAAACTGATCTCCTTTTATGACCAGGTGACCCCCCTGGTGGATAAAGGAAAAGCTGTGGATGTTGTCTGTTTGGACTTCAGCAAGGCCTTTGACACAGTCTCCCACAGCATTCTGCTAGAGAAGCTGGCAGCGCATGGCACTGACAGGTGGACTCTTTGCTGGGTTAAAAACTGGCTGGATGGCCGAGCCCAGAGAGTTGTGGGGAACAGTGTTAAATCCAGTTGGCAGCAGGTCTCAAGCGGTGTTCCTCAGGGCTCAGTTTTGGGACCAGTCTTGTTTAATATCTTTATTGATGATCTGGACGAGGGGATTGAGTGCACCCTCACTAAGTTTGCAGACGACACCAAATTAAGCGGGAGTGTTGATCTGGTTGAGGGTAGCAAGGCTCTGCAGAGAGATTTGGACAGGCTGGATCGATGGGCTGAAGCCAACTGTATGAGGTTCAACAAGTCCAAGTGCCAGGTCCCGCACTTTGGTCACAACAACCCCAGGCAGCGCTACAGGCTTGGGGAGGAGTGGCTGGAAAGCTGCCTGGCAGAAAAGGATCTGGGGGTCCTGGTCGACAGTTGGCTGAACATGAGCCAGCAGTGTGCCCAGGTGGCCAAGAAGGCCAATGGCATCTTGGTCTGTATCAAGAATAGTGTGGCCAGCAGGAGCAGGGAAGTGATCGTGCCCCCGTACTCAGCACTGGTGAGGCCGCAGCTTGAGTACTGTGTTCAGTTTTGGGCACCATAGAATAGAAGGGACACTGAGGTGCTGGAGCGTGTCCAGAGAGGGCAACAAAGCTGGTGAGGGGTCTAGAGAGCAAGTCTTACAAGAAGTGGCTGAGGGAATTGGGATTGTTTAGCCTGGAGAAAAGGAGACCGAGCTCTCTACAACTACCTGAAAGGAAGGGGTCGGTCTCTTTTCCCAAATAACAAGCGATAGGACAAGAGGAAATGGCCTCAAGTTACACCAGGGGAGGTTTAGGTTGGATATTAGGAAAAACTTCTCCACAGAAAGGGTTGTCGAGAATCTGAAGAGGCTGCCCAGGGAGGTGGTGGAATTGCCATCCCTGAAGGTATTTAAAAGATGGGCAGATGTGGTGCTGAGGGGTGGTTTTGGCAGTGTTAGGTTTATGGTTGGACTCGATGATCTTGAAGGTCTCTTCCAACCCAAGTGACTCTGTGATAAGTGCAGAATTATCCCACACTTTGGCATCAGGTCCATGCAAATCACCACTGCTGGGTAAGGTGGTGTGAGCCCTGCAGCTGGGCAGAGCTGGTGGCAGCCACCCGGGCAGGAGAAGCCAGGGTTGATCTCATTGACTGACACACTGGGCACCAGATGGTTTTACATCCATCTCAGACCAGCTTCTGGACAAGATTTTGCTGGGGGGGAAACGAAATTATTGAGAGTTGCAAGATGACAGGGCTTGTAAGAGGTGCAAACCTATAGTCCATGATCACTTTTGTGTTTCATTGTCTTCAGTTTTGGGCTGCATGGCAGATCCACCAGCTGAGATGGTGGCTCCTCCATTAGCTCTGCATCAAAGTTATTTGCCTTTAACAAAACAACAGCAAAAATACCTAAAGCAACTATTGACACCAGATGTCATTTGGACTGAAGGGCCAGACTACACAGAGCTGGTGGAGGGGAACCATACATGATATTAAACAGGTTGGTGGGTTTCCAACATCATCTGCAGTGTTTTGAAAGGCAAGCAACATTTCTCAGGATTCCAGCACAGTTTCACAAGAGCTACATCCTCAGCTGACACAAATTAGAGCTCTGCTGAAGTCAGTGGTTCTGCACCCATTTTCTCCAGCCACAGGATCTGGCCCCCAAATATTCTGTCTCAGCATCCTATGATCCTGACAGCACTCTACTTCTTCCAAGACAATCCAAGTCTTGGCAGGAATGCCCCTCCGTTCAAGTGAAAACACTCCCATGTTGTAATTTTCCATCTATAATTACCAAGAGATTAAATTCCTTCATTGCAAACAACTGTGATTGCTCCCTTAAGACTCCTCCTTGCACTGATGTGCATGCTTTCAGAGAGGGGGAGAGGGAAGAGCAGGGGAAAGGAGAGGAGGAAAGGGGCTGAGAAGGCAAATGTAAACAAAGCATTGATTTGTTTTTTGGAACTGGGTTGCAGTAACATAGTGGATTGTCCGAAATTGGTGTATTCTTTGGCTAAAGAACAACCTGCCCAGTGGAGGAAGGTGATATGAAAGCCACGTTTTCCACCAAACAAGACAGATAACCCTCCGTTCAGCTTTCTGCAAGCCACAAGCTTTATTTGGAGGCTGTGGAGTCAGATGCTCAGCTAGCACAAAGCAGGACCCTTGCCCTCAAGGGCCAAGCCTGCCCAGGCATCAAATAGATTTTTTAGACACGGATCAGATGCTTCTGTTTAAGTAGCCCGATGGGAAAGGTCACAAATAAGTTGCTCCTTATCGTCCTGTCCTCCACTGCCAACAAGTGCATTTGAAGGCACAACAGGCTGCGCTTTCTTCCCACAGCCCTGGCCTGGATGGTTGCCTCCAGTCTGAGCTCCGAGGCAAATCAAGGCCATTTACCAATGTTTGGGGGGTTTTAATCTTTTTTGCTAATAGCAGTGCGTATTGGAGTGTGAATTACAGCCAGCAGTAATAATGAACTCGCAAGATAACACCCCTGGGGAGAGAGCAAGGAAATTCGGGGCCAGGATACAGAAGCTCTCATCGGGCAGATGGAAGGCTTGCTAACGAAGGGTTTTGCAGCAGGGGACAGTTTGGATTCAAGCAGACTGACGTATCAAGCCTTTACGTTTCATGCTTTTTTTCCTGTGCTTTCTACAGGCAATTCTTGCCAGAATTTGTTCGACTCCACTTGGCGGAGAAGTGTTTAATCAGCATTCATCCTCTTTACAGGACTGTCTCTGAGGGAACAGATTCAGGCTAGCGATAGCAAGTGGTAATTTTGGCTGCTTAATCTGGGTTGATTCATTTTAACAGTCTGCTTAACAATAGATACCATGTGGCCACGACCAAAGAAGTTTCATGGTCTTTACTGAGATTTAAAGTAGGTGTGAAATGCTTTAAAAATGCATCATTACTGCAGGAGCGATAAAAGCTTCATTGCCCTAATGAGGAAAAGGATTGGCCCAAGTTCCAGAGACACTATTACTTTTCTCTGTAAGGTCATGCAGTGTCACTGGATTCCTGAATTTCTGTTATAAAGATGCAGAGGAAAAGACGAGGGTTCTAAAGCTCCAGATCCTGGAGTCAAGTGATCACATGCATCATTCATACGCTTCTGAGCTCCTGCACCACCTAGGAAGGAGAAGTTTAGATCTTTCTCCCAGCCTCAGAGCATGGCCTCTGTAAGGAGATCCAACTAAAGGAATTACCAGTCTCTGTAAGACAGACACCTCTTACTCCTCCCAGCCCTTTAACCAATACTCAGATGGACAGAATGTTATGCACCTGATTCTGGCTTTGGTACTGTACATGTTATTCTTGCATTGCTTTGGAATTTTCAATACTTGTGGTTTTTTTTTGAGACAAACAACAACCATAGCATGTCTTATTTCACATTATAAAGTATGACAGATGTGTTTCTGTAATACATTTTGCAATTCAGAATTGTAGACAGTCAAGGAAAAGTTTTTGAGATGAGATAGTAATAAAATCATTTTGCATTCCTAAATCAATGCATGTGCCAGTTTTAAATTACATTTTAAAACTGATCTTTACTCCAATAGTAAAGTGGGCTGTTATATATGAGTAACTGAAGGCCCAAGACCAGAGCTGGCTCAGGTATTGAGTTTCCAAGCCACAATAGTGCCAACATTTTTGGAAAATAATGTCATCTTTAATCCAGCTAAAAAGCAAAGAACTCCGGTATTTCTAGACCTGAAATGACATTGTAGGAGGTTGTTTCTGAGAGAAAAAAATACTCCTTTTTTTCCAAATCATGTAGGATTGTCCCCTCTGACATCATTGGCCACTGCTGACCTAAACTGGCCTGAGAGACAGCTACGAAACTGATGACTCATGTTCTTGTGAATGACCACTGCAGATTTGAGGTTGTTCATGGGAGTTCAGTGTGGGCTGTCTGGTCCAAAGGGCAGCTGTTTGTCCAAGCTGCTGAGCTCAGCTTGGCTGGGAGACACCTGACTCAGGACACCACATTCTAGGGCATTGCCTGTGAAGTTCAGACCTGGAAAGTCTGGCAACGCTCGGTCCCAGGGCAGCCATGAACAAAGCTGCCCGAGAGCTGAGGATCCCAAGCAGCACCACTTCTCCTCCTATTTCTCCTTCACAGAAGTAGCAGTCTAAAAGCTTTGATCATTACCTCCCATGATACTTACAAGGACAAAGCCTGGACATTTACCAGAGCATTTCTGGCTTTTTATTACAGCACCATTTAGGTATGAACTTCCCAGCCCACTTTAAGATTAGCAACAAACACCAAACCTTGGTGACAGAGCTGAACTTGAAATCCATACTGCTCATCCACCTACAGACATTCAAGTGTTTTCTGCATGAAATCAGCGCGTCTCCAAAGGCACAAATTGTAACCAGGTCAGTCCTCATCCACTGAGGTGTTTGTTTTAGTATAGCCTAACAGTTGTGCTTACGTGCACATATTTTCCATCATTTCTTAGAAAGCATGGGCAGAGTGCAAGCATGTGTGTCAAGAGAGGAAAAGAGGACAAAGGAAAGGAGGAAGCCCATCTCCACAAAATCACTGATTAAAATTGCTCCCAAGTTCCCGTTTCCTCCACAAACAAAACAGTTTGCGAAAGTCCAAGTTAGGGTGGATAAAATATCAGCCACGTGCCTGACTTACAGCCCTGGGACTGAGGTTTGGGCACCACTTCAAGACTTTCCCCTAGGAGTCTATCCAAACCCTCTTTGCTTCTGATGTGGAATAATTTGGAAGTGTTTTTAGGCTGCCGGCTGGGATAACACAAGGGCTATTGTAAACACACATGCAGTCGATCAGCACCAAACCCACACAAATATGGTCTGTGCACACATAAATAGCTAGTACATATTCCCTTAAAAAAGAAAAAATTGAAATGCTGAATTAAAGACAAAAATCAGTCAACAGGTCTTAAGAAAAAACAGTGTTCGTTTATGGAGAGAGTTACATTTTTCACCTAATTTTAACAAATGAAATGCACTTCAATGCAGAGCACTAGATTTAAAGAGCTACAGAAAAGATATAGCCATAACCAGCTATCGTCCAAGTATGTGCAATCAAGCAAGACCATAATTTCCACGGATGCCATTTCAAAAATACTGCTGCTAGCCAAGAAGGTTTGGAAATGTAACAGAATGTGACCAGGGCATGGAGACCTGCACAGACTCGGAAATAACCTGCTTGCGATACATAACCCAACCTGGAGCTCTAACCCTGCAT
This sequence comes from Chionis minor, assembly GCA_013398295.1. Taxonomy (NCBI): domain Eukaryota; kingdom Metazoa; phylum Chordata; class Aves; order Charadriiformes; family Chionidae; genus Chionis; species Chionis minor. Next base: position 217,556 of record VZSF01004660.1, on the reverse strand, counting down.
AACTGCTGGTTGCCTGACCTCTGCTTTGGGTGGAAAAGGAGATAACTGTTCTTTGAGAGTCATGGCTCGCTGGGATGCTTTGGGTTTTCAGCACTACAGTGGCCAGGAAGAAATTCATCTCACCTGAGACACATCCTGGCTGGCTAGAATGTAAAATGGTGTTTTGGACCCATCCCAGCTTGCAAGGCAGGCTGATGGCACCATAAAAATGGGGGTCTTCATAGGTAGCCTCAAGGAAAGCCATAGCCAGATGTTGGCACCATTGAGGCACAGCCACACTAGGAGATGGAGCATCTGAGATAAAGCACTTCCTCTGCGAGGGGTGATGTGACAGGGGTTGACACACCTCACATCAAAGCTACTATCTACCATGGAACTGCTTTTCCTGCAAGAAACAGACTCTTTCCATATCTGGCCCCAAATGGACTAAATATCTCCAGGTATTTCTGGACATGCACCAGGCATTTCTGTCCACCAGGTCAAGCGTAGGCTGGGATTTAAAGAAAACAACACCAAACCAGTCTGACAAGTGTACAGATTTGAGTGTTTATGTCTTGCCACTGGATGGATTTCAAGCAGAACCATTCCACACATTGGTGGGGAGAGTGAACCTCAGGAGAGGGAAGAGGGGAAATGAGATACCAGAAAGATTTCTTTGCAGTAATAAATCCATCTTGATAATAACGGAGCTGCGTACAACCATGTTGCAACTGCACCATCTGCAAACAATATTTCCCTGAGTAGGAGGTAGCTGGAAATCGAAGTAATATTTCATGCGGAGAGGCATACGTTCTTTGCTCTTCCACCACCGTCACTACTTTGACCAAGCTTGTACTTGAAGCAATGCTTAAAATAAACAAATAAAAGGAGTCATTTGGCCCTTACATCGGTCTTTGGTATCTGCTGTAATCATAGAGCTTATGGGTTGGATCCCACTTAACAGGCCAGGAGAAGGACTGATTAGAGACCTCCAAATGAGAAATCTTGTGATTCCTGCTCCAAGATAGGCTGATTTTGCAGGAAATAGCATTATGTTGACACTATCTTCTTAGAACAGCTTTGTTGTAGACTCAATCCAAAGCCTGTCTAAGTCTGTGATTAGACTGTCTCCGCTGCAGCAGCCTCCGGGCAAAGAAATGTCATCAAGTTCTTCTGGCCCATTCATGGGGTTGGTCTGATCCACTTCAGCAGCAGAAGACTGGTACCAAGATCCCCACTGGTCAAAACCCACCAACAAGTACCATACAGAAGAACACAAAGTTCCTAGCACATAGAATCATAGAATGGTTTAGGTTGGAAGGGCCCTTTAAGATCATCTAGTTCCAACCGCCCTGCCACAGGCAAGGACACCTCCTGCTAGACCAGATTGCTCAAAGCCTCATCCAACCTGGCCTTGAATAATTCCAGCGGTGAGGCCTCCACAGCTCCCCCGGGCAACCTGTTCCAGTACCTCACTACCCTCAATTTCTGCCTGAGATCTAATCTAAATCTACCATCTTCCAGCTTGAAGCCATTACCCCTCGTCCTATCACTACATACCCTGGTGAAAAGTCCCTCTCCAGCTTTCTTGTAGGCCCCCTTCAGATACTGGAAAGCTGCTCTAAGTTCTCCCTAGAGCCTTCTCTTCTCCAGGCTGAGCAACCCCAACTCTCTCAGCCTGTCCTCATAGCAGAGGTGCTCCAGCCCTCTGATCATCTTCGTGGCCCTCCTCCAGACCCACTCCAACAGGTCCATGTCCTTCTTATGTTGGGACCCCAGAGCTGGACACAGTACTCCAGCTGGGGTCTCACCAGAGCAAAGGGGCAGAATCACCTCCCTTGATCTGCTGGCCACGCTTCTTTTGATGCAGCCCAGGATGTGGTTGGCTGTCTGGCCTGCAAGCGCACATTGCTGGCTCGTGTTGAACTTCTCATCTACCAACAAGCCCAAGTTCCTCTCCTCAGGGCTGCTCTCAATCCATTCTCTGCCCAGCCTGTATTTCTGCATGGGATTGCCCTGACCCACATACAGGACCTTGCACTTGGCCTTGTTGAACTTCATGAGGCTGGCACACGCCCACCTCTCAAGCCTGTCCGGGTCCCTCTGGATGGCATCCTTTCCCTCTAGCATGTCGACTGCTCTGCACAGCTTGGTGTCATCAGCAAACTTGCTGAGGGTGCACTCAATCCCAACATCCATGTCACCAGCAAAGATGTTAAATAGTACCAGCCCCAGTACCAGCCCCTGAGAGCACCACTTGTCACTGCTCAGCACTTAGACATCAACCCGTTGACAGCAACTCTTTGAGTGCAACCATCCAGCCAATTCCTTATCCACCGAGTGGCCCATCAGTCAAATCCATCTCTCCAATTTAGAGACTAGGATGTTGTGCAGGACAGTGTCAAATGCCTTGCACAAGTCCAGGTAGATGACATCTGTTGCTTTCCCGCTTATCCACCAATGCTGTAACACCATGGTAGAAGGCCACCAAGTTTGCCAGGCATCTAAGACAACATGCAGAAAAGGGTGTAAAACAATTAAAACACTTAATGAAGCCCTGAGGGACATTGTGAGAATGAATTTCACATGAGTTCATCATACACAATGCTTAGTTTAATTTAATTTAATCAAGATAACAGTCAAAGCGTGACCCTCCATAGCAAAATCCTTCCTCAAATCTTTGTCCTTGACAATGCCTGAAAGGCTTTGCTTAAGCCCTCAAGACTGTAGGTTGAGACAAAGAAAAGTCTCAATTGCCCTTTGGTGACCAGTCATGGTCACATATATGAGGAGGATTGAGAAGAATTTAAGATACAAGCAAGCAGCAGAGATTTCCAAAGCTTTTCTGACAACAGAGAAAAGCACCTAAGGAGAACAAATCCAGTTTCCAAGGCTTGACTTCTTCAGATCAAGTCATTTAGCTTGGAGGTACTTCAGTTTCGGATGTCTGAAGGTTCACCCACCACAGACAGGAGTCTCTACCTCTAACAATATCTGTTACTCAGTTAATACCACACAAATGCATTAAATTGTGTTTAAAAAGGAATTTTCCTATCCAGCTCTGCTATAGAGAAGCCCTCCCTGTTTTGACTTGTCCTGACAATCTCATCAGATGATTTCAAGCACTACTTTTATCAAGGATAAATTCACATGTTATATATGAAGCCATCAGGATCTTGCTTGTAGCTCCCCAGATTCATCATTACACAGTAAAGCCTCTAACCTGAACTGGGAACAAGTTTAAATTTGAGCCTCCTGTATACTTCAGCTCCTGTCCTGAGCCAAGGGGTGGGCTGCAGGTACTGGCATATCCCTGGCCAGGTTCCCCAGGAGGTCTTCAGGACAGAGTTGTTTGCCTTGTTTTTTTCATGACCCATAGCACCACTGAGAAGATAACTCCTGCAAGAAAACTAGCTCCAGATTGGGAACAGAAGAGACGTCAGGGTGGCCACACCGGTCTTGCTTGAAGCAGCAATTTGCTAAACCATTTGCAGTGCACAAACACTTTGCAAGAAGAACCGGTGTTGGGCAGAACACAGGATCCGAGGACCTTCAGGCAGCATGACAAGTGCTCTAGAAAGTGGAAGGAAAGCCAAAGACTGACAAAAAACACACAGGCCGGTGTGCTGGGAGAAGCAGCAGGAGGTGACGATCGCTGCAGGGCCCATATTCATTTGGGCTTATAAATAGAAACATTAAGGAGATTCTCTCCAGACTTCAGTGACTTTTTTTTCATGTGAGAAACATTAGGAGTACATGGTCTGCAAAGTCGTTATCGCCATCCAGAGAAAGATAAGCATCATTGATTCAACTCAAGGCTCAGGACAGCTGAGTATTGTAGAAGCATCCTTCACCCAGCCAAGGTTCAGAGGCAGTGGGAGGGGGAAGATGGGAGTTTATGCACATCCTTTGAAGGGTTGATTAGCAAAACTGCTAAAAATATTCTCAAGGCTGGAATAAATTAAGACGTACATTTTCTGGAGATGACTGGGATGATCTGTAATTTTATGACATCCAAAGTGCTAAGAAAAGCAGGGTGCTGCTAAGATTGCATTGCTATTCACGTGTTAAAGGTCAAAGAGTTGCAAAAAGGTCAGTTCTGTAGGTTATGAACATCTGTAGCAGTTATGATCAAAATGCACGCAATGTCTAAAGCTCTCCTTATGGTTAAGTAACAAGAAAGAAGTATGGTCATGATGTAATACACAACTTATAGCACCCATCAGTACCAACTGAGCATGTGAATCAGTGTCTGGTGCTATTGATAGGTTGCAGCATATAAATAAGACCTTGCTATTCGCATAGCCCATTAAGCCTTGTCTAGCCTCGGGTGAGGGGAGATGGTACACTGCGTGTTTGTTAACATGACCTAGAAACTTAGCTAGAAGTCTAAGAAGCCCTTCAGATGACTTAATGTTTTGTTTCTCTTAAGGTCATTAAAGGTGTCACCTAAAGACCCTGCTTCCCACCTCCTCCTCTTCCCATCTGTGTAAAGCTGTAGTATAATGAAATGACAGATGAGCAGCGAGATGGAAACCACCTCACCAAAAGTCAGGAGTCAGAGCACAGAGAAGGATCTCATATAAGCTCTTAACGGCAACAAGATGAAAAAACATTATTTCTAATTTCCTTCAGAGCTGCCTTGTCTTGACAGAGAACAGCAGAGATGACAGTCGGGTTCCCGCTATTCCCAGTAGCCATCCAGTTACTCACAGACAGCTGAAAAGTCACAGACAGGAAACAGAAATGGATGTGGTTTCAGTCTCTTTGTCCTGTAATGATCATTTTACATGATCTCAGCCCCATTTTCCCCCCTCCTCCATTTCTGCCTGTGGAAGCACTGATGGTGAGGACACACTAACCCTGCTTTGGCAAAGTCAAGCTCTGGCTGAGGTCGCTCCCAGCTGGAACAAGCGATCCTGTAATGCCAGATGCAGGTCTGGGGAAAAGAAAAGCAGCACTCCTGCTCCTTGCTCTGACACAGACTTCTTGTGGAACCTTGGGCATGTCACTTAGGGGAGAAGATGGCAAGTCAGGTTAGGTGTGTGCTAAAAGGGCTTTTTGTGGGCTTGTTGCTTTTTTTGTTACGATTTTGCACAAACTCGCCAGTCTTTCCATGCACTTTCAGCTGGAAATTTCAACATGGAAAAATCACTATATATCAAAGTTGGGAAATTCCCAGTCAGCTGTAATTAACATCATAATTCCAATACAAAGGGGTTTGGCTGCATGGACTTCAGTTTAGACAAAAGCAGATGTGATTCCACATCACACATTGCTCCCTTGAAAAATACACAGAAATTCCCCCTGCCTGTTTCCCGCTTCCTTCATGGTGCTTTGGATCACAAGACCTCAGGCCGGCTGCAGATTATAAGTCCTGACCCCATTGCCAGATCTTTGCACAGCACGAAAGAGAGTAAACTCTACCAGTGGGAATTCAGTTAAAAACCTTAACTTGGGGAGAAAAAATTTAAAAAAATAACTATCTGCCTAAGGGAAAAGCATCTGGTTTGGTAGCAGGGTGGAAAGCACAATTTTTCAAACTGCCATCACATATTTTTCACTGCAAGTCAGTGCAAAGTGAAACACGTATCCCAGGAAGCACGAGGCCAGAACCCCAGTCAGAAACTGATATAATCAGAAATCCATAGTTTTGGCATACCAGAGACACATTCCTTCCCAATTCACAGTAATGCATTGCCTGCCATACAGGAAAGAGTAAGCTGTATAAAGCCAGCTTGACTTGTATATGGGGCAGGATTTCAAGAGCCAGATCAGAAAGTAGTAGGAGCTACACAAGAACCCCGTAGCTAAACCCCCCATTTTGAGCACATCAGCCTAGGCTCTTCAGAAACATCTACAAGAAGGTATTCAACTGTTCAGCCAGCATTTTGTCCCATGTTGTGATGACAGCATGTGCTGCCATACCTCCACGGTTATTAGCAGCTAATAACCCAAGCATTTCTGGGCTCGTCATCAGAGTATCTGGGGGTCTTTGAAGAGCCCAGAAGTATTTAAAAGTTTGGTTTGCTTTGGCTGTGGAGAGTCCAAGCTGGAAATCCGTATGGCTTGATCCTGGACCCTCCTTGTAGGGAGACATGGATGGTGCTAGGCTCTCTAAAGAGGAATCATGACCCAGTGGGCAGTCCCCTCGTAGTGCCCGTGGAGAGGCAAGTGGTCCAGGTGTTGGCAGGAGGCGCTAGTTGCTTTCCTAGCCCATCAGTCTTGCCAGCTTTTTTTGCACAGTAGCCTAGTTTCAGAGGTGGAGTTGTGGGATCTTTCAGGCTGAGGCACAAAAGGCAAGTGGTCCAGGTTGCCTGTTCCCCTGGGCAAGTGTTTCAACACAAGTCCTTACATCAGGATAGTGAGTGGACATCACGTCCCGCAGGCCTATGGCCAATGGATGGAGCCACAGCTGGATTTACAAGGAGGTCTCATCCCATGAGCTGGGATGCTGGGGAAGCCGAGCCTTCCAACTGAGACGTGCCAATACGTGATTTCTCCATCCTGATCATCCTCAGACGGTAGACAGACTACAGGTTGTTGAGACCAATGCAGAGGTAGAAACTTAAGCCAGGCTAGAGACTCCAAGGTTGAGTAGAGGTACTCGCAGCATCAGCTGGGAGGTGAGTAGGGAGGCCTGGGCAGTCTCCAGATTTAGACTTTGGACCCTTGTTTCATAAGGCTGTCTCTAGAGAGGATCTGTGCTGAATGGCTGCATCTTGCAGAGAGTACAGTGAAGCCACTACTTTGGTGGTGGTTTCATCTGACATGCTTGCCAGTGCTGCTAGAGAATAAAACAGCTCAATGGTTTTATTATTTGGAGCTGGCCACCTGGCCCAGCTCCAAAGGGGTACAAGTCATCAACTGCAACTGGATGGAAAGTGAGGGTCCTCTGTACTACGTCAATGCTTCATCCCCTTTCACCTTCTGGGAGAACTAGAGCTGAGCACCAAAGCCATTCATAACACTTGTCTCCATTCCAGTTGTCCTAGAGCTCACGCACATCTGGAAAAGCCAAAAAAAGAAAAAAAAACACCCCAAGAAACACTGCACTGAATAAGATGCCTTTGACCTGAGTCACCGAGTGGGACGCAGAGTTAAAAACAATCATTTGGAGACAAGGTGAAAGGCGTTATGCCAAGGAATTGTGCAATGAACAAAACAAACCAAAAAGAAAAAAAAAAAATCACATCCACCAGCGAAGCTGCCTGCCTTGAGGAACCCCACAAATCAGAACCGTCCATGATAGCTCAGCTATCTCTCAACATGCCTGTAACCTGCAGAGCCAAGACACGCAAGCATGCTGGGATCTCCTGGAAGAAATTTCAATGCTCAGTGGTGAATATAAATCATGTCTTAACACACTTACACTTAAATGTCTCCAAAGGAGCTCACAGTATTATAGCACGGATCTCTCCCGTTAGCTTTCCAGTGGGATATGTGAGTATCAGAGCCTTGGAAAGGTAATCACAGTGCATCCCTTAATCACCATGAGGGTGTTCAAAAGGTAGCCACCAGCCCAGACCGGCAGATGAAAAGTGAGCTTGCCATCATTTGTAGAGACAGCGTTTCTATGATCCCCTGTTAGCCTACCACCCCAGGCTGTGCTTAGCAACAGATTACAGTCACACCAAATACAGCTACGGGCTACTTTCAACCTATTAAAAAAAAAAAAAATCTGTTGTGGTTTTTTGGGTTTTTTTCACATTAGTCTTAAAAAATGTAGTTCTTCACTTCAGGGCAGATGAACAATATTGAATCAAAAGCATTTTAAACTTTTCTCCCAAGAGTCCCCCAAAAGCCTTCAATAGAGTCAACAGAAATAGCTTTTGGTCCTTCTTTCTTTCCTTTTTTTTTTTTTCAGTTAATCCAACCAACAAACACTTCAACTATCTACTTCAACTGTTTTTAATCTGCATTTCTTTTTTGGCAAAGCCACACGGTTCTCAAGCAGGTATCCTTACCAACCAGTAACATATTGCCACGCCCTCCAGCTCAGCAGACTTTGAATCCTCAATATTAATAAGACTTATCAGACACTATCTGCTTTTCTTACATATTACTGTCATCACTAGGGGACTCGTATTTCCTTTGAATCTTGCAAAACAAGTCCTACTGCTCATAAATTTACATGGAGTTACATCAAGTTCTTCCATGGAGGGCTCCAGTACATAGGACTGTATAATGAATTCCACATCAAGATTTGTGGGGGGAAAAAAAAAATCTATTAATTGACAGAGTCTTCCATGGAAGGATTTTTAAACTGCTTACAAGTTGTTATTAGGAAAAAAAAAAAGTTATGCAAATAATGAAGTGTTAATAGCTCTTGTGATATTTGTAGTGCTTTTCCCAAAGCCACAGATCATGGTGGTTAACACGAGAACCCAAGTGATTATGCGTGCTTCTGAGCCTCATGTTTGCAAAAAAAGAACATTTCAACAGCCCCAGAAACAGGTTAAACAAACATTCACAAAGAATCACACAGGTATCGCTGAGCTTGCCTTGGAACGAGAGGAATCTGCTGGATGGGGTCTCTGGTGCCTATTGTAGGACTATTTTCTCCAATCCTTTTCAAGTCTGTGTTTCCAAGAATTAAAACCTCACTGGTTTTAGCCAAACTCTCATGAAGGGAACAATATTTATCATTCAAATAAAGGAGCCAATTCTCTCTCCTCCCCACTCCCATTTTTGTCTTCTGCCTCTAGACAAGAGCATCCCTTCCCTGCGCTAATTAATAGATGGATAAAGGCTCACCTTGAGGTTGAGAGTTTTATAGAAAAATTAATTACAGATTCTGTCTTTAAAATTACCAATCAAGATGCTCACATTATCTGCCGCAAGGCCCCTCCAGGCTTTACCTGTCTAGAAAGAAGCTTGCAACGTGCTGAAAGATGGCTTTGAAGGCTGGAGTGAAAGCTAATTTCTGTAGAATGTGTAAGAGCATGAGAAGGCCCACCGAAGACCTCCATAATGATGACCCATAGCTGGGGGACATCAACAGGCCAGAAGGAGAGAGAAACAATAACAGGTCAGATACATTTTGGCAAGTACGTTATGATGTAAGAGAATGGGGACTAAGAGGGTAAGAAGATTATCTACTACACTGACAATATGACATTCAGCATCTGCTGAGGGTGCTGAGTAGCTGTAAGTCTGTTAAATGGGCTGAGACTGAGAGTGATTGGAAGAAGATGCAAGATCACAACAGAGAGAAAGCTCTCCTTACAGAAGACATCTGAAAATGTCAATATATAAACTGTGTTGCATGTTCTCAGCTCAGCCTTTAGACCCAGCAATACAGAGTGGCTTAAGAAGATCAAGACCGCTTGCGTACTTACATCTCTGACCTGCAAACACTTACATACGTGCTTTGGTATTTGCTGAGTTGGTGCTTCATGCTCCCTATTCCATAAATCCTCTTCCCTTACAGGCTCAAGTGATCAAAAATGCTCTCTGAGCACACAAAATACTCACTGAAGTCAAAGGGGAACTTCAGCTCGAGAAGTACAGCAGAAAGTCACAGTCTGGAGAATACAAAGGACTCTTCATTTATAAAACCAAACTTTTAATAACCAGAAGACCTAGACAGATAAATCATATTGGCAGTGTGCAGCTGGGGTTGCATGGACTGATCTGCAGGGTTTTACCAGCACCCTGGGAGCTCGCACTGCCAGTGGCTGCAGGCTGGGACATCCTTGCACTATGTGTACAGCCTGTGACATATCTGGGATCCATTCTCTGTGGGCAACTTTGGGCACACATGTAGCTTCAAAAGCAGTTTAAAGTCAACGCCTTTCCTATCCAGGTTTATACAGCAGGGCAAAAACTGCAGTTCATAACCTGGTACTAATCCCCAATGACCAAGGTGCTCACAGCAGTTAGGAGCACATCTCCCAGCTTTAAGAGGAACCATTCAGTAAGGATGAGCTGGTTCATTGTAGAAAGAGCTGCATTTCTCAATGTATGCAAGGCTTTGCCAGGCAATTCTATAAATCAACTTGTTGGAAAAAATTACAAAAAAAAAAAAAAAAGGCAGCAATTAAGTGTCATGTCAGCAACATATCAATGCAAATGGGAATTCCTCACACCATATACTCCCAAGGCATTTTTACAGATCTTATTAGAGGCACTGTTTTGCTGTGGATAAGTCCTTTAAAATTGTCTTTCAGAAGCCCTATAAGATAAAAAAAGTTCCCGAGTGACTGTCACAGGGAAACAAAGCAAGAAAAGAAGAGGAAACAGCGAGTTGTGGACCACCGTTGGCAGGCACTTGAATAGGAGCCCTGTGCTTGACACCACTGAGACTTTGAACAAAACCAAAGTCAAACAGCTATTTGTCAAGGGGTACAAATGCACGCCAGTGGTGAGAACCTGGCCCTGCTGTAAAAACGTGTCAGGGACTTTTCTGTAGGGCTGTGCCGAGCCCCCTGATGGATCGTTGTACTCGGAGGACAGCATTGTGAGCAGCAATAATAAGACATCTGGTCCGTTCTCTTTCTGAAAGAATATTTTGGCTCAACTGAAACCACGTGAGCAGCTTCTTGTACAATGCCCAGACGCAGTGTCTCATCGCCACTGATCCGCAGTGCCGGGTCCTTCCTCCCCTACACCCAGCAGCATCCCTCCAATCTCAGCTCTACTAGCCTGGCCCCATGGCACGCAGCCGGCAGCCAGCATGTCCTTCACATCTCTCTGTCTAGACAGCTATGAAAGCACTGACACTGCATCATTTACTGCAGTCTCAATCACCCCACTGCATCCCTTCTTGTAGGTCTTGCCCATTCCTCTTGCATGGCCACACAACGATGAGCTGGAAGAAGAGCTAGGCATCAGCACCAGCTATTTCCATACACAGACCTCCCCCAGCAATGGGGACAACCTCTGAATAAGAAGAGTTTCTCAGACATGATGCTCAGGACACCACGTCCAAGCTGACACACACACAAACTTACGCAGCACAGCCCCTCTGCATTAAATCCACCTCGCAGGCACAGGACTGCAGCACACAGCATCATCTCCCTAACCAGAGAGGGAAGGATGTGCAGCGGGACATGAGGGTTTTAGCAAGCTGCCAGTGCAAAGGGGCTCCCCATCCACAGGTAAACCAGCAGCTCCTGGGAAGCTGCCTGCTTTCCTTCCCACGCATGGGCAGGACCCAAGGCGGCCAGCTCACAGGCACAGCCCCAGGGCAGCAGGCATAAATTATAACGCCTAATTTATGTAAACAATACAAAGTTTCTATAGAGAGTTTCAGTTCTGAGCATTTTACCAAAAAAACCCTGGAAAAAATAGGGACTGAACGCACTTCAGCAGACTTCTTGTGACATCCTGCACCTTACAAGTGACAAGGGGAGCTGGGAGCTGGCTGGGGATGGACTCGAGACATAAAGAAAACGAGGGCAATAGAAGCAAAGAAAAGAACAGCATAGCGGAGGAAGTAAAAAGAAAGATGTCTCTGTGCTTCAGCTATTTCAAAACAGAGGCCCCACTTTCCAAATGTTTCACTGGGGGAGGGGAAGGAGAGGGTAGGCTGGTTTTCATTTCATTTTCACTTTGAAAACACCATTTTTCCACACATCCACTGAAGTGCAAATTTCCACCGAAACCATTTAAAAAGAGAGCGTGCCTCAGAGCTGAACTTTTCAAAAACACATCTGTTCAGATTCATAAAGCTGTGGTTAAGAAAACCACCAGAAGCCCCTCCCTGAAGGAGCTGTGATCAGCATTTCCCAGCACAGCATCCAAAAACTCCCCAGCACCCAGACACAGCAAGGAGGGCACCAGTAAGCCGGAGGGCTGCGAGACAGGTAGAGCGGGACCCACTGGCTGGGAAGAGGGCTGCGGAGATTACACAGAGACCAGCCTTTGGCATGGACCACACCAGTGCTGGGAAGAGAGATAAGGAGCGTGGCTGCTGGGCGTGCAGGAGAGTGATAAATGGGGTGCTTGGTCATGCAGCCCCCACGCTCTCAGCACTGCCCACAAACACCTCCAGAGCTGCTGGCTCATCCAGAGAGCACGAGGCTGCCCACCTTTTCATCCTTTTGTTAAGGAGCTGAGCAGCGCAGACAGCTATGGGCAGGACATGGGTTTAATATTAAGGAAAGATGGACGTCACTCATTGCTGCAACTTTCCAGCTCTGCCATGGCCACACCGGTCCCCAGCTCAGTACTCGGGGGCAGGCAGATGGCTGTGTACAAATGGCTCGTGGGGCCCAAATTCCCTGCTGGCGCGGCAGCAGTCCCCCCCTGCCCAGCTGGCAGTTGGCACTGATAGTGCTGCGTGCCCCGAGATGCTGCATGCACAGAGACTCTCCGCCCGCAGCTGCAAGAGGCCGGGAGGGGAAGGACACGGCAGCTGCAGCTGACGGCAGGGACGCCCAGGGGGAAGCAGGTGCCCCTTCCCAAGGGCTGGGCGGGAACGCTGGCACCCAGGGCCGATGGTGCCTTTGCAGAGACGTGACCTACCGGCTGGGGACCCGCTGCCAGTGTCTGATGCCCTGACAAAGGAGCCATGCATCCCCAGCGGCTGAGAGATCTCAGCTCTGATGCAGCCCACAAGGCTCCTTCTCCCTCTAAGAAGAGCTAACAGGAGGGACATAAACCATCACACCCACACGGTGATCAGCGCCACCTTCCCTTTGCTGCAGAGCACATCACTCAAGTTGGCAGCTCTTGCAGGATTTCTTCACTGGGGGCTTCTCTTCCCCAAACATGCACACCAGCCCCCTTTGCAGCAATGTGGCCAGCACTCAAGGTATGCATTATTTTGCATCCCTGGCTCTGCCTCTTCCCACCGTGCTCTAGCAATGGAGCTGGCTGGCTCACCGACACCCCAAATCTGCTCCCAGAGAAGATGTGCCAGGCACCAAGCCGTCACCTGCCACTGCACAGTCCTCCCCTACAACCTGTGCTCCTCCCCTTTCTGAAGACTTTCCCAATCTGTCTGCAATGGGACAAGGACAAGCAGACCCTACCACCTCCCACCAACCCCACCACAGCTTACCTTCTGGGTCATCAGCATTCCCATCACATTCCCAGAATTATCCTAGCCTGTAAAAGCACACATTTTGGGTAACATGGCCACCAGACCCCCATTAGATGGCATTAACGCGTAATAGCTGGTCAACATGCTTCTCCTTTCCTGGAAGTTTTAAGGTCCACAGGTTTTTCAGTTTAATGTATCTAACCTAGCCTACAGAGCAAACACACCATGGTCTTTAAATGCATCCAGAATGGGTCATAACTTTCTCCTGGGAACATGCAAAGAGGACACTAATGCATCCCAGTTCTGTCTGCTGAAGGTTTCCAAAAGCCCTGTAAGTGCAACACGGTTAATTTTTCAGAGCTGAATAAAGGCAAGGGGTCTGAGGCACTTCTGGTAAACAACTACCAAGAAGAGATATGCCACTGCCTTTCTGCAGAGAGAAGATCACTGTAGAAACATCTCATTGCCATCCTTTCAGTGCCAGCCACCTCCAGCACCAAGCTGCACATGGAGAAGGGCGACACCACAGACCTCCGTCCCCAGGGAGCAGAGAGAGAAAGCTAAGGGAGAGGCTAGCACAGGATTTTAACTTCTGGTTAGAAGGGGACACACACACACACTCCCAAGCTTTGGATGTTATTTAATTCATTACTATTTCTCTTGCAGAAGAATGAATGGGGGCCAGAGAGTGGGCTCACACACTGATTGCCAGCACCATTCAATTCCTAATATTCCCCAGTTCAGTTCAGACCACAAAACCATCTTCTTTACAAGTATATGTAAAGCCTATTAATGATTTTTTCTGAACCATGTGATTCCCATATCACCCTCAGATTTCCCTGTGCACATTCCTGCTGTTTCAAAGAGATCATGCCCTCTCTTTCCTTCTCAACATCACGCTGTACCTCTGGTCTTCCTCCTTTGCTCTTTGCCAGGTGCCAAGAAGGACCTAACAAGCTTTATTATTTTTTTTTCCCCTCGCACAAAGCTCCCTGCAGCCGCTGTGCAGCAAACTCAATGTGCTGGTCTGAGCAATCTACAATTTCCCTAACCCATGCCCTTGAAACCAGATGGCAAACCAAAGTTTTCTCTGACAAGCAAAGGAATCAGAACTGACATGATTGGAAAAACCAAGCTCAATTCCTCTTGGCAGGATATTAATTTAGAAATCTCTGGTGTCGTCGCCCCAATTCACAATGAATTTGGATCCAAGCTTTCCTAGTGCCAGACAACACAGAGCTTTGACAGAGAAGGTAATTGGAGGAAATGGCTTTGTAATCTAGCTATTGTGCCGGCAAGATCCAGCTCTCCTAAAGAACAAGGTTCGCTTCCTGGCACAGCTGATTCATCATCGTTTATTTGTCCCCCGTGCCTCTTCACTTTCCTCTGCCTAGCAGGGATACCACAGACCCTCCAAAGAAGCATCAGAGGACTGCTGGGCATTCAGGTATTCTCCCAGCCTGGTGCACGACAGCAATGGAGTGATGAGCCCTGCAGTGTCGATGACCCCAAGTGTTTAAGGGGCAGGGTGAAGAGCAGGCTTGAGCAAGTCTCATGGTCTGCACACCAAGCAGATGGAGCCGAGCTCCACCGGCAGTGTGGGCTTGTGCCATGCCAGTGGCAGGAACAGGGACGGGGGGTGTTCAGGTGGGAGCAATCCCACTCAGAGAACCCCAGGGCCTCTGCCCACTCCACATAAATAACCATAACCATGAGGGTGGAAAAACCTGAACTGGAGCAGAATTTGGACCAAGGCTTGTAATCGCATCCTTAGTGACATTCCAAAGTGGCACATACCCCTGAAAAAAGCAGAGTTCCCTCTATGGGGTAACCTGCCAGATACAGGTCCTGATCATTGGATCATCCATTCTTACCCTTCTTCTGAAAAAGACACTTTAGACAAGCTGCACTAAAGGGGGAAAAAATAAGCATCAAAGGACAAAAGAGCCTGCCCTGATCCCACCAGGTAAGAAGGGAAAAATAAAAGGGGGAAACAGGGTGAAGAGATTCCAAAATGCATTCTGCGCTGAGCTAAGCTGAGCAGCACTAGCCTAGAAATATTCACATACGCAGATCCTGGATTGTCATATGCAGCATTTTCCAACTGCTCTAATAATAACAACCATTTTATTAACCTGTGTGTTCATGCCGTTCCACTAATCACTTTGTTTTCCTAACTGCTGTTATCTAGGCTGGATGGTGAGCTGCTCTGGACGGATGTCAGATCCACTCCCAAGCTGCACCTCTGAGATCTGACCATTTGGCGGTTGGGGCAGCGTGAAACCCTATACTTGCTAGTTCTGCAGATCCCACCAATGGCCTGAAGTCCCTTTTGGGAGCCCTATTAAAACGAGCTCTTGCCCTTCAGAAGGCTGCTCTCTATTTAAATAAACAACTTGGAGGATGGAGCATAGCAGCAGTCTAACATACCCTTGTATCTGAATATATCTTTTAGCTCGATGACCTGATTCCCTGACGAAGCTAGCACCAGCACACTGAGTGCCTACAAAGCCAGTGATTTTCTGGAGGAGGAGGGGAACAGCTCAATTATTTTTCTTCATCCACTAGCAAAAAAGTATTAGGATAGTAAACAGCTAGCAATCACATAGGAATGCCCGGGAGAGCTCTTACCTACTGGCATGCAGATCTCTCATCTGGAATTCATTTATTCGTGTTCACTATTGACGCTATTAACCTACAGAGGTGGTTGGGGAAGGACATATTCAAGAGAGACCTTCAAGTTTTTGAAGCGGCTGGTCTCCACTGCCAATGTCACCTCGGGAAATAACGTAACCAAACCAGCAGACTAGCGTTTCAGAAGAAGAAATATCATTTTCAGAAGCACCAGCACCACCTAAAACTCCAGCATTATCAAACAGATATGGCTCCCATCACCCTGAAAGGCAGCATACTTCTGCCTCCTGTCTGCAAATTCATTAGTGTTATCAGAAATAGAAGGCACACCTATTATACCTCAAGTCACGAAGGTCCAAATTTATCTGTGGGATCAACCATGATGAGCCAGCGATGCCGTGTCCAGTTCTGCAGCTGGTAATGGCACACCACACCTGGCATTACCACTGAACTCCTTAAGTGAGATGAATCCTGCAAGTCTCTAAACCTCCCGGAGGAAAGACTGCACAGAATAATAGCGTATTTGCCCAGTGGGTTTTATTCTGCATCCCATTTTGCCCCTAATTCCCTCAGAAAGCTTTCCTAGTGCAGAGGATTGCCTGCATCTTGCTTAATTACATTCAGTTACTTAAACTGCAAGAGAAAACCTGCTTTAGCTATAATCATTTTGAGCGCTGAAGAAATCCCATAGCCTGGTGGAAAATGTAGATCTAATTTGTATATTCCTCTTAAGCACCGTTTTATGTGTCTCACAATGATGCATACGTAGGTATGTACAGTCATTCACTTAGCTTACCCTGAACGTGGTTCCTCCAGGGTCT
This sequence comes from Chionis minor, assembly GCA_013398295.1. Classification (NCBI taxonomy): domain Eukaryota; kingdom Metazoa; phylum Chordata; class Aves; order Charadriiformes; family Chionidae; genus Chionis; species Chionis minor. The sequence continues at coordinate 201,131 of VZSF01004660.1, read as the reverse complement.
GGAAAGCAAAAGAGACAGGCTGCCTGCCTCTTATTTTGGGGGTGTTAAGTGGAAGGTCCAGCAGGAAGGCAGATGCCTCCTGGGAGCCCTGCACTGCTCTCCACCACAACTTTCCACAGGCAGCTCCGGGGCTAAGACTTACATTCAGCACTGCTCTAGGAAGGGACCACACATACTCAGGTTGAAGGGAAAAAAAAACGCACGCGAAGATCATGGAAGTCTCAGGGCAAGTAAATTACTGTTAATTGTGAGATATTTGATTGCAAGAAGCACCAGATGGCCAGCCATCTGTTTTTTATTATAAAATTAAACAAGATTAACCCAAACAGGATTTCCTCAGCATTCTTCTCTGACTGGCTCACAAATATATCTTTAACACCTATGCCACAGATACAGCACAATCAGAAGCTCTTCCTGCCTTTCCCTAATCTACTTTGGGTAAATACTCTGCTGAGTAATGCCCTTGCACATAAAGATTTCCAGGGGGTGCATTAATTAAGAGATGAGAGAACTGGGAAAGTTCAAGCAGAAGTAAAGTAACCCCAGCAGAACACCTTCCTTTTACTCTCTGCTACACCACCAAACTCAGGTTTGAAGGGCACAAGCATACGGGCAGGAGACGACGTTGCCAAGGGCAATGAGTTGCCAGAGGCAACCACAGCTGGGGTACCAACCTCTCCTGCCAGCATCAGCACCCAGTTGGTGCCGTGATGGAAAGGGATAGAATAGCAAAAGATGAGGAGAGTGCCAAGACCCTCCTCATCATCCTCTGTTCATCTCCTCTCAAAGGCAGCAAGACCTTCGGACCTCCTCTTGTCCTCCTCCCCAGCTTGGTCCCATCCATCACCATCCCTACAGCAGGAATGGCAAAACCGCTCTCCCTAAGACTGATTCAATCCACCCACCCTGTCAGGCACCACGGGACACTCAGCACACAAACTCGTCCCACCAAAGCATGACAGAGAGGTGGCAGCACCCTCCTGGCTAGCAAGGGTGTGCACACACATCAAATTTAAGCACATGGCACATGTGTGTGTGCCACATACACAGCATCATGTCACTGCTCAAAAAACATCTGTCAGTACAGTGCCTCTACAAGCTCAGGCATTTTCTTTGCCTTTCTACACAAATGCCTACAAACTTCAGGTATTTCCTCCTTGCTCCAGCATCCTCTGCCTCACCAAAACACCACTCCTGCCTTTGTCCCAGGAAGGGCAGCATTGCAGAAGCTCATTTTTGCTTTGCCTGATTAGTGATAACGATGTCTTTTGCAGGCTTCGGACACTCTTTGCATCACGATGTATAAATGCAGAGATCAAGCCCTGCAGAAATCAGCTCAGAGAAATTCTGCCTAGCAAGTCAGGCTTGCAGGACCTGCTAATCCAGCAAGTTTTCAGCCCTCAGCTACCAAACCTGCTCAGGGAGTCAGCTGCCTCTCAGGCTCTCCCTGGAAGCTGGGCTGCAGCCAAAAAGGCCTTTCTGAGCCCACCCAGTTACCCTGTGCACACGTAGGTTAGTGTATTACCGAACCGGGTCTCGCAGCTGAAGCCGGCCGAGCCTCTGTCCCTCTGAAAGCTTTTCTCATGCAGATTAGGCGCATTTTCATTTGTCGAAGCGAATCAGTTGTGAATTGAACATAAAGGGTGTTCCAGGGGAGATGTCCCCTTGCATCATTCCCCAGCGTAAATCCCCAGCACACCATGCATCCAGGAGCTATCAATAATACCCCGCTCGCACCCTCGTATCTTATCATGTCCAGGCAGACAATCTGTTGGGAGAGTTTAACTGCCCATCAACGGACAGACAACGGGCCAGGGCTCTAACTCATGTAAACATGATTATTTTTTTTGTTTAGCTTCGAATATCTTCACCTTCAGGGCTACCCTGGAGAGAAAAATACCATGGTGTTCTTTTTGGGACGGCAGCCAGCCAGCTCACTGCACCCCAGGGCTATTTGCCTCCTCATCACTGCTACCAGAGGCTGGGAAACACATATGCGCGATTCCAGCTTCCACCCGTTTGCAGGGTGATCCGGCTCTTCCAGGGATGCATCCCACCGCCACTGCCCCTTTAGCATCTTCTCTGAATGCAAAAGGAGAGAAGTACAGCTGGGTTTTATCTGGCTGCTCACCCGCAATCCAGAGGCAAGCTTACTGCCGGGCAAGCTCGTGGTTTGCATCTGGACTCAGCTCTGGCCAAATATTGGCCTGGAAATACAGCCTGACTCACACCCCGTTCATCTCTGACCTTGCATTTGACTGACTCATGGTCATTTTGCATGCAAAGACACACATGTGCTGCAGGACCACTGCAGTTTGGGGTGGAGTCCCTCATAAACAACAGTTTGATTCCCCCTCTACAATACCAAGAAAAATGAACCCAAAAGGCAGATGCTGACAGAGCTGATCTTCCCACGTGCAAACGCTGGATGGCCTGGCTCAGCAGCCATTAGCAAAGGGGGCGCAGACAGAGGAACCATCCTCTCCTTCCCAAACTGTGAGTCCCAAGCTGGACGTGGCCCAGCAGTCCAAGCTGCCCATTATCTACTACCTTTGGATGCTCCTTCCCCCACAGCCACACCAGTTCTTCACCAGTATGGCTCCTTGCCAGAAATACAGGCTGCCTCCCAGACTGCTGCAGGTTCTGGTGCCCGAATGAAGCCAATTCCATCCTTTTAGTGGGCAACCTTGCATCCCCAGTGTCTTTAGGATGATGGATTGCCCTAGGCACACCCCAGTGTGATTAGCTCATCCAGATTTTTATGTGTTCTGGAAAACATATAACTTCTTCCATTTTGCGACATGGTTTGTCTTTAAAAAAAAAAAAAAAAGTCTCAAACATGATAAAAGCATGAACTGAAAATTGATCGTGTTTCCAGACAGTTCACTGCTTCTTTTCAACCTATTGGAAGCCACCAAATGGAGATCAAGTTCCCCTCAACCACAAGCCATCCATCCTTTTCAGGACAAAGTCCTTGGGCTTGCACAAACACAAACAAGGACAGTTCTGCCCAGTATTCCTGGGTGCAGAGGAAGATAGTGGTAAGACAAAACACGGTTCATGTATAGGCATATTCAGGTAATTAACTGAAAAGGTTTAATACATCTTCTCTCCTTTTCCGCTTGCCTTTTCCACAAATGAGAGTCAGGCTTGCCTTAACATGGACCAAATTATTTGGTTTTCCACAGTCTTATTCTCAGAAGGGACTGTTTCACTCTGAGCTGGTATTTCTCCAGAAAAACCTGGTCCAAGGCAGACACCTCAGGTGGAAAACTCCAGTCCCAACAGGCAAAGTCTGACAAAGGTATATGCAACTGAGAAGAGCACCCTATCATAAAACAGAGCAAGGAATTACTATATAAGCAGTGATATACTACATACTTACGAAGCATAACTTAAAAGCCAGCTTTTACATGAAGGGAACAGATGCTCCCAGAAAAGCCCTGTGCAAAACATTTCCTTTGCCAAAAGAGTAAAAGGAAACCCACTTTAGCTGAAGAATCAGCTTCTAAAGGCAATCCCTAGCAAATGAGGTATAAAACTGAATTCAGAGCATCTCCACTACTTTCTTGTCTTTCCAGCAGAGCATCCGCTGGGCCAGGCTTTCACTGACAATCATTCCGCCACCGTCAGCTGGGGAGATGCCCCAGGAGGTGGAAGTACACACACACACACAAAAAAGCAGTTAAATAAAAAAACGACAAGCTTTTTAAATGTGATTTATCCATGCTGGGTACTTCTCTATCTAACCAGGTGCTTCCAAGTATCTGGCACTAGAGAAAAACCAATAATTTTATCCCATGATATATTACTAATCCATATTAGACTTGCACAGAAATAACTGGCTGCCGTTGCAGCCAGGGAATAGGGGAAAAAAACAAGTGGATTATACTGCACAACAAAAGAGACTTCAAATAGATATGGTATTATCTCAGAGGATAATTTTATTTCATAAAAAGCCAGGTCAGTCTGTCAAATGTGGATTGGAAGGAGGATGCATGCAACCCTGGCTCTCATGAGCTCCCTGGGGAATGCGCTTCCAGGGATGCTTTCTACCAAAAGAAGAGACAAGACCTTACATCTCACCTTACATCTTTGTAAGCAACTGAGTAATGGAGTGCGGATGGGAAGCCCCTGCCCAAGCAAGGATCATCTACCAAGGGGCTTTCAGACAGAGGCGCGTAAGAATTTGACTCTACCAGATCACAGGTTGCTGCCAATAACAAGAATATAACTCCTGCAACATCTCACAGTGTTTGATAGCAAGGCGACTGCAGTGCATGTCTTTTATCAGCTGGCTATACGTGAGGCACAGATACTATTGGAAAAAAGCAACACTGATACAACTGGGGAAAAACAAACATGCTTTTAGCCCGAAGAATGGCTCATCTGTTTTTTCCCAAATCTATTGACTAATCTTAACAGGAGATACTACTTCCTACAAACCTCGCCTCAGTTGTGGGAGCACTGCAGGCAGCAAATGCATAAGGGAGGAAGCTGGCTTGAAACGCACGTCAGTCTTGTTCCTGCAGCAGTATAGCTACAAAACAGCTTTTACAAACCATCATCACTTGTGTGTATTTGTGAAGGGCCCTGGAGAAATGACCCTTAATAGGAAGGGACCTGGCAAGGGTAAGGGAAAAAATGAGCGGAGACCTAGGTGGTCGCTACCAGCCCTGCTGTTAGGATTTCAGGTGACAGCTTGTGCAGAGCTGTGCCTGCAGCACCAGAGATAGGACAGGGTCCTGCTCCCTGCTGCAAGGCAGAGATAAGGCCCCTGGGAGCGCTGGAAAAGCAGGGCGCGAATCAGCCCCAGGTTTGCAGGAGCAGGTGAAGAAGACCACACAAGGCAGAGGAAGAGTACAGTCAAGCCAATCCAGCAGAACACCTTGTACAAGTTTTATCTATCCCAATGAATGCAGTGCTGGTTTTCAAGTAGGTGCCACTAGTAGTGAACGGTCCAAAACCCTACCACTTCAACATGTGCTCCCTGGCTCTCCCAAACCCACACTCTCATCTTCACCCCCTGAAAATGAACAACAAGAGCAATGAAACAGAGACAAAAAAGCTCAAACCCCTCAGCTGACTCAAAATCAGAACTGAACATGTCTGCTTAATGTTAAAACATTCCTCACCTGTGAACTACAGGTCCTGGAAGCAGTCACCAGCTTTGCTGTTCCCCCATCAGTCGTCTCCAGCTTTCTTCTTCTATAAGGCACGAGATGACAGGAACCTCGGAGAGCCTTGGTTTTGAAGCTGTCTCCCTTGCTGTCTTCCTAAACTTCCACAAACTTCAGCTGTCAATGGAAGGGGGAAAGGTGTTGTAACTGGCTAAAAACAACTCCCTGCAGGAAGGTACTATTTGTGTAACACCAATTTGATGACCTGCAGCTCATTGAAAGTTCCCGTTTCCAGACACCATGCAAGTTGAAACAGTTGTAGCTCCTCAGCAATGTAGACGTAATCCAATGGCTTGTAAAGTGGAAGTGGTTGGTTACTTACTCGAGGAAAGGAGGAGGGATTTGTGAGAGCCCAGGTAGGATTCCTGGTGCTGTATGTGCCATGTTCTTCACCCCCAGAACTAGCTCAATATTAGTATAAGTACATATTATAGTGTATACACACATAGTACAAACAGTATAAAGAAGTCAGTTTCATTAAGTGCTAGCAGACTGTTTTATTGATGACCACACAATTCTTCTTATCAACAATTTCTGCTGCCCTAGGACATCGAACTGAGACCTCATTATGCCAACCACACAACAAGAAAGCTCGCTGTACCTTCACCCCATGTCCCAACTTTCCGAACAGCTGAAGATCACAAGAGGTCACAGGCAACCCCTTGAAGGCCCCAGGGTCTGATCTTATAAGTCGGGATTAGTTAGCTTCATCCAGGCCAAGCTTTCTTGCTCTGGGTATCAGCCATGAGCAGAGGAGCATCACCTGTAGCTCAGGAGTGGGCATCCCTTGATGGAGACAATGAGCTGCTGACATACAGGATGTCCGATTATTCACAGGAACCATCTCTGCATTGGAACAACCCTCAACACATGGAAGCGGATCAGAAAATGCATGGCCAAAGAGAAGGACCCTTCAAGCCAGAGCTGCTTTCCAGCCAATGCTGAATCATCACCAAAACTTGACTCATAATCCCAAGCATTTGCTTCCTTTTATATTCTGTGTAACAACAATTTATCTTTGGGGCTATACCATCTCCAAAGGCATCTTTGCCTGTGTAGACTTTCCTCACACGCAACACAGATGGCTCAAATGGGAAACAGCCTCCCTTTCCCCCAGACACCTCCCAGGTCCAACACACACTGCAAGCAACAAGTTGTTGGTTTCGTAGAGCGCAAGGGAATCAAGAAGTCTCATACAAAGGCCAAGAGGTGTCTAGGACTTTCTCACTGACATAAGATAAAAGAGGCTGCCATCAAGAACAACAGCAAATTGCAGGCAGAAGTGTACAGAAGCACTTACCCACCCATGCAAGCAAAATCCATTTACTCCCACCAAACTACCTAGACCATACTTTCGAGGCTCATAAAAGAGTATAACCCACTGATGTTGATGAACACTGGCAATTTATACCTGGAGATGCTCTTAATCCTTACACAAATAGCACCCAGGGTTGAATCCAATTTGAAGAACGGGGTTTTGGCTTTACAAGAGCAATTCTACCCAAGTAAAGCATGAGACTTCTGCAAGCCTACAATTTCAGAGGAGTCGTGGAGCTGAACCTGTCTCAGGGTCTGGTTTTTGTTCTTTATTAATCATTTTCATAGGCCTTTGCACTTTTGGATTCCAGCCTGACTGGAAGCAGCAAACACTGGAAACCTCGCAAAGCTTTCCAAGTGTGAAACCCCCCTCCCTGGAGAAGGTTTAATGCACTTCAGGTTTGCATCCAGACTTTCAGGGCCTGTGCCAAGCAGTCACTCCTCTCAGATGCTCGGGATGTTCACCCGTCAGAGAGTTTCCAACCTGAAACACAGGCTTTCATCCTCAAGCCTCTTTTGCAGAAGCAGGACCAAGAGATCACCAGGTGCAAAAGAGTGATGGGGCCAACAGACAGAGCCGAGATGGTGGCCAGAGAACAGCTTGTGACAGCAAGCCATCAGGGCTGCTGATGCTTTTCTCACCCACTTTTCACCCTTTACCAGGGATCTCCTAGGCTCCACCATCCTCATCCCATAATTAGATTGAACAAACAATGTTTGGCATTCGCCTCCACACAACTCTCAGGCGAGGTTTAGAAAGCCTTGAGTAATGCCAAAAAAAAACGTGGCCGAGACTTCCAGAGGAAAGCTGCCTCTCAGCCAAGAGAGTTGGAGCGTGCACAGGGAAGAGCCTCCCTCTTTCTCTTTGCTATTTTATTCTCCAGACTTACAATGAGGGCTATTCTCTCCTGGAAGGAGGAATCCAAAACACTCCAGCTTTTTATTGATTCATTGCAAAGGGAAGGTATAGATTCTCCTCCGCCAGCCAACTTCCCATTAAAGCAGCCGCCTTGGGCCCATGATGAACCAGTCGAGCTGAACCAAGAGGAAGTAGTGGCCGGTGGCTCTCAGGAGCTTGCAGAATCAGTGTTTCCAACTGACTGCCTCCCTTGCTCCTTCGAACCGCTCAACCAAAAACACCGCATTCACCGAGCCAGATGGGACGGGAAACGAGAAGAAAAACTTTCTCTCCATCACCACTCTTCTTTATAAAACTGCCACCCCCGCCTCCCACCAAAGCAAGAGGACAACCTTGAAATTCAAGGCAGCCATTGGAACAAGTTGGCTGGGTTAGAGACAAGAGCTCTGGACCATGCCTTCAAGGGCTCAGCATCCTCTGCAACAGCACAGGATTCCCATACCTTTCATCATGTATTGGTTTTAGAGTGAGGCCATCTGGAAAAAGAGCGCCAGGAGGGAGCGTGGCCATGCCACAGAGGGCTCACAGACTGCTTCGTGAAGTCATGTCCTGCATTCAGGTGATGTGGTCTCAGACGTTTTACCAGTCCTTGACAAAAAGAGGAAAATATTATTAAAATGGCCTCCAGATGAGGTTCATATGGCTGTCATAGATAATCCTGAGCTGAGGAAATCCACTTGGTCCCAGTGATTACTCAGGACAGCGAGAGGTTGTAAGGATGCGATGGGGTGCCTGGAGGAAGGGAGATGCCAGCTTGCTGGTCAGGAGACCAGAAATCTGATTTTCCTTCTCTCTTACACCTTCTGCTCTCCAGAAACAGCATCCCACAGACCTAAAATGAAGCAGCCTGCAGCAGAGCCTGTCTGGGCACCATCCAGGTGATGCCTTAGTCCCAGTCTGGGACTCCCCGCCAACCTGCATGCCAGCGAGTGCTGGGACCAGTGGGACTCCACCATCTTGAAGCCTACCTTACCCACCTTCAAGAGGGTTAGGATGTGAGCTCCATGGGTCAGACACTGCCTCCGTCTGCATTTGCACAGCCCAGCTCAATGGGTACACTCTCTTGGGACTCCCACAATCCAAATCCTAAATAATGAAGATATTCAAGTGTTGTGTGCTCGTTGGACTAAGACCTGCAGTGTCGCCCCAACTGATACAGAGCCGATGGGAACAGATCCTGGCAAGCTGGTAGAGATGGGAGCCGCAACTCTGAGATGCAGATAGACCCACCCTGATGCACGATGACCGTGACTTTGCCTTATTGTGCTTCCCAATTCCCTGCTGCAGAAGACATAAATGTGCCTGTAGGTGGCCCAGAAACACTGACTTATTAAAAAGAAAAAAAGAAAGGCCGAAGGGGGGGGAAGGAGGAGGAGGGGGGGGTGGGCAGAGAATGAATGCAGCGTCTGTCACCCTTTTGCAGAATTGTTATTTTTTTCTGCGTAGTTGGTGCTTGTTTTCCAAAGATTTACATTTTTGTGTGTGTGTCATTCGCTTTTCATGCATTTTGAGACCTTGGAGCTTAGAAATTCAAAACACTTGTCAGTCACGTCAATCCTTCTGGACAAAACAGAGCTGCCTCTTGGATGGGTTAAAAAAAAAAAAAAACAACAAACAAAACACACTTTTCTATCAAGCTGTGACTTGATCACCCTACTCAATGCAAGGAGGACAATGTTTAGAGAAAGCAAAAAGAAAGATCTGAGTTTTCATACTTGCCGGTGGAACTAAATTCATTAAGGTCATTTCCTAGGTAGGTTTGAAATCTTCTGCAACAATTTTTTGAAAAGAAAAAGAAAAGTGCCCCCCAAAAAAGGGAAAAGTCACTACTGCAAAAACATTAAATCTGCTTGGGTAACTCAGAATATATGTTGGCAAGGCAACATATCTCAGCTTGAACAGTAAACCTGCTATGTCAGAGGCTGTGCAACGTATGAAAGAGACTTGGGTTTCAATATATCATGCTGAATTTACTTCTTTTCAGCCTTTCATGGCAAAGTATTTGATGTCTATCCTTTCGCTGTTGCAATTGATAGTGTGACCTTACTTGAAAGTTTCCTGACCTTTGCTGTTGTCAGCATTGTTCTGTTAAAATGTAATTTAACTCTTTTTCTTTAGTCTAGAAATAACACTGTACACACAGCAAACATGATAGGGGTTTGATTTCCCCCCCTTCCAACCTAGAGGCAAGAGGTAAAAACATTCATCATCAGAGCTGGCTTAAAACCAGATGATGTCAAGAAGTGTACAACATACAGTGGACCAGACCCTCTGCTGAAGTGGACCTGTTGAGTTGCACCGATTTCACACTTCACACTGGCACTAAGCCCACTGGCATCTGCAGAGGGTCCATTTGGTTTCCCAGCCCTTTCTTGTAAAGATATAAACCTTTTTGGTAAGGTAAATAACCAGAAAGGCCTTATTCTGATGCTGTTATTTCAGTGCTGAAGAGCATCCTACTCCAGCGCCAGGGTATGGCAGCTTTCTGAGCAAGCGATAAGAGGGAGAGCATCACAACATGCCTTCAGTGAGCTGTTCCTATACTGTGATGCTCTGAGGACAGAAGTACTTATGGGGTAAACCCCACAGCACACCAACTTCTGCCAGGCTCCTGCTTTTGGGTGGAAAGAGCACAGCTCACCGTGGGATTCCTCTGGAAGAGGCTAGTTCATCCCTAGTTTACCCTGACATATCTATTTCCTTCCTTTTTTCTTGGCCATGGGTCACAACTGCTTGTCCTCTTATTTTCTACTCCAGCACCAGCTTTACATCTTGTTAAAAGATACGATAAGGCCCTGGGAGGCAATCTTAGGACTTACAACACAGGCTTTGAGGCAGGGATTGAACCCGAAATATTTTAGCCATAGGATTGAGTGGTCTCCCTGTATTTATAGCATCACTAGGATGCTGGTGTCTCTTTGGTATTACAAAGTTATAAGATTTCCAGGATACGGACCTTTAGCTAAGGTCTTGTGCTTATTCCACCTAAACCCAGAAAACCAAGTAGATCAAAGCTTACAAGAAAAAAGTGACCTGTTTTCAAACAGTAACTACCAGAATGGAAGGAGACTGATTTTTCTCGTGACAGAGGGTGTTAGAAGTCAGCCACGTGCTTTAGGGTTACAGCTGGATTATGCATCACAGGATCTTTGTGAGCCTGGTTTGAATCATATTATAACCCTGTAATGCAAGTACTTTTGCAAAAGCAAACTCACATTGTTATTATCTGTTGTGTTGCTATTATTATATCTTTGCATTATGGCTGTACATGGGTATTACACTGCATTAGTAATGCAGATCCGCACATCTGTACTTACACCCATATATTCGCACAGGATTATGGCTACAATTCCTCATCCTACTTATAAAAAGCCCTATAAATCCTGGATAGCTCTCTTTAAATCAGCAGCATTATCCTACTGTAAATCTGGAGTGCAAATCAGAGCAGACTCCGGCTCAGACACTCTTCAGCCACATACCATAATGGAGCAGGGAGGCTAAAAGCAAACCCTGGGCTCCATACACATCAGTTTCCCCCAAAACCCATCCCCACTGCATCAGGCCCTGCTCAGCCCCACAACCCATCACAGGGGCTGAGTCCCACTTCTCAAAGTACCAGTCCAACTCTTTCCATTGAGAAGCTCTCTGAGAGAGATTAAGAGCTGGCTTTGGCAGCGCTGCTGCTGCCACGTGCTTAAATATTGCTCACAGCTGAGTTATTTCGTGCTTCTTAGGAACTTTAAATGGCTTTTATGCTCATTGAACTCATGAAACGCTAGTATCTGAAGTCAGCAGCATTGAAACGAGGAATTAGCCAAAGGAGAAGCAGGCCAGCCAGGCATTTCTTACAATACATTATTTAGATGGTTGCCAGAGGAGCTGATTTAAAGTCACTGGGCTACACCTGAATGTCGTTTATGGCTCATAAAAGGAAAACTGTGTTTAAGTAACAATAAAGCAGGACTGCACTTTCTATATTAAAAAAAAATAAAAAAATAAAAAACCCCACCTTTCTCAGGGAGCAGATGTATTTTTATTTGCTCAGTGCCTTCCTCGGAGGGACATGGAGTCTGACAGTGCTGGGATGCTTTCAGCCATAAAGCCAAAGAGTTAAGCAGGAGGACTTGCTCCAACACGGATTATGTTCAATTTCTACTCATTTTTCCACCAAGGCCTTTATGTAGTGAATTTGACCTCCTTGCAAAGGGAGGACCCAAATGTCCACGTACACTTGTGGCTGTTAGAGGAACAGGGGAGATCCTCGGGCACAGGCAGCCAGCCCACCAGTCCTGCTCCAAAGCCACAGCCCCGCAGCGGGAAGAAGCAGAAATGCTTCCTAACACACCCACAGTCAGGGTTGGGACGTTTGGCCAAACAAAGTGACAGCAACTATCACATAAATCACTGTAAGTCACAGTCACATCTACCTGAGGATGTGTATTTTCACTCACCTGTTATCTGCTGACAAATTCCCTCGAATCAGACTCCAAGGGGTCCAAACCCACTTTTTTGGTTCCAGTGCAAATACCAGCTGGGGTATGGTGTCACACACAGCCATGACAAAAGCCTCCTAGAACATATACATATGTTTTTTTCCTATTAGACCTCTGCCAGAGTTTGATTTTTGATAATTTTCAGCACGAAATCAAGTCCTAATGAGAAACATGCAGCAACAAACTCCGTCCTTCTGTCCGTCTTCACTGCTCTGCCCTCCACCAATTTCCCATTAGCTGCCCAGTACCACCCTTCTCCCAGAGTCACAGCCACGTCAGGGCTGCCCACCTCCGCACAAGTAGTGCCAATCCCCAGAGACGACCTCATGCACCCTTCCCAAGGCCCAGTCCTGCTGGTGAGGGGGGATGCTGCCTCCCAGCTCCACCTGTCACTTTCAGGGGCCAAGGAGACAAGGTGGGTGCTCAGCCCCAGGTCTTCGCACCCGAGGAACTGGAAAGGACCCATACATGCGATGCCACAGCCATTGACAGCGAGGGCTGTGGTCATACCCTTTACCTGCTCTCTCAGCCTGACCCTGCTTTTGGAAAAGGCATCATCCAACCACAATTCATCTCCCTGAGGAGGAGGCCTGGAGACTTTTATCAGTCTGGTCTACACAGCAGGTCTGCAGGACCTCCCTGACACTCAGCAGCACCCAGGATATCTCCAGGGGTGACATTACACTGCAAATACCGAACTGCAGGGAGAGACAAAAAAATAATTTGTGAGCTTCCACGAACTCAAACCAGCTACAGCATTGCAGGAAAACATCATACCATCCAAGACAGGACCTGAACCAAAACAGTTACGCTGCTATAAACTGAGAAATACCTGCAGGCACACAGCGGCAGCATGCCAGAGCACTGTGCTTTGGTGAGGACATGCAGCTGCACATCTGGATGCCAGGGCATGAGAAACAATACCCAGCTAAATCAGGAACATTCACTTCTCTGTATCAATACACCACCTCCAACTTTAACTATCAGCGTGAGGGAGCACTTTTCTTGCAGTTCAGCTGTACCTTAAGAAAGGCTTACGGGAATCTCAAAATACCCATCTTTTATAAGAAGTGTCTGCATAAAAGGCTATACTTGTGTAGCAATGCTGTGACAGTTACGGTGGCAGCCCTTCTCTGCAACCGGCTCCTTCATTTGAGGATGGACCAGTGCTTTTCCAGAAACACCAAGGTAGACCTCACAGCACTGGCAAACATCTATTTTTATAGCTTCATCATTGAAAAGGCAGTCATATGACATGTAGATAGAAACAAAATACAGTCATTGCAAAATTGTTAGGATCTCAGAGGGGTGAGGCATGCTTTGATTGAATAGGAATTTAAGTGTAGCCTTCAAAGCAAAGCAGTTAGAACTGCGCCGGAGTTGCAAAACACACAAAGCAGCAACAGCCATGGTTGTGAGACATCATTAATTTAACATTAGTTACTTTGTCCTGAGACAAAGACGACCACGACTCAAGTGCTTCACTGGCTTAAAGATCTACTTCATATGTCCCGCAGTGACTGAATCTTGCCCCACACCCTGGCAATACAGCATTGCAAATTCAACACAAGCCATTACAAAGAGAAGAACAGATATAAAGGGATTTAATGCTGTCAGGACTGCTAACCCCCAAATTCCACTGCAAGCAAAACCAGCAGAGGACTGAACCTGGATTAGTCCAAATATCCACTCCATCTGTGTACTTCCATATCTTTCTCCCACATGTTTATTCCTAAGCTACAGACATAGCCTTTCATCACTCCCAACAGCTTTCACCTTATAAATCCATCAGCTTTACCTTCCCAAACAGCACAGCCTTGCACAGAACCGTTCCTCCCACCCCTTCCCCTCTCACCACAGATCGGTGCTGTCTCACATTCCTCCACTCAATGGTTTCTGCCAATCATCAACAAACATCAGGAAAATACAGACTGACCTGTTTGCTCCTGCACCAAACAAAGCAGACAAGGTGGCTTCGGGATTTCTTCTTTTTGCCTATTTTTTTTTTTTCCTGAGGAGGATGGCAGCAAGTCAAACCACTGGTAGGCATAGATTATTTTTTTCCCCAGATCTTTATTTTACAAAAATAACTTACAAATAGAGACAACTCTCAGAAGTAAGATCATTCATTCTGTGCATAAGGATACAGCTTTGTGAAGTACGGGCGTAGGAGTTAAGAACTCTTACAATACTGTTAATTTTAACATGATGGTAATTATATTACAGTACATACATTTCATGCTCCAGACACGTGGGTATGACCACCACAAATAAAGCTACTGTCAATAAAGTGTGCCAGCCAGGGAGGATGCACCTAAGAGATCATTTCCATTCTGCTACTTATCATCATCCTCTTATCTACGATAGTTTAAACCAAATGACAATCTAACACTCAGAATACAGCACTCTGGATACACTCATCAGCAATATACTTCAAATACACGATAAAAATATATTTAACTTTCAAATATAATTGTATAAGGTACACCAAGAGCCAGAAAATAAAGTCTCGCGCTTTTAAATACAACACACTATATATATATAACATACACAAGGAAACAAGAGGGAATCTACACGTGGAAGAAAAAGCTTATACTGGAAACGCACGTTACCTATAGTACACAATGGCTTTGTCTGCTAGAAAGTCATTTCCATTTGCATAGCGTTGTCAAGAAGCCCAGACTGGGCTAGGAGGAGATCAAACTAAACACACCAACAAAAGGCTAACTTTTGGTACCACTTCCATTTTGCACCTGATTCTACTCTTAAATTACAGTTTGCTGTTTCTTTTTTGTAGGCTTGAATTCATGCCCCGTTCATAAGTAGTACAGGGAAAGGATGGGTTAAAAAAAAAGCACAAAACCAAAACCAACCAAAAAAAAAAATCACACAAACCAACAACAAAAAACAATCCAACACACAAAAAACAAAGGTCGGAGAGTCAGGGAGGTCTCTTTATGGGGTTGCAGTCATTTGGCATTTTGCTCCAGAGCAGAGTATTCTGCTTCCGACACTCTCGAAGCATCGATAAGTTTAGTGAGACCAGTTTTGGCAGAGTACTTGAAAATAAAGGCCTTCATGAGCTCATATCTGTAGTTGCGGTTAATGAAGCTGTACAGGATGGGGTTGACGCAGCAATGGACTAGAGAGAAACACTGAGTGATGTGAAGAGCGGCGTATAAAAAGTTCTCCATCTGACAACTGAAAGGTATGAAATGAAGGCTACAGAAGATGTCAAGCAGGACAGCTACGTGGTAGGGAAGCCAGCAGACAAGAAACACAACAACGTAGGAGAAAATGATCTTCCCATTGCTTTTCCTCTCTTGGTCACTGGAGGAAGAGATGGTCTTCGCAAGGAGGAAATAAAAGACAGCAATGATTGGAAAAGGGATAAGAAAACCCAGCACAACAGAAATGAGCTCCATGCCAATCAACCACTCTTTGAAGCTCTCCTCTGGATAGACGGGACGGCAGTAAGTTTCGTTGTTGGAAGAGACCGTCTTGAGATAATAGGTGTCTGGGACAGATGCACAGAAGGCAACAAGCCACACTAAGATACAGATGCAGCGACGGATTATCTTCTTCTTACGATTGCTGGAATTGGTGAAATAGGCAACTGAGAGGTAGCGGTCCACACTCATGCATGCCAGGAAGAAGATGCTGCCGTACAAGTTGATGGAAAATATAAGGTGAGTTATCTTGCATGTGATTTCTCCCATGTGCCACTGGTTATGCTGGACAAGGGAGACAACCCACACAGGAAGGGTGATGACAACACACAGATCAGCAATAGCCAAATTGAAGATGTAGAGGTGGGTTTCGTAGCCAGTCATTTTGGCTTGGAGGTTGACCCACACTACAACCGAGTTGGCCACCAGCCCTATGACAAAGATGAAAATGTAGAAGAAGGACAGGGTGTATAACAGGGCACTTTTGTTGAGCGTGCCAGGGCATGTTGTCGCATCAACTGTGATGCAGTCACCGTTGTTGCATGTCCAGTTGATCTCTGTCAAGTTGGCCGTTTCCAGAAAATCAAGGATGGAAGTCAAATCAAGTGCGCTCATGTTCGCTCTGTTTGGAGTTGGAGTGACCTACAGGCAAAATAGGATCAACAGAACAATCTAAGTTAACAGAGATATTTCTGCTGCTGTCTTCATAGCACAAAGCACACGCAGGACACACTGTTTTAGTAATGCCCTACTCTTGGAGGGCACCGTCCATTAAAGAGAACCATGGAGTAAAACAACCAAAACAGACACACAGCAAAACTCATCTGGTCAACAAAAGAGGGAGACCACTAGCTTTTTTGTGATTTTTTTTTTTTCCCCTTTTCCTTGCGGCTCACATCTGACATCATCAGGTTGGCTATCGTCCCTGGGTGTGAAATCTGTAAAGTACACCGTGGCCAAATAAATGTCAGGCGACTAAATCTGTCTTCTCCAGCATAAATGATGATACTATCACTTTCAGCAGGGGAATCTTTAAGCCATTTTATCTGCACTCCCTCATGTGTAGTAGAATTGATCTGGCTGATACACGGTACCGTAAAACATTTACCACAAGCTCTGGTCAGCATCTTGTCAAGCCCAGCTCCAGCTGCATCAAGCAGAAATGGGGAACTAAGGGTCTTTGTACCCTTGTCCAATTTTAAATTTAAATCCCACTCCATCCTCCCCCCTTCCCTTGAATTCTATTTTACAAAGCATCCCCTGCGTTTAACGATTATCATGTAGCTTTGAGAAAAGAGAAAAGAAGTCGGAGACTGACCACCGAGTAGATCTGCTGGGTTTAAGTTTTCTTTTTAGGATAGTGCTTTGATTTACAAAACACTCCCACATCACAGCTGGCTCCACAACAACTGCTTCCTCCCCACTCTTTTGCTTTTCCACATCTACTTTTCTTGCCTCTTCAGTGCCTTCTTCCATCAGCAGACAAAGCAAGGGGCTCCTCATTAACTTCCTCGCCAGCACAAGGAAGGGCCCCAGCAGACCCATGCGGATTACGCAGAATCTGAAGCCAGGCTGCTAATTACCGTTGCACTTTTGGGGCGGTGTAAAAATGCTGCCTCCCCTGCTGAGACCCTCCCATCCCACAGGGCCAACAGTACCACCCACAGCAGCAGCCAGCTGCCTTGGCCTGTGACCGCCACGCTTCAGCCAAGCAAGTTTTGGAGCACCATGCCTGCAGGGTCCAGTTTGGGACACGCCAAACTAAAGATGGAGAGGTGGGTTTCCAAGGGATGGACCCCATCTCATTCCACCATTGTTTCGCTTAAGCTGGAGCATCGGGTCAGCCAGCCAACCAACCTGTAGTCACCACCATGGACACTTCTAGCATCCTGAACGGTGGCCACCTTGTTCTTCTCCACCTCCCCAGCCCCTGCAAGTGAGTGCTACCCCCTGATGCCACCCTGGTCCTGCAGGCAATGCTAGCATGAGCGAGCAGCCAGAGAGAACAAGGGGGCAAACAACTCACATGGCCACCCATATCTCTGAATATCCTTGACCCCACCAAACGGTCTCTTGGCAGTGCTGATGGGAGTGCGGAGGGGATGGGGAGCAGGGAAGAACTCGGACATGCTCCTGCGCTGAGCATCCTCTTCTCACCCCGCTCCCCAAACAGGGACGTTGGTTGACACAGCACCTCTCACTCCTTCATCTGCGTAATTGGCTCTTTCCAAACCTCCCACTCTCCCAGGGACACAGGCTACGGAAGAGAAAGGAGATAAGGGGGGAGATTACTGGGGAGAACTCAAGGTACTATTGTCCAGGCGGAGGGGATGCCGGTGGCACTAACAATGAGGGGGGGCCGTGCACACATCCAAGGGAGATCCAATCTCTCTGCAAACAGGGCCCAAATTGGCCCCATGAGAAGATCTAACCTATCGCTTCAAATCTATGCAGCCTTTCAGGCTTTCATCCTGATGGCCTGCTGAAAGACAGAGTTGAGATTCAAACCAAAGTAAGCACGGATTTTGCTAAAACACTGGCTAAAGAGAGAGCCGAGACAGTAGCAGCTTCCAGTCTTCAGTGAGACAATTCCCCCTCTTTAGCTCAGGAGAGCAGAGGGTGATTTAACCCGTGTCTACACAGGGCAGAAGGGCTGATCCTGCCCCCCGCAGAGATGCTGGCCACCCTCAAGCTGCCTGTACCCCCCAGCTGGTGCAGGCAGCAGGGATACGCACTGCCCAGGCACAGCTCCCCGGGATGCTCACTTCAGCCCAGGGCTGCAAGTGGGTGAGAGGGACGGGTCTCCTGCAAGACCTCACCATCCAGGGTCCCATCACTACCACTGCACCCCCAGCCCAAACACTTTTCAAGGCCTCTCAAGCACACAGAAAAGCAGCACCATCCCTAAGTTCCTGTGTCTCAAGACCCCACCGCAACTAAAGCAAATTCCCTAGAAGCCACAAAACTCCCCGTCCCATGGCACAAGTCACCGTCTCCTGTTGGTATTTGTGGACACCAAGGCGAGCAGAGCAGGAAGGACACCATGCTAACCCCATAACACCCCACAGAAACAGTGCAGGTGGGCCTGGGCATCTTTTGGGAAGGCATGCGGTCCAACAAGGAGAGTGGGCTCACTTAGCATTTCAAAACCCCAGCTCAAACCAACCTCCAGGAAGGGCTGTGACCACCCACTGCCAAGCCTCCAGCACTTCGCCTAATGGAAAAGAAACTCAGACCTGGCTGCGGGGTGTCAGATCACCAGTGCCAAGAGCCAGGCAGTGAGGGTGAGCAGGGAGGCAGCAACAGGGCAGCAGAAAGCCCTTGAAGCTGAGGCTCACACCGATGCTGGGATACCACGGCCACTAGCTTAGGACAGCAGCTAGCAGAGGGAACCACCATCTCAGCTGCTCACTCCCAACCACCCTGGGGATCTTATTGATAAGGCAAATGATGCTCAGCCCCAAACTCAGCCTGCCTCCACTCCAAGAGCAGGTCTGCTGCATGCACGTGCATCCATCTGTCCGGGGCCGCCCACATGCCTGTGCACTTTCGCATCCCCAGCACGGTAATAAAAATGTGAAACCGATACGGCCTCCCAGGCTCAAAGCCCTGCTGGGGAGGATGGCTATATTCAGAGATTACAGCCGGGCTCTCTATAGTCTGGGATTAGCTGCTGTAACCCGAGCTCCGATTCCCACCCAGATTAGCTGGGAGGTGTGGGGGGAACCCACCAGACAAACTCAATAAAGCCACCCTCTGCTCCTAAACAAATACCTTTAGCGCTCTCTGCAGACAGCACAATATCTTAAAAACTTCTAAGGCAGCTGGAACTGCATTTTGTGTCCACTGCGCTGCAAAACTCTTGCAGGCCATCACCCCTTTGCCCAGCAGGCACATGTGCTGTGGCCAGTCCCTGCTAGTTCACAGTTATGTCATGAAGGCAAGGAGACGCAACCGAAATCCTGCTCCAGGCACCCAGAGATGTCCCTGGAGCTGATGCAGCCTGTCGGACTGCACCCTTCCCGTCCCACATCCCACCCAGGACTGGCTGCAGGCTGTGAAAAAGTAAACGGGCGCGAGCAGCCTTGCCTAGGAGGGCAGCCTAGCACCACATGGCAGTGTTCAAGCCCTCGACACTTGTGGGAACTTCTCAGCACCCCCTCTTCCATCCGGAGCATCTCGCAGCCCGGTCCTGCCTCCACTCTGACCTGCCTCCCGGCAGCTGAGGGGTGCGGGCAAACCGGGCTTTGCCCTTCCCGAGTGGAGAAGGCAACAAGCTATGCGGGAAAATGCCAGGATGGATGGGTGCGTTGTCACCTACAATCCTTCACCCTTCTGGCGTCAAAGGGCCAGCCTGGTTCTCCAGCACAGGGAGGCGGGCAGCACAGCCCCTTCCAGGCCACTTGGCCACCGCAGGAGGACACCGATGCCCTCAAAAGGGGCTTTGCAAGACTGAGCCCGGCACATTTAAACTCCCTTCTGCAGTTCTAAGTCGAAATAAAAATAATAATTGGGGAGAGGAGCGTCCCGCGCAGCCCTGGATGGCGCCCAGGTACGCAGGGGAAGAGAGCGCCCAGAAGCCAGCAGCACCCGGCGCCACGAGGGGTGCGAGGAGACATCCCCCCCCCCATCCCCCCCGATGTGACCCCGAGAGGGGCCGGGACGCAGCCGGGGGAAGGGAGGGAGCTCGGCCCGAGGCTGCGGCGGCCACGCTGCTCCATCCTCCCGCGGCTGTCACCCTGCAGCGCCCGGCCACGGCGGGGCGGGAACACGGGCGGACACCCACGGACGCGGACACCCGGGACACCCGCGGCACCCCCCGCCCCTCCGGAGCCCGGCGGGCTGAAGCTCCGCTCCCCCCGTTTAGGCCCGGCCTTACCTCCCGCAGCCTGGGCGCCGGGCGCTGGCGGAGCGACTGAGCGCGGCCCGCCGCCGCCGCCCCCTTATAGCCGCGGCGGGGGACCGCCTCTCGGGGGCGGCACCGGCCNGCAGGGAAGGGGAAAAGGAGAAATAATTTTAAAAAGAAAATTAGGTTCCTAGCTGGTTTCTGTTTTGATTTGGCTTTTTCCCCCACCACTATAAAATATGGAGAAGATAAGGCAAGGGGAGGCAGCAGATTCTTACCGCTACTCCCTCACCCAGGGCAAGAAAAAATAACGCCAAGGAAAGGTGACAGGAAGCCAGAAACTCAAGAAACTAAAACTGGATATCCACTCCTTTACACTCCTCCTCAGCACAGGAAAATCAGGTGATTGAACTGGCCCGAGGAGAGGAAGGGGGTAGGTTTGTATTCAGCTCCTCCGGGGTAAACCTGTCTGTCTGTCTGTCTGTCCGTCCTAGGGAAGATGCTAGGATTAGGTGATAATCTACCTGCCGACACAGCAGCCACACAATACAACTTGCTGAAGCCTGAAAACGGTGCTGATAGCTCCGAGGGATCTGACACACGTACCAGGCTGCTCCGAAAAAGCCAGATAAGCCAGAACATGGGCTTGGCTCCCCCCTGCCCAAACCCTGCCGCTGGAGCACACACCGACACATACGGCTCCGAGAGCCTAAACCACCTCGTCATTACTGAGCCGCTGTCCAGCCAGGAGAAATGGGGTACCTAACACAGTTTAACCAGCAATTTTTGGAAGGGCGTTTCAGCACTTGCAACCCGAGGGCTTCAACACCCCCAGAAAGCATACATTTTGTTTCCCAAAGATGCTTAATTCTATTTCCACAGGCAATTACGAGCTTGCATTAAAACTTGCTGGCAAACGTGCTTAAAAAGACAGTAAGTTTTCCCATGAAAGCACCCAGCACAAGTTCTCAAGCTTAAAGCAAGTCAGGCATGAGGCAAAACAAGACATTTCATTCTGTCGCAGAAGGGACCCCCGTTTAAAAAGAGCAAGGGTGTGGGTTAAAAGGACTCCAGTTGCCAGCAGAGCAGTCTTAATTCTTAAAAAGGGACTGCTATTTTAACTGTGCTTTGTTTCTCAGCCTAATGTGCTCTATCTCTCATGCCTTAATTCTGCCCCCATCAAGAAGCAGAGTCAGATGCATCGAATCTACACCCCTGCAAGGAAAGGCACAATTAGCTTCAGCTTTTCTGCCAGCAAAGAGAAGATTAAGCTGTAGGTATTACAACACCCGCAGCTCCAACACGCACCGAAGCTTACCTGATGTTCAACCCTGCTGCCTCCCAGCTCGTCCCCGCGCATCCCCAGAGACCTCCAACATCTCCCAGCAGACACCGCACTCCTGGGGAGCACGTGGCAGAGAAACATGGCTTTGGTAGTGCCTTTGTCACCACCGAGATCTGGGCTGCCACCAGCTCCAAGTGCCACCCTGCAGCAAGACCACAAGAGACCACCTGGACCACGCCATCCACCACCTTGTTCACAACACTTACTTAGGTTTAGGGGTTTAGATGCCAGGGAAGGAGGAGAAAAGGAATGAGTCTCTCACCATCCCATGGACAGAGAAGGTGAGGTGTAAGTAAGGTACCTTGTCCCCCTCCCTGACCCCCGCTCTCCCTGGATGAGGCCCCCCAAACTTTACAGCTGTTGGTGACCAAAGAGTTTTGGCATCCACTTAAATTCTGAGTGCTTGCCCAAGTCCATGGACATTGGCAGAATTGAAGCACGATAAGTTCAGACAATGACAGGATTAGGTTTAAAAATAAGCATGAAGTGAAGCGCTTGGCTAAATTAGGCTCTGAAAATCCTAGGGGAAAAAAAAATAAAAATAAAGGCACTTTAGCAGAACTCCAGAGTCGCTTGGCCAAAAAAGCAAGCGGAGTGGTTTTTCCTTACTTGGTGTGCCAGAAAGTAATAGCAAGTAGTACTATCTCTTTCACAGCTCTCCAAAAATACTGGCCAGCATCTGCAACCACAAAGCTGCGGGCTGTCCAGGAGTCACAGGCGACCTCCCCTCTCCTGCGTTCGCCGAGAGCAGAGCCCTTGCTGCCCTTTCCAGGTTCCTCCCTCCAGTTATCTTTTTATAGCAAGCACGTTCCTCACGCAGGACAGACAGAGCCCGTTCCCCTTCTATTATGAAAGCCAGATTTTGCTCAGTGTTCACGGATGAAATGCCTGGGTGTTAAGCAAAACAATGCAGTCTTGAAAAAAAGCTGCATGATATAAAATCACCTCCCTAAAACACAGCAATCTGTGGAGAAGCTGGACACCCCAGATAAGATCAGCAGGTCAAGATGCTACCTGCTTGCCATGACTAGTTGTTATCTGCTGCCAGTCCAAGCAGGTGTCCCAAGAGATGTGATCTTCAGACAGTCCAGCAACCAGAAACTCCTAGATGCAGCTATCCAGGCAAGGCAATCTGTTGCTCATTGAAAATGAGTCGTCTCCAGATATTTAGGAAGAGGGGAAAGCAAAGATCCACAGCTCTTCACCCTGCTACAGAAGAGTGTGTGGCAACGTGCCAGGGAGAGACTGGTCACCTTCGCAGGGCAGCGAATTTGCCTCGCTGGGTTTTTCTTGGGGTCCTCCCATGACGAGCTTCTGCTTTCCCCAGACCATGGGAGGCCCTATGCAAGGTCAAGGCTCCACCGCGCTCAGCACTGCAGATAAACACACGTAAGGGCAAGCTCTGACCTGTGGAGATAGGTACGGCAGGAAGGGCAGGCACAGAGTGTTAGGTAAAATGCGGCGCTGAAAGACAGATTATTATTTTAACTGCTTATCCAATTGTTTTGCATTTATATTTTGTTTAACTGCCCATACTACAGCAATATATTATTTTCTTCTCCAAAATCACAAGTTTTTACTAATGGAGGGGGAGAAAAATCAGGAATTTCCCACAGTCCCCACAGCCTCTCCCTGATGGACCTGGCAATGTGGGCTGAAAGCATCATTTTCTCTTAAGGCTTCCCTTTCCAACTGGGAGGCAGATGGAAGCTAACAGCCAGCCTTGCCAACTCAAGTCAATTAAAAAACAAAAAAGACAAGTCGACAGCTTTAAGTTTTTTTGAGGGTAAGAGAAAAAGCCAATANGGGGGGGGGGGGGAGCATTTCAATACCACAGCAAATATCAAAAAGGGACAAAGGGAAATGTTTCTCTATTGCACAAGAGAAGATTTGCGTGCAGCAAGAGCAGGGCGGGAGCAGCATCACCGAGCGGGTGTCCAAAAGCAGCAGCCTCGCATGCAGGCGAGGAACAACGCGCTGGCCAGGAGTGCAAACACCCACATCGAGATGATAAAGCCAGGGAGAGCCCTGGAGGAAATCAGGCTGTGATCCGTGAACTGTGTGGAGGTAAAAAAGAGCTTCCTGCAGCCCTGGGAGCCAGCGCCAGCAGGCTGCTGGATGAAAAGGCAGCGCTCATTTCCTCCCTCTTCCAAGACAGCTAGTTCTCTGTCCTCTCGGTCACGTTCCTCGCTGCATTGGTTGGATGATGGATGGAGGAACAAGCCACCAGACTAACAAAAGGAATAAATAGATGACTACATCAGGAGTCACCTCTGAAATCGCAGGCAGAAAGGAAACAAGCAGTGAATTTCCAGCAGGCAGCAACTGCGGTACTGCCCAGCTTCACTTCCCCTACCAACAGAAAACAATCAAGTCATTTAATGCCAAGCCATACCTAAAGCAACGTCAGCAGCCCCCGGCAGCCGTCAGGAAAGCCACTGGGCTGGTCTCCTCTCCAGCTCCGTCCTGTCTGGCCTGGAAGAGACGCAAGATGAGGAAACCAAGGGGAAGAGAGCAGGGAAAAGTTCCCTTCCCACTGTGGAAAGGTGCTACTTGTGATTGTGGCAGCCTGGGAAAGGCACTTGTACTCACAGGCAGCTCCATGGAGACCAATGTCCTCCTCTGCGGAAGGGATGGAGCAAGCCAGAGGGGCCCCAAACTGAAGAAGCTGCCATAGCTTGGGAGGGTGGGAAAGCCAACGCAGGCGGCACGGTGGCGATGCTGAGCGGGATGCTCAGCACACCCTGGGATGCCATGCTCACACTTGCAAACATGTGGCGTTACCCTGTTTACCAGCTAAGGAAACTGTGTCAGAAAGAAGTTGACCTCTTAAAGCTGGAGAGCAAAGGAAGAAATGTGCAGGCAAAGGTTGCCAGGGCAAACACAACCCATCCTAGGGTAAGGCTCCTGCTTCCCCTAGCCTAGCCTAAACCAATAAACCACGCAATAAAAGAGAAATCACAGTACAGGACTCCCCTTTCTCCTCCATATCACCCACCCATTAATTTAAAGGTTTGCGTTATTTTGCAGAAAGCCTCTCGTGGGCCGGTTTCTGTCTGTGCTGTAGCTCCTAAGCTGTATTCTCAACTTCACCACCACAACAAAAAGGACCAAATTTAAGAGGAAGATTTTAGAGCACAAAAGCTGAGCTCCTTGGGATGTCACAGGCCTCCAGTATCTGGAGTTTGAATGACCACACGCTGAAAGATTTGTGAAAACCTGCCGGTAGAGACCTGTGTTTTCCAGGCAGACTGTCCAGCCTGGGGACGCTGCCGTCAGCATTCACCTCTTGACAAGTGATGGTGAACAGCGCTGATTCAGAGAGACAACGCAAAGCACACAGCACTTCACGTGGGTCTCAATCAACTGGGCCACCCAGGATTTTAACCGTTCTTTGCCTTTGCCTCCCCAAAGACACAGCAGGAGAGAGGTTAGTGTTCCTGTCCAGTGACCCAGCAGCATGCTTTCTGTCAGTCACAGTGGGAATTGCAGCCATCGTTCCCAGTGAGCTTCCCAAAAGCCAAGCACCGGTATGGCACACATCCCAGCAGGATCTGCCGAGGAAAGGGCCAGCAGAGCAATCAATTTACCATTTTCAAGGCAATGAGAGCTTTTAGGAGAAATCAATTGGTGGTGTAATTAGGAATATTACCCGTGTAGCTAATAATTATTGAAGATGGCTCTCTCCTTCACAGTTCATTTCCATCTTACCCTTCCACTAAATAAAGGTGTTACCTATGGATGTTATTTGCAGCTTCATATTCTACTGTCATAGGCATTATTGCCATTTATTTGAGAGCGTGCCGGAGCGTGACCACAAGGAAGATAAAATAGGATCCTGAGCCAGAAATTCTGCCTGAAGTATCTAAGCAGCCAGCAGTAAAGATTTTTCAGAGGCATTGATTTTTACATAAACACCATTCATAAACTTCTGTCCATACAGTGCTGTCTCAAATTAGCAGGGTGACTTTAATGTGTCAGGGGGTAGGTTTTAACAGAATCCATGCTATGGAAAGCCAGACTTTAACTTTGCATCAGCAGCAAGCGCTACAAGTGGCACACGGGGGATAGAGAAGGAAGAAAGAAGTTTGAATTAGGATGATGGGTTTCCCCCCCCCCCGCCTTCGCTTGCTTCCATGGGAAAGAGTCCTGCTAGGTGTAAAACAACTAAATACTACATGCTGGTAAGAAATAAAAAATTCATTAAATCATAAATCTTTTGGAAAGGGGATCTACTGGGGAGATTATATTCACTTTTCATGGACATATTAATTCAACGGTGGCATATCATATTGTTCTCTGTGGGGGAAAAAGACATATTGTTTTAAAGTATGATATTTAGAGCAGTCCTTTAGGAAGGAAAGCAAATACAATCTTGGCAAGGAAAACTGACCGTATGAGCACTGAGTAAGGGACATTAAAAGCAGAGTCCAAGTCCCAGCTGCTGAAAGTCAGCGTAGCTTGACTGGAGTTGTTGGAGCTAAGCCCATGCATGGGAGCTGAGAATGAAGGTCACCTCCATTTAGCTGCAACTCCTTGAAAATGTTAAGTAAATGAACACAAAGGGTAATTTTTTACTGGGTCCGCTGTGAACAGTCACTGTTTGCCTTCTAGCAAACACCAACAGCAGATGAGAAGACAAAGACATTACAGCTGCATGCAGTTTGATGTTCATTGGTTGGGAATTATCTGACCACCTCCTTCTGGCTTCTGGATTGCTTCTGGCTCAGCAGGGGAAATTGCCAAGCTCTCCTGACTCTCAGTCCAGCCAGCCACTGGACTAGAACTGGACATCCAGCTGCAAAACGTGGGCTCACCAAAGCCCTCCTTCGGCTGCTGCCCAATCTAGACTCCCTGCATGCCTGGTCTCCATTCTCCCGGAGGCTCTAGTCCTACTGTGGCACATGCCCAGAAGTATCT
Organism: Chionis minor; assembly: GCA_013398295.1. Taxonomy (NCBI): domain Eukaryota; kingdom Metazoa; phylum Chordata; class Aves; order Charadriiformes; family Chionidae; genus Chionis; species Chionis minor. Next base: position 174,662 of record VZSF01004660.1, on the reverse strand, counting down.
GCAGCAGACTGACACCCATTTCCTGCCATAATCAGATCGAGGTCAATAAACACCTTCCTCCCTTAAGGGACCGTATCTGAAAGACATCCAAGCCCACCCCAGCATATGGACTAGGTCTCCTCACAACGTGCAGCTGGGGTGGGACTAGCCTCACAGCCCCCTTTCACGGGCATGATCATATGGCACCTTTGGCTTCCCACCTCTCTCCTGACCCCACAAATCTTGTATTCCTTTGAAATGGGAGCACCCCTCCCTCCTTTCTCCATCCATACCTTTAGCGTGGTGGTCAGCACAGCCCTATGGGTGATATAGGTTCAAAATCTCCTCCAGCTTGGCTCCCGGTGTGAAGGACACTGGGACAGAACATGCCCACTGTGCATGTTCTCCACACACTCATGCCATGCACAAGTCCCCAGTGTGCCCTGCTGTCTTCTGGAGCATACCTCCCCTCGTGGGGATCATAGACAAAACCACAGCAGACCTGAGCTCAGATCAGCTTCACACATCACCATAAGCACAATCCAAATCATCCCAAGCAGTGCTGTTCTGCATATATGGCTTCTCTCATAATAGCTACGGGAAGGTCTTCAGCAAACATACGACTTACTGCACAGTAACTGTTAATCACCATGTCCTTCCTCTGTGATAACTTGCCATCCAAAGTAGTTTATTTCAGAGGAATAGTGGGAGAAGATAGCTTAAGCTTACCACACAAGATGACAGTGGCCACTGAGCAGCTCTTGCACCATAATACAATTCATGTCAGTTTGACCATGTCACACTCTTAACCAGCTCAGGCAGAGATAACTCAGCTTGGCCCACCAGAAAAGATGGGATTTGCTTATCACCTGAATTGCACAGGACACTCTGCACAAGAAGGCACACACATGCAGACATCTGCTGGAGTTCTCACTTTTCTCCTTCCTTTGCCAACCCAGCTATCTTGCTGAAAACTTCCCCATCCATTCCAACGAGGTGTGAAATTCGAAGCATCGTTGCTCCCACCGACAGAAGCGCACACAGGGCTGTTCCTAGGTAATTAAATGACTAGCTAAAATAAAAAGGGCTGATGCAACATTAACCACAAATAGTCAAAACAAAAAAGTCAGAGCACACAAACCACAAAGACTCTTCATGCAACATTAAGTCAGTTGTACATTATTTATGTATTTGCCAGAAATTTATTCAACTCCCTGCTCCAGATGAAAAACACTAATAAGGCTGTATTTTTCTCCATACCTGGACCAGGTTCCCAGGTGGGACAAGCAATTTATACTAGCCAAACACTTGGACAATTTTAGTTTCTGTAGAAACCCTTGTTGCTGGCGTCCTCAATATTGGCATTAGGTGCAAGGCACATTGGCGGCAGCTCACAGCCCAATATCGTAGGAAGCCAGAGAGGTCTTAGACTACTCAAATTATCCAATGAGAGCACAAGAAGGAGGCAGCCTGTGCTCTAGCTGCTGTCCAGGGCCCCTGGAAAGTTAATCCTATCCGATTACACTACTTCTTTTTTTATCCATAGAAGAAATAAACAGTCTTTTGTACTAAACATAAGGCTGCCTTCTTTTGAAGGAAGATTTATCATCCAGGATAAATTAATGAGTTCATTACATTTTTGTCCCAAGTCTTCAAAGCAGTGGTTTTACTTCATGATGCAGTACCAGTTGGTTCTGCCTCTGTGCCAATCAGTCCCCAAAAGACATCTCACTTTTCCTTAAAAAAAAAAAAAAGCATGAATGCAGATCATCTCATCAGTTGCTCAAAGCCTGCACACCAAATTCCACACATGCATGTTAATGCCGTGCAAACATATATGTAAGGAGCTGAGACTGACTTCCCTTCAGACTGCAAACACCAGGAATGCAATCGATGACATTGTTCAGTGAAGAGAAGTGACCGGTTCATGAAAAAATCTGCTGCAAGTTGCCCCAGGAGATGGCCCAGCTCTGAAATAAGGATAGCTTGGTTGCCTTCCCCACACCAACAGGGACTCCGTTGTACTGAGCTGAAACCTTGACTCATTACAATGTCACTCTGTCTTTGGATGTGATATCCTGTGGGGGAATCTTCTGGGAATGTATTTTGGTTCAGACTTGGGTCAAGGAGAGTTGACTTGACCTGAAAATAAATCCAGGCAATCTCAAGCTGAAGAGCTATTGACTACTGTTTGCAATACAATAAAGTGAGATCAAACCCGGCTGAAACCCAGGGTTAACATAAATCCAAGGAGAAAGGGGAACAAGAAAATTCATTCACCACCATGACAAAGGGAACATTTTTTGCACTGGCAGAATTCAGAGCAGGGACTGAAATTGCTTCTCTAGCAGCATTTTTAGCGTCCCATATGGTAAGTGTGTGCTGTTTAGCTGTGCTGATATCTTCAACAGACTGACAATAAGATAAGAGGTACATGACTACATGTGTGTGAAAAAGGTTTTGTGGGCTTTTTTTTTTCCTCTCCTTTTTTAACGTCACTAGATGGAGTTCCTCTGCTCGCACACAGGGCAGCTTTTGTGAGAGGTATTTTATATGGATCCCCAAGGAAAGATCTCAGCAGACGGGCTCTGAGCGCTATTGTGTGCACGTGTGCATAGTAACTCTCAGCAACTTTCAGTTTACAGTCCAGGAGAAATACTGTTTGTACTCTCTGCAGCTCCAAAATGAAATCTTGCTCCTGGCTTATGCTAAGGGGAGTTGTACCATTAACTTCACTGAAGCTAGCCTTTCTCCTCTTCCAGAAGCTGCTTTTTTAGTGTTTGTTGGATAAAGCAGTTTTTCAACCAGCTAATACTTCCCAGGTCTGTAAAAGGGAACCTGAGAGATCCTCCCTACCCATGCTGCAATATAACCTCAGAAAAAAAGTGGAAAATCCCCCCTCCCCGACTTTCCTCCTTCCCAGCCATCAGATCCAGAAGCAGCAGTTTGACTCACCAGCCCTTTTCTCAGACCTATAACACATACCCCACACAATAAATTTTCCAGCTTCTCAATGTGGCTGCTGCTGCTGGTTGTCCAGCAAATGCTCAGTAGGATCCTCCATCCACCCAGTAGCCAAACCACAGTAATTCAGTAATTTTATCAAAGTCAACACTTTAAGAGTGCAAAGCTGTCCTAACCCCAGAACAAGTCATGGACAGTAACAAGATTTAGTGGTCCTTGAACATCACGTTTTATTGTGCCTGATGAGTGTCCTCAAAGTTATCCCCAGGTTGAGCTTGCACCCGTTTCCAACCTCGAACAGCTGGCACATCTCAGGATAAGCATTAAATGTGGTTTAGTCCTTCTGCTGGCATTCATTATCCACCCTATTTTGCAATAAGGACCTGGTCAAATCCCTCTAGTCTTTCCAGTCCCTTTCCATCATCCCCTTCTCTCAAGCATAAAAAGGAACAAGACAACCTTCTTCCGTGCTTGGCCAGTGAAGACACAGAGCAGCTCAGCTCATTGCAGCACAGAGCTAGGCTGTGCCCAGGAGCTCTGCTGACAGGGCAGGAGCTTCACCAAGAACACATCAACCCAAACAAGACAAGACTGATCTCAACCCAGGGTAGTTGCTTACAGGAGATGAAGCCAGTCTCTGTGGTAAGACATGAGTGCCACATTCACCATCGGAGTGCAACTATTTCTAAACACAGCCCAGGGAAAGTGTCATTTATTTTTTTTTTTAATTTCACTAAACCCCATTTTATTAATTAACTTGTGCTCTAATGTAGATGATCCCTTTGCTTACAGAATAAATTACGCTGCTTCTTCCCATCTCCCACTGTGATTGCACGATTCCTGGTCAGATTGTACAATGTTTGATCTAAGAATGTATAAACTCCACTAAACAAAGCTGCAATAGAAAGCTGAATAGTAAGTCAAGACTCCAGCCTCTCTAGGAAAAAGAAAAAAAAGTGGGTTTGACAAAGTAACATGCTGAGAGAGCCTGAGAATCTTTCAGATGAAATAAAGTATTTTAGAGAGACTTAATATTCAAACTCAGCATTTCACATCTGCACCCTTTAAAACTGTCAGGAACTTCACCCCTGACTCAAGTGAAATGTTTGCAAATTGGGATTCTTTTACCACCATGTGAGAATTAACACTTTCAATTGCAATTAGCAGTACCACAGCCCTGCTGACACTTTTGCTCCAGAAACAAGTCACACATGAATATTCATAGCCAACCAGTGTCATTTAACAGTAGCTTTCTGGTACAGACATTCGCAGCACATGTCTCTCCTCCAGATCAGAAATGAGAGAAGAAAAGGCACGTATCAGTCTGCCTCCAGTGGCTTTACACCCAACCACTGGTCATCTCAGGAAGCACCAGGATGATCTCTTCTCATCTAAGCTAGCAGCGCAGTGGGGATTGCTCTGCTAAGGAGAGGTCTAGGGATTCAGGGGTTATACACGTGGAAGCACAAGTATTTTTTAAAGGGTACATCTTTCCTTCACAAAAAATATCCATCACCACAACAGCTCTACTTCTCAAGCCCTCTCTCTCCTAAGACATACGTTTGCAGGACCAACTTAACCCTCCTTTTGAACAGTCATTCCATCCACAACAGCAAAAACAGGAGGAAAACCAGTCCTGGAGATTTTTCACCCATGGGCAGAGGTCACAGTGAGGAGGGGAGCTGCACGGTCTTTTATCCATTTACCTGCCCCTTCTCTGCTCAGCTATCAAGTGCACTGCCATCAAAGTATCTGAGCCCTTCCTGCACGGTATGACAGCAAGCAGCAATAAAACTAATTGGAAGAAAGGGAGAATTATTGATTTTAATATCGTAAGAGGAGGAGTTAAGTGGTTCTTTTAATGCAACAAACAGTCTCCAACTTAAAGCTGCGGCCATTTCAACTTCATCTCTCCTGATTGGTGTAATTAAGCATGAAGCAGAGCAAGAAATGGAAACAAGAAGGGGGTGGAAAAAACTCTGGTACTACCTCACAGGCAGTCACACTTTAAAGCACACAAAGGAACCCCTAGTGAAGCACTGAAAGCCAAGTATTCCCTCTTAAAAACAAAAAGTTATGATCTCAGTTACAAGCCTTCTCAGTGCACACTGACACACTACCAGACAGACCAGAGACTCTTCCTAAAACTTAAAAAACACACGCAAAATACCATCCCTTGGTGCTGTTTCACCGCCAAGCTAGTCTGAAGTCATCCACAGAATCTGATGGGTGGTATCACACATGATTTATTGGAGAGTTAAAGAAGCCACTTCACTCTACCCTTTGCAGACAGGGATGGCCCATTCTCTCCTCCTTCTGCAGGACCTTTTATTTCCAGGGTCTGCATCAAGTTTCTGCTGCACCAAGTTCATGTGGCAGAAAAGAAAAAGCAGAGTAACTGTTTTCCTAGCGTGATAGTACTGGCACTTGTCAAAGAGAAAAAGCAGATTCCCCGAGGCTCCTTTCCACTCTCAAAATAGCCAAAAACTTGTTCTCCACCAGAATAGCTTCCAAACAAAAGGCCAGAAAGAAATTTGGAGCTGATCTCAAGTCTATCAGTGTAAATCAGTGGAGTCCTTGCTGTCCTCAAGGAAGCCAGAAGAGCGGAAAGCAGAGAACCATACTCCTCCGAGTTTAAAATATTTACTTAAAACTGGATGCCAGGAAGGTGAACAAGAAATAATGCTTGAAAGGAGAGGGTGGCTATTTAAGGGATGGAAAGAAAGATTATATTTACAGGGTCATGGGATAAATTTAACATGTCATATCTGAAACAAACTGAGAACCAATTAGGCACCCAAAATGAAACAAACACCTAAGCTGTTTATTAATTCCTACTTACGGCATTAGAGGAAATTCAGTTTTAAAAGCAAGTTGCAGATAGCTCTGGAAAATGCCTTCTCACTTTGCAGATCCTTTTATAAGGACAAATCAGGTACTAAAGTTCTCATCAGCAGTTGTTTTGCTTGGCTGTCTTAAAAAGCAAACAGACAAACAAACAAACAAAAACCCCAACAACGCCTTGCATTGCCTAATGGAAAATTCAGGCTAGCCCTGGAAAACTCCCTGGCCCACCAATCAAGCTGATGGGGAGTTTTCCAACAGGCGAGCTTTGGATAGGAAGAAAAAGTTTTCTGCAGAAAAAAAAAAAAGTTGCATTTCATGGAAATATTTCAGTTTTCCAGATGGACAAAAATTGAAGGAACGAGGCCTTAATTTTCAGGCAAGGTTAAGTCATCATTTGGTCTAGATCAACTGCTCCTCCCCACCCTTTGTGGGTGAAGCTTTCTGCTGGAGCTCCGTTAACGTGATTCATCCAGCTCTCTCCCAGGAGAGACATTGCTTCATTGGCATCCCTCCTGTATCTTGAGAAACACAGTCTGGCCAGAAGAGAACAGAGGCAGCTGCTCCAGGCGGATTACTTTTTTCTTGCACAGGCCCATCATGTTTCTTGCACAGAAACAGGAGGAGTTAATCATGTTCTTGACACGAAAAAGAAGAGAATAATTTGGTTTTTAAGCCAGGCTGCAATGATGAGACTTAAGATGCTGATGTCAACCACAGTAGTGTAATCAGCACACACCCACAACTGGCTCCAGAAGCAAGGGAGGGTTATTTATGAATTATTATGTGAAGCCAGGAGACAGAGCTGTGAGCAGCAGGATTGCCACCAGGCCAGATGCAATTTCTGCCAGTTGGTCTAAATCCTCTGGATCCCCAAACAACCTATTAATGGCCAGATGGATGAAAGTAGGGTCAAAAGGCAAGTCCAATAGGTCTGCAAGATCTTCACTGAGCAGTTAATTGTTCAAGGCAATAGGCCCACAACATCAAGGATGACTGGTCTTGCAAAACAGACGTTACACACGCTTTTGGGAGTTTCCTAGTCTTTCAAGGCAGGCGTTTTGTTTTATTCTTCAAGATTTGGGCATGAAGTATTTATTAGCACAGACAGGTGTTTGGTTAGGAGGGACAGCCAGCCACAGTGAGGCAAACATCTGGAGCCCATGACCAGTCGCTTCAAACCAACTTCTTGTGCGAGCGAAGACACGCTGGGAGGTCACAAGCAAAACGAGAATTAGTTTAGGGCAGTCACTGGGACTCATAACTGATTTCGCAAGCATGCACAGTATGTTTGCACAGAGCAAAAGGTACTGCTTACTGCTTTTGTGCTGTAATTATCAATAACGCTTTGTGATTGCCCAGGAGTTCAGGGCAGGTCAACATGCCACAAACAATTCCTTTCCTACAGAGATCAATGTTCTGCCATGACTGGTATTTACTTTATGCCCTGAGCGATACAACCGCTACTAGTTCTGCATCAGCTAACACAAGCAGGCAGGGGGGTGCTGATGATATCTCAACCCCTCAAGATTTGTTTTGTCAAAGGACCACCATGCCCTCACTTACCTACAAGAATTTGCTGGCATTCAGTAAGTGTGCCTGGAGGAGCAGTAAACTAGAAATCCCAACATCAAGCCAGAATTAAAGACTGTTCCTCTGTGTTTACTTACTGAACAGCAATCTCTCAGCCTTCCCACTTAAGGAAAACATACCCTTGCAAGATTTCAACTAGCCTTTACATCCCCGTAACAAATCCACGCACATTAACACAGATATTTAGCAGGGGAACACAGCCAGATTAAGGGTTCCCAAAATCATTATGGCTAAAAGCTACATAATACAGATGAAAAGAAGCACTGAGAAAAACAAAGTGGCAGTTTAGAGAAATGACCAAAGACAAAATGGCACATCTAACACTCTCATTCAAAGCCTCAGATGATCAATAACTTAGGGAGTTGTTACACAGGGCTGCTGAGCTTTGAGACTCTTGCACAGTGAAGTCCCTTCAGGTGTTCTTCCAGCAAATTTCATGCTGGGCTTCTCTCATGTAATGGAAAACAAAGATATTTATTTACTTTCAAAAATTCTCTGGGATGACATAAGCCTGCCCTCACCAGCAAGAGGCAAATGAGGCTTTACATCCCTTGTATATATTTGGGTCACTGAGGTCTTCTCCAAGTTACACCTGAAACGTCACACTTGGGACAGTCACTTTTGACATCCTTTAGGACCTGATGCTACCAACTCGACATGAAACAGCCCATCAAGGACTTACTCAGAGGATAAAACAATGCTACCGAGAGCCAAAACATGCTAAAGAGAATAAAAGTTACTGTCTGAGCCACCCAAGGTTAGACCTGGTCACAACACACTCTGATTGCTGACTGTAAAACTATTTTAATAGTTTTAAAATACAGCTCATCTCATCCACAGAGAATGACACTCTGAGAAAAGGAATTGCTCACCAAGCCCGGCAGGGAAAAAACTGAGCTGCTCTTTGCTTCTGCAGCTAAGTCCCACCAGCAGCAGTTGTGCTTAGCAGAGACAGCCCTCTTTCACAAAGCCCTCTGCCTCTCAGGGGAGCAGCAGGACCATTAAATCTTTCACCTGTACCTCATCACCAGGGCATATATTAGGACAAATTGGGGGATTTTAAGCACTGATGCTAATTAGGCTCAACAGTTTGGCTTGCACCTGCCTAGATTTGTAGCAGATCAGGATACTAGCTAACTTCAGAGCAGGAACCACAACATAGAGAGGTTCCAGTGGGGACCACAGGACACTAAATTACCAGGTTTATAACCTTTTCACCAGGAGCTTCAGTGGCATGCGCTTGCCGCGCAAGTTCAGGAAAATTTTAGACTTATCATTTCTTCCTTTTCTCCTTCCCATAGATGATACAAGAGTTTTCATGCGAGCCTGGTGCATGTCAGTGCCATTTGTAAGGATCCCTCATTCCTGGGTATTTAGAAGCATTTTATTGCATAGCTGAAAAACATGAGAAGAAATAAATTACAAAGCATCTTGAATGATCATGCACTCCCATGAGGCACTTAAGATACTTACATGAATAATTTACAACTGCCCTATAAAATCCCTTGTCCTTTAAAATGATGATGATGATGCAGAAAAATATAAATCAATACTGCAGAGGGCTTTCAAAACAGCTGTTACTTAGGGTTTATGAGCATGCTGTGATGTCCAAGTTAAATGTGGGGGTGGCATGCCTACAAACCAGCTAGGTTCTTCCCTTCTGTGGGCTTTAGGCTGTCAAATCAAATTCAGAAATAGCTTCCGAAAGGGTTCAGAAGATGTAGGCGCACCCCAAGAACCTGAGAAATTGCGCCTGCTCTTACAGACACAAAGCCATCTGAACTACTGAGGAGCAGGAAAGCTTTAACACATGGAGGGTTACAGCTCCTGATGACACAGAGCCATTGGCAGCTGCCCAACTCATTATGCCCAGCCATCCTTTGAAGGCTATCGTTTTGTGAAACAGAAATCAATACCCACGCACTGCTACAAGCTGAGCCGGGGGGTCATGACATTGTACCACCGGCAAAGCAAAGACTGAAGCGATATGGCAGCAGCCCCAGGCACAGCCAGTTCCCCCTTGGTGCAGGATAACGTGCAGGGACGAAGTGTGGCGCTGGTTGATCCTGTAATCCAGAGCGAAGGAGGGGAGCTCCTTACACAGCACCTCCAGGTTCCTGCTGCAGATCTGGCTAGCATCAGGGAGCCTGGATTGCGGCCCCTGCGGGCTAGCACAAAAGCAGACGCGGCTCATGGGTATTTGCAATAGCCCTGCGTGGCCAAGCTGACAACATCAGCCCAGCGTCAGACTGATCACTCCTCCAAGCACCACCTCTGCTCAGAAACAACAGTAACTTAGTACAAGAGCATTCCTTTATCATGAAAATACCATTACAAGTTGCAGAGGAAATGCACCTTTAAGTGAAGCGTTTTAATATTTATCAACCCGAGGAATCTGTGTTAGCGATGAATGGAAAAAAAGCTTTAACCACATCCGACAGGATCACTGTTGTCCAAGTCTTTGGATCTCTTTGTTGCCCTATCAAGACACTACACCGACCCGCTGGGCGCATACCCCTCAATGCCGGAGGCTGGCTCCAGCCACTTTTCCTCACTGTCTAAGAAATTATCACAGGAGACTTCATGCAATTAGGTCTCAAAAATGGGGATGTCAGTCCTCTAGGGGAACTAAGCCTGCCTCATGAAAGCTACTTCAGCCTTTGCTGCACAAGGTGTTTTTTTACCCTGAGGATTTATATCAAAGCAAGACACTAGTCAAGATGCAGCAAGCTGCTGTAGTTTTTTACCTCTTTGTAGCTCGTCAAGGTGAATGTCAGTGGAAAAAAAATCTCAGAGGTGACCAGGCACAGAGACAGCCATCTAAAGTTACATACCTCGGTACAAGAAAAATAAAAAAACCACCCCTATGTTTTTAGTAAAAGCAAACCTGGTCTCTCTCAGCAACAGGACTCCATTTAGAAATCGGCAACGGGAGCATAATGAGCTGCACAAAGCCAGCCATCTCACACCTCGCCATTTCTCCCCGCAGACCGAAACCTCTCTCAGGATCCACTACCTTTTTACGACTTGGCTAAACACTGCCCAGCCCAGGGACACTGTACCTTTCAGTCACCATTTGAATTCTCCCCTTACCTGGCCCGATAGGGCACTTTTTTTTAAGGTGATGTCTAGCATCTTATGGGATTTGAGGTACACGCTGCAAACTGCTGATCCCGCTTGAAAAAAATAACAGGGGGAGGACGTATAGGGATAATATTTGTACTGAATGTATGTTTTTCAAGAGCGCACTTAAAAGCCAGCTGTGTAAGCAAAGCGAATAAGGAGAAGTATCTCTGGTGAAGCCCAGATCTGCAGCACATGCGCTGGAGGTCAGCTAGCGAATGAGGTTGATGGTGGATGAGGGAAATTTAAGGCTCTGGATTGCACATTACTTTTCCTGACCCTCTCTCATCTGTGCAGTCTCTCAACTTAGCTCCTTGCAAACCAAACAAAATTAAAAGGCTGCAATGCCACAACTGCTTTAAAAATACCCAAACACTGAATCCAGGCTGCTGCTTCTGGTAGATTTGACCTACCTGGATAGGAAGTAGTGCCCCAGCAAGATGTGCCACCTGAATCGAGATGATGCTTCCACTTAAGCAGCCACCTCTTACTCGGCCCACGTCGAAATCCCAAGGCTGACAAGATTAGGGAGAGGAGACACCAGTTCTCACTTCACCACTCCCCTTAGCACCTCCCTCTGAAAAGTCTGAGGCTTATAAATTTGGCCAGAATGTATCTTGCATTCAATACAGTCATGAAAAGGAGCAGCAAATTGAGAGATGGAATACAATCAAGGCTTTCTAAAAGAATCAGCCTTGTACAGCTTTTAAAAGTTGCAGCTGACATACACACAGGATAGACCCAAGCTGTTCCTAAAGAAATCACCTGGAAGGCAAACAGTTCCATCTAGAGAAAAAACTACATGTTGCATTTTGGATGGGTTGAACTCCCACAGCATGTATTTCACAGGCAATTTATGCCTGTGCAACAGCTGTTCTTCTACAGTGTCCATCACTCCTCCAACTACCCAAGCATCCCAGAAAATGTAGTCCAATCCCTCCTTTTTTCCTCCTGGATATGGCATTTATCCTGAACTGAGAACAAAAGAAAAGCTAAATATCTATCAGCTCCAATGACTGCAGGATTTACCGCAGAGGTTTCATCCAAAACATTTCTTAAACATATTCACTCAGCAAAACAGGGCTGACGTTTTAACTTCTTATTGTGCTTTAAATTTTATTGTGTCTCTGAAATGGAGACACTGTAAAAAAGCTAGTCTTAATTCATTTCTTCCCTAACTCTGTGTTCAGGGGAAACTACGAATGAACTAAAACAAAAATTTACAGACAAAAACTGTATTTTGCTTTATAGAGGAGTAAAGCTTTTCATTGCTGGACAACCATTTTGACCCAGTCATTTCCTTACTGTGGCTGATCAAAAAAAAAAAAAATCTGCAAAATTTTCCTTTCATTTCTAGTCTGGATGTGAAATGCCAGGGATACAGAAGATACCAACATTTGTAAAATTTCCATCCTTTCTGGCCCTCACCAACAAGCAGAAATTGTCAGAAAATATTAAAGAAAATGAGAAATTGATTCTTGGCTGAACTACAATTAAGTTATAGGTATCCCTGAACTTCCAGAGCTTTATTACACAGATTTCATTTGATGAAATCAATTATACGCTACACTGGAGATAAGTTAGTGAATTAGCTTTGCTTATGCTAACGCCTATCACTATCACTTCAGGGTAGGTTTTGCCTGGCAGAGAAGATGGGGAGAAGGTGTGGTATTTGATGTGATTTGTTTAGGCAGGAACGTGCCTCGTTATTCTAGGACACAAAGATGGCTGCAGGGAGGCTTCCTCACATGCGAACGGAGGGCAGAGCTCCTCACAGCCGTCACCCATGGAATCTGGATGTAAGTCTCTGCGCCGTCTAACACCAGCAGTGCTCATTTGCCAAAAGGTTTTTTGACATTTTCAGCACTGGAGGGGGTGGAATGATGTGAACATCTTCCGGAGCTTTAGGTTGTGGGTTTTTTCCTTTGGCTGACTTTTGGCTGATTATTTAGTTTTACTATTACCAGTCGTACTTAATATTGATTCAGAATAATACAACCAGCACTAGAATACTGGAAAAGGGTATGACAGAGCCAGAAAATCTGCTGTGCAAGTACACACAAATTGCCTTCCTCTTTTCTAAAAGTGGTTCAGCCACCTTAATACAGCATCAAGTGCTAGAAAAAAAAAAGAAAGGGCATATTTTCACATTTCACATATTTCTCATCTTGAGATCCTTGGGAACTAATCCTCTCTCAACAGTACCGAGAGCCTTAGAGTACTCATTCAACACTGGACAAGTCAAAGGCAAGTCCAAAGACTTCACCTGATTTCAGATGGGGACAATTATCTGCTAATGAACCTTGCTGCAAGGCACTCAGTCACACTGAGGTGGACACAAAGCTTAGAAAGCACGTCACTGGCACTAGAAAGGAAAGGTTCTCCCTTTCCTTTAAACTTAATTATGCAGAGACCTCTAATAAACTGGAAACCAGGGATAGCAGCTCTCTCATACCCCATCCTGCAACGTGCCACAATCTCTTGTCCTGATCCAGCAAACATACACGTGAAACAGCTTTCTCATGCCACTGATGTTGGGTAAAGTGATGGCCACCATGCAAAACATATTGCAGGATGATGGTGTTGGTGACTAAATCCCAAAAGACTAAATCTGTAAGAGGGTCCAGTGGTCCATGCTCAGCTTACTGGAATCAACACACAGAAATTCTTTAAAATGAAAAGAAATTCCTCAAGCATCCTGTTGCAAACTGAGGTTTTGTAAGCTTTCTGCACCACTTGATAAAACAATACATTTCCACAAAAAGAGAAACCAAGTGAGCAAAGTCAAAACCAAGGTTTTGTTTGCTTTAGCAAAGGAACCAACCCCCAAAAGTGAAACCTTATCCTGTGCCTCTAACGGTCTGGATTCCTGTCTTCACCTTGCTCCTAGACTTTCTTCCACCAAGGCTGGCTCTGGCTGTCTCTGGGGAGTCCTCCTCCGGCCACATGAAAAGGCTTTTCACACCCCTCCATGGCACCAGCTTTAATATAGCCGAAGAGTCAGATCTATGTTTAGTTCTCTTCCTGCTAGATCCGAGCTCAGACTGCTGAGCTTTAAGTCTCCACCACAGACGCAGAGCCTAAATGTACCGTGGAGAGATCTGGAAACACAGCCACTTAGGGCTTCATAAATGGAGATTTACTTAATTTGAAACTCAACATCAGATTTCTGCTATACCTAAAGTAAATACTATCTGTTAATGGAGGAAACATGGGTCTGGGGTTTTTTCATAAAAATAAACACACAACACATTTAAAAGCTACAGCCCTTAGCCTTGTAAGCATTGTTTCTAATAAATAGTACATTTACCCATTTTCAGGCATGGAAATGCATTAGACTGAAAAAAAAAAAAAAAGAAAAAAGGCTGTTCAGGAGCTGTGCAGCCGCCTTCTTCTCTGACTTCATGGAAATGATGCTGAGTTCAGACTGCCCAAAGTGAGACATATGAGGGAAGTTCCTATAGCTTGTCACTGCGTAAGCCCCTATGCCAAGCAAGCTCATACCTACACATACCCCAGCAGTACACTGTGGGTAAGTGGATCAAACAGACAACCAAGCAGGGTGTAGGGAGCAAGCCTGAGAGGATGGTGGAAATTTAAAAAATAAAATCAAAACAAAAGCACACACATAAAAAAAACCAACCAATCAACCAACCAAACCCCACAAACAAAACAACAAAAAAAAAACAACAATGCAAACACAACCCAAAAATCAAAGCTTTCTGACCGGCTTCCCTGCTGATATCAAATACCAGCACCAGCTGCTAGCTAGTGGATATAGTCCATACAAAAATGAGAGGTCTGGTTTCTGTAATTCACAACAAGAGTGAAGGGCTAAGCCCCACACACGCAATGACTGAAGCTGTCTTTGGGGAAAGCATTTGCAAGGCAAGCTGACTCTTCTTTCCACGCGCCTGCAAGAGACACCTGCTTATCACCAGCACTTCTGCACTAGCCAAGGACAGTGCCCGATGGGACATGGTGCCAGAGGCTGGTGCCCAAAGACAGGGAGCGGGCACTCACTTTTCTCCGAGAGCAGAAAGTAATACAAATCCCCCTGGACTGCACCCATTCGCAAGTGTTTTAACCTCACTTCATCCACTGCTGCAAGATATTCTGATACATTTCACCTTCCCAGGGTTTCCCACCATCTACAATAGTACTCCTCACAGGTCCCATCTCTATGACCTTTTTGTGGTCCTACTCCCCCACCTGTATATATGAATGTCATCTGTAAAATCCAGTCTCAGTCAGATCTCCCTGACCTATCTGCACCATACAAAAATTCCTCACGCTAACATTAGACATGCTTGAATTAGCAAGGAAATGAAAACAGGCCACAGGAAACAAGTGGGCTGGGGGAAAAGATGGGGATGTAATGCTAAGCAACCAATGTCAAGGCACAGCTGGTCACATCTCGTTAGCCGTGTTTGAGGGTTCCTCCTGTCAGAATAGCACCTCTGTAGCAAAGGAAGAATCCTGCATGACCAGTCCTGCAGCACTTTGGTCTCTTTTGTTGGGCACAGGCTCCTTCAAGGCATGGTCAGCCAGCGGCTACACGTCCCATAGCTCCATGGCTCCACTGCTTTGCACCAGGAGAACCTAGAAACCACTGAAGGTTCAGCCCTGTAAAATCAATGCTTTCAAAGATGCTTTACAAAGTTACTATGCAAGTCTGGGAAAGGAGTTCATATAGGAATTAATGGCTTTTGTTTGGTATTGAAAAATTGGAAAGTGGTGCTAGAAGTCATTAAAATTCCAGGGGCGAGAGGGGGGCGGGGACGGGACCTAAAAAACTGTTTCCAAAACAAGCTTGTTTTCCCCATTGCTAGTTCCAGCACAAACACCAGGAAAGATTCCAGCACTGATACAGGCAACTCTCTCACTCACCTCAGAAAAATGGCCAAAAGTGAGAAGAAAAGTTCATTTTCTTTTCTTCTAATAATTCCTGAGCCTCCTTTTGTGCTTGAGAATCTCAGGAGACAGTGCAGAGGTGAAGATACCAATAACGCCCTTTTAAGGTGGAGTATATTGAGGCATTGAACAGTTTCTGATTTACCCAAGGAGAACCATAATCCCTACTTATTTGCATGTGAAATACTGTTTCCCAAATTAACCTAGCCAGCTGAAAATATGACTCTGTGGGGGGCAGGAGGGACCTGTCATTTAGCATATGTATATTTATATTTCCCAGCTTAAGGAGGTATAAAACTACTTCCAATACTCATTATGCCCATTTCATTAATGTATTTTTAATACTGTGATGTAGTTTAGTACTTTTTTCATTGTTATTGCTCTTAATAGCCCGTCTCCTCCAAGCACCCCTTCAGAAGAAATGAGCTGCAGGAGTGAAAACCACAACTAGAAGAGCTGGGATCCTGAACACGTAAGTTGGGCTGCAACAGCAGCTCTGCAACAGTCCAAAAGAAAAAGACAGAAAAAACAATTTTAAAAAAATCAGTCTTTGGCTCTCTATATGTTAATTAACTGAGAAATGAGGAGGACGTACTTCCCAGAACAGACTGTTTGCACCCCACCACATAAACCAGAAGGATCTTTTATGTTAGGGGACCTTCTCTCAGTTGTTCCTAAGCTCTCCAGACCTGACCACACTTGTCATACTGTAGTCTTCAATGAAAATATGGAAAGAAATAAAGTGACCACCTTTAAAATAGCTCCAAAGATTATAACCCTGGGAGAAGACACTCAATAAAGGTCAGATTTAAACCCACAAATATAATGAAATGTGCAGTTACAGATGAAACTCTGTCCTTAACAGACTGGACCAAATTCAACCCTGCTACAAACCACCCAGCAGATGAACCTGGCCTGGCCATGGCTCAGATCTCCAGTCATGATGAAAGCTTGTCCAAGGTTTGAACCCAGAAACAATTAACCTTGACAGGGGGAGATAAGATTCCAGTTTCAAAGAACAGAAAGTTTACTGGGTGTTTTTGGTGCTTTCATGCGGCTTTGATTATTGTTTTAATGAAGCTGTTTGTGGTTTAATTTCCTCTTTATTTTTTTTTCTCCGTAATGGTCACATTGAAAAGATAACAGTCTATGCACTCATGGCAGAAGCCAAAGGATGGCTGAGGTCCAACCTACCTCCACCCCACTGCACTCATCTGATATGCATCCAGAGAAGGGGGAAATCAGACAAATAGATGCTGTGGATAGTTTAAGACTGACTCGCTTCAGACTTTTTGGAAAAAGGAGAACAACTCATTAGGCTAAAAGGAAAGCCAAAAGTAGTTATGAGAGCGTTCTTTTAGGAGACTAAAATAAGAAGCCAACAGATCTTTACATACTTCCCAGCAGGAAGCCTACAGTCATCCATAACACTGCTGAGAGCCCTCCATGCTTGGCAAGGTTCCCCCTCAACCATCTGGAGCTCATCCATCGAGGTGCAACTTTGAGGAAGGAGACCGAGTGCCTGGCAGAGGTGTTCATATAGCAGCTGGGAAGAGGGTTTTGGCTCCCGAACTTCAGCGCAGTTTCACCTGACAGTAACTGAGGGTACATCTCTTCTGCAGATGGTGCAGCTCCAAATGGCGCAGGCAGTCCCAAGCTAACTATAAGCTAACTAGCGGAGTCACTGCTGACAGTGGCACCAGAGTTCAGCATGTGCATTGAAACCCTCCTGAGAAGCTAAGGAAGTAGTTGGGCCGTTCGCCCAAGTGGCTGCTGCACTTTTATCGGTACCAAAGCTAGTTAAAACCAGTTCACCTTGTGTCTCCAGGAACCACAAAGCCACCGCAGCTCCTGCATCATAGAGAAATACCTGCATCACTTCTGTTCTCACCAGCTGACGTTTTGATCTTGCTGATGTCTTCAGCAGAGCACCATCCGACTGAGGGCCAGGAGTTTGCTCTGCACCTCTGTCTCTCCTTTGAAGGCAGCAGCAATATTCACCCTCCTCGAGGGCTGTTAATGAGAGCGTGTTCTCTAGTTAGGGGGAAGTACGTCTCTGAAGCCTCTACCAGAGCTGTTCCAGACAATGCAGCCACGGGAGGTCTTTAAATAAGAGGAAAGAATCAAAGATGGGGAGTGACCTGGTCAAATCAGCTGGGGAAGAAGATGTAGGGGGGAGGTGGGAGAGAGCAAGCGCACTGGAAGCATTGCAGTTTTCTTACCATGTCCCTTGGACAGCAAATAGCAGTGCATAAGAGTTCACAAGTGCTCTCAGCATTGGCAAATATCACATAGAAGAGCTTGCTTGCCACATACATTGCCAGAAAACATGCCATCAGCATAGGAGAAAAGCAAACTACAGTGTAATATAATGCATATCTATATGCTATTTATAGCCTCTCCCGACACGCATACACACGCTTGTGTCCCCACAGTGTTTTCTTGGCTACACTTGAAACCCCTGCTTTGCATTTACACGGCATGTACTGAAACCAGCCATTAAGTTAAACACGTAGACTTTGCTTCTCTTACCCTAAAGTTAACCTTGCTGGAGGTGAAGGGAGCAGTGAGGAAAAAAAGCAGAGGAATGAGAAAGGGACACGTTTTTTGCCACAAAGCCATCACTAGAGCACGTAACAGCCACCCATTGCAGCAATGAACAGATAGCTTAGGTTGACCTATTCCTCCCCAGCACACACCTCCGTGTTAAGATGAAGCTGCCATGCTGCTTTGCTGCCACATCCTCCCTTCCGGCCCACTCCCATACCTCCTCCCCATGGAGGCCCTCAAAGGTGCAACTCACCCACCTTCAAGTAAGGCTATGTCCTCTCTTACCCACAGCAGCTCCTCAGAACTTTTTCCTCTACTTCTAGGTATTTTATTCTTTGTTGGCATGCTGTAGGCACACTCAGTTCTCTCCTTAAAGCTTAGTGACCACTTACTCTTTGACGACAACATTTGTCCAGAAGCTGGGAAGCTCTTTTTCCAAGGGCTGTTTAGAGCCCAGGACTGCAACACAGCTTTTAAAGCATACTGTTTTCACTGAGACCACTAGCCAAAGTTAAAGCAGAGCCTGTTTTCTAACTAACAATCCTACAAGAATCTGCTACTACAATTATGTCACCTGGCAGAGGAGACTGAGGGGGTGAGAAGGGCAAGACCCAAGGATGCATTTGGCCAAGCCGTGCAGAACAGATGCACCTACAGACAGATCTCAGCCTCTTCACAGAGCCCAAAATGGCACCAACCCCAAGCTGAATCATGTCTTATTTCAGATTTTCAGCCACTACATCAAAGGACAAAGGCACAAGGGCACAGCAGCAGTTGGCAGTCTGACCTGCCCCAGATTTTTTGAACTACCCTGAAAAGCTACTGCAAGGGCTTTAGGGAAAAAAACCACATCCCAATAACACAGAAGATCCAGGTGTTAATATTGCGTGCATCATAGTCTGGCTCACAGCAGCTCACCAACCTTGGACAAAACCTGGTTAGAAGGGAAAAGCCTTTCTAGTGGCTCAGGAGCCTATAAAATGGGGAAAAAAACAGGGCATTACACCTCCAGGAAAACAAGACACACTAACAAACTGACTGCACACAGCTCCCAAGATAGAAACAAGCTACGGGCAGACTTGGCTTTTATGAAGTAATCAGTAATGGTTTAGTACAGACCTAAAGAAATATCTCCTGCAGCCAAACCACCAAACCAGGACTACTTAAATATACCACAACTTGTGAAACCTTGAAGAGCAGCACTCAGACCGGCTGCTGAGCATGGGATGATTCAGCCTCTGCCACATCCTCCCCTTTACAGCTTTAAAGTGCCATCCGAGCACAGCTTTTTCCCTGCTGCTTGATGCCTTCAGATCCTTGACCTGGTAACAATATCACATCTGCTAGCTATTATCAGAGGAGAAAGGCCCTCCCGTCCTCGTTTCCCCCCCAATAAGCAAGCCGGTGTGAACCCAGCGCGGCATGGTGTTGTGTCTGTGAGAGCTGAAAGCAGTCAGGCTATAATTCAAACAAATCAGATTTAATCACCCTTATCAGAAGGGTGATAAAATCAGTAAAACTGAGAGGCTACAAAAACACAAGTCAGGCAGGTATTTTGCAATGGACACAGAGAGCCAACACCTCTGAAGAGCTGTTTTCCCGTAGAGATCCCGCCCCACAGAGGACATCAGATCACAGCGGGGCATCGCTGAAGATCAGTGTCTGTGCAGGTTCTTTGCCATCTTTTGCAAACCTAAAAAATGTCATTTCCCAAACTCTGCCACTGGAAGAGGGGTACGAGACACAGGGGGCTGTGTTCTAGAATCCCCCATGACTCCCAAATTTTGGACAAAGCATCACTACAGATGGATGAACATCACGCTGGACAGATGCTTACTAGGTGTAATGGTGTCCAAACAAAACATCGAGGCTGAAGAAGTGACCACAAGTCTTATTTTTTTTGCCCATCTCCCCAGCCCGGAGCTGAACCCTGGCACAGGCACACAGCTGGAGATGAGGATTTTCTGAGACTGGGACCTCACTTTAGACAACTATACAGTCCTGGATGTTCAGCGGGGCTGTAAGTGTCAATCTGCATGTATCTCACAGCTGGTTCTCCTTTGCCTGGTCAGCAAGCCGTCGCCAGCCCCTGATACCGAATCAGCCAGTTCAATGGCACTGTACCGTAATGGGAACAGTCCTTGTCCAGTTTCCTGCCTTGGGCTGCCCGCACTTTCTGAACCAGGGCTGCGATAAGATTTTTCTGGTTAAGGTCAGCTCCAGAGGAACCACCTGGAGTCCTTGGCCAGCTACAGGAGAACCTCTGCCCTCATATGACTCACCTTCCCATCGCAGAAGAGCCTGAGAAGCATTTAGGGGAAGAGCATTTTGCAGGATGAGGAGTACGTAGATGGACAGGGAACTTCCTGACACACACCCTGTAACTGTCTGTTAGTCACAACGGCCGCCAAGCCCTGACCTCCCCCCAGTGATATGACGCAAAACAAAGCTCCGCTTACCGATTTCAACACTAGCAGCAAATGTCACACAGTGACGGAAAAATACGGGTTGGAAAAGACCCTCGTGAGGTCAGCTAGTCCATCTCTGTGCCCCGTGGAAGAGTCAGCACTGTGTTATCCCCACGAGGCAGACGTCTAACCAATTTTGAAAGGCCTCTAGTGGTAAAAAGCAACATATTCTAGGCTTTTGCTATTTATATCTTGTTCTTGAGCACTACTTGAAGAATGGAGCGCACAGAGGGGAATAGCTGCATCATAGCTGAACGCTGCATTACAAAAACGTTGCAGGACCAGGAGAAAGCTGCAGAAGAGAGAAGAGATAAGTGTATGTGAAACATACATCAGTGCAAAACATAAGGACAGGACCACCAGCAAGGTAACAAGGGCATAAAAGTGGAGTGCCCCAACCGATCTGGCCACGCCACCTGGCAGGGTTGTGACATCTGGCAGAGCCAGCAGGGACCAACCCTCCTTCACTATGCAATGCCCAGGTACAGACCTCGGCACTGCCCAGATCCTGCAACTGCTGCCTCCAACAGAAGCTGGCCTGACATCCTTCTTGCAGATTAAAAAATCCAGATAAATAAAAAGTAAAGCCGTGTTCTCAGCTGCACGGGTGAGGGTGTCCCAGCAAGATGAAGGTCTGGGCATATTTACACAAACACACAGACTGTTGAAAAGAACAGTGGAAACGCTTTGCACAAAATCCCATTAGCAAATAACGGGATTTCTGGGAGCACCATCTGTGCACCACATTGAAAACTCACCCCGGAGCACGGAGACTAAAGCACGTTGCATATAGAAACCCAGACAAAAGAATATACAATAACTCACAAAGGCAGGGAGAGCACATATAGGATGGGGAAAAGGCCAGAAGAGACATTTTCCTCCCTATCCTCATAATACCCAAATCCTATTCGCTCCACAGGCTCCCCACAGTTGTTCCTGAGGCATCTCATGTCCCTTCTGTGCCCACTGTGAGGCCCCATGATGTTGCCCACAGAAGGGGAAAAAGGCTTGTCATGAATGAAACTCAGCTGGCAAACCAAAACCGTTCAGTGTGAGGTGACGCAGAGGTCTAATATTGGAAACATTTTTTTTCCTCAATTTTTTTCCAAGGAGGTCTCACATATTTCTAAGCCAAGAGATTACCTGGGAAAAGGCTCTGTCTCATCTGTGAGCTTCTTCAGCTCCAACTCAGCAGAAAGGGCCCTGGGAAAAGTCCAGGAGTAGCCACACTGGGGTAACCCTGAAACAAAGCAAGAGAGGATTTGGTGTTGGGTTTGGTTGTGCTCTCCAAAACCCACTCACTTTACAAATCAGCAGCTTGAATGAGTCATCTCCAGTAACTCTCAAGCACCCCTTCTCCTTCGTGCTTCCAAATGTCTCCCTCTTTGTCCGCCCTCCCAAGGGCTCTTCAACAGCATCCTCCAAAACAGCTATTACAGCAATTACTGCAATTAATTGATTTGCATATCCCCAAAGTCCCATCATTAGTGCAACACAGCCAAGCGTGTTAGTGTTTAATAATATCAATCAACAATTATTCATAACATCCCGCCTCGGCAGACCTAAATATAGAGACAAGCATTCATGCAAAAACAAAAAGGAGAGGGGAAAAAAAAAAAAGGCAGCTAAACAAAGGAATTAATTTAGAGCAGAACTAGGATCATAGAAACTAGACAGACAAGAGACAAGGTCAGATGTCTCGCTCCCAGCTCATGTACGACTCTCCTAACCTGCCTGCTCTCAGTTACTTAGCTAGCTGCAACTAAATAAATTGATTTTCTCCTTGCAGTAAATAGCCAGCAAGCCGCAATGAGCATATACGCAGTGGGGTAGACACAACAAGAGACGACTTTCACAGCCTGCTGGCCCTGGTTCAAAAAAGCACTTCAGCAAAAGCTTGAGAGGGTCTCCGTTCAGGACAACGCTTAAGCACATGCTGAAATTTAAGTACGTGCTTAAATCCTGCTGCTTCTCAGGCCAGGCACTAGTAAAAGGGAAAAGGCTGCTATCCAGTTTTCCGGGCATTTTTAGCAATACAAACTGCACCTCCTAGGGCCATATGCTCTTCACTAACCTCCAGATTTGAAGTCAAAGCCTGTTTGCTTAACACACGAGTCCTTCAGGACACAAGCGGTCCTTTCGTGCTGGGAGAGGAGAGCACATCACACCATAACCAGAGCCTGGAGGTACCATCTCCATGGAAATAGTGTACCACAACACAAGCCAATGGGAAAACTAGTATCAAGGCTGCTCTTTATCAAGTGCATTTTAAATGGTCCAAAACTAAACTAAGGCTTTAATCAAACCCAGGACCTTGCTCACAAGATGGGCAATTCAGTGAGGGAATCAACATCTAACCAAGCTGTAGCTCAAAAGAGCCAGAAACCCGTGCTATTGATACAAACCTGCTGCATTTCACACATCAAGCGTCACACGCGACCACCTCAGCTTGGCCTCCCTTCTCTGTGACGTAGCACCCAAAATTTATGCATTTGCCATTTCTTGTGGTCCCCTCTCCTCTTGTTATGGGACCTCCACGCACCACAAGAATAAGATGGTGCAAGAATAAGATGGTCCATGGCCTGTCCACACACTACACTCTAGCATACAGTTCCCTCTGCTTTATCTCCATCAATCTCATACCTATGCTAGAGCTATATCCCAACACCATAAATCACACCAGCTTGAGAAAGAGGATGCCCCACTTCCCAGCTCAGCACCCAGGGCTTATGCTAAAAGCAACCACCAGCTACTAACTGCAGACTAAACAAAGTTTTTTTTATACTACCCACGGTCTGGACCCCTGACTGGAGAATCATCCAGGCATGAAATCTCCTATTCCCATTTCTTTCATACCTCTCCCTGCCTCCATTGGTGCTGATGCCGGGGGATATATTACACTTTGATGGTAGGAAGGAATAAAATTCAATGTCTTAGCATGTTAGCAGCATTCTAAATAGAAAAAGAAATAAATAAGGTTTTAAAGCCGCCTTGCCTTTTGTTGGCCTTCCAACTTCCCCCACCGCCTGTAACCACACACAACATGCCAGGAAGTGTGCCCAAGAAATGAACTGCCGAAATCATGAGCAAGAAGCAAGGCAAACTATGATTGCACTAAACCACTTCAAAAAGGCTTTAGTTTTGCTTAGAATCGCTTGAAAGGAAACTTGCTGCTCACGGATGTTCATCCTTTATCTTTCACCGGTTTTAAAATACTAGTCTGATGGTCTGTTTTTCTTGGGCAAAAAGGGTTTCTGGAAGGCAGGGTCTAAAAGCAAAACATAAATAAGAAATATAAACCCTTCCTTAAAACCATATTTGGTTGGTTTGTATTAATATCCAGCAGCTTTCACTGCCTCCAAACGGTAACTGATACATTTTAGGGGAAAAGTAAGACTTTAGTGACCACAATGCTGTTTTGAAGAATAAGGTGGAAGGGGAAATCCAAAACAACTAAGTGCACAACACTGAAAATCTAGACAGAGGTTTGCCTGGGGCAAACAACCCCTAACTGCTGTAATTACCGTGGAAGGTCATCAAGGACACCTCCCTGTGCAAGCTAGAAAAATTCATGTAAGCATTTCATGTGGTTAGTGCAGCTTTTTTGGTAAACGTAGCAAAGCTCTGACATTAAGCCATACAAGATGATATCAGCAAACAGGCATTTTTCTCAGAAAGCTCATGCATGAGAGCACTGAGGACATTAAGCACCTTCCAGCTCCTTGCTATCTTGCTCTTAAACACAACCATTAAACAGCAACTTCAGACCATTCAAAACGCTGGGTAAAAAGGGAAGGCTGCACATACAAGACTTCACAATGACAGAGCCACGTGTGAAAAGACTACGAAAGAATTCAATCTGCAAATATAAATGCATTTAAGAGCCAAATTCCTCCTGGGTACTGGCTGTTGAGAGGTTATGGCGTCCCACGTCCAGCCCAGGAGGGTCCCCATGCAACCCTTGCTGCAGTAAATGTCACCTTGTATGAGCTCTCCAGCCCGCGGTGCCTATGGGGTGGCAGCTGGACAACACCACACAAGCTACGTGCCGCCTGCTCCGCTGTCCAGAGACAGCGTGTGCTCCTCTCCCATACGGATGTCGACACACGCCAACATGCTGCTCTGCGTTTTTTTGCGTGTGGCTTAATTAAAGGCAGATGCAAAGGGCGGTTCGCATGAATGTTTACCCTTAGGTGTTTCCCTCCCTGGGACCCCACTTGCAGGCTCGTGGCCAAGGAATGAGAGCAGGAGGACAGGCTCCTTCCCCAACAGCCTATGAGTCCCTCCACAGCTTCATGCCAGAGGCGGAGCATTATCCCTTGGACACCCCTAATAGCCCAGAGGGTGCAAGAGGAGATGTGGGATGCCCCAAGCAAGCAGCCCTTCAAACCCTGCCCTCCGCTCTGCACAACATCTGGGGCTGCCAAGGGGCAGGCCACATCTGTTCAGCAGGATGACGCCACAGCACACACCGGTCTGGCCACCTGATTTCACCTGTCTCATGCAAAATTAATATTTTGATGATGGACTGCATCTTTTACAGTCCCAGATCTCATTTTCAGAGGTGGGGGAAGAAAGCCTTTGACCCATTAAGTGCCTTTGTAAGGGACTCACTGTTGGCGTCTGACTCTCTCGGCAAGATAAATATACAGTAATTTAGGTTGGAAGGGACCTTTGGAGACCATCTGGTCCAATCCCCGGCTCAAAGCAGCAGTAAATAAATCGCAGCATGTCTCCTCTGCTCGTGCAGCCAAAGGCACAGGTGGGGGACGCATGAGGAGCAGGGAACTATGCAAGAGACCTCAATACAAGAAAAATCTCTCTTTCTGTGAACACCACTGTGGAAAACAAGTCTCCTATCTGAGAAGAACCTGCTAAACCACATGTTGCCCTGACTGACCACCTCAACTCTCAGATCTCTAGCTCCAGAGCCTGGGAGGGTCTCCTCTCCCCAAAGAGACCTCCCCAAAAAGCAGGGTTTAGCTCTCAAGTCCCAACCAAAGAAACATTCAGGTGCGTAGAAGGTGCATAACTGACCTGTGCCTGCAGAAACAAGTTTAATTGGTGCCTTTGGTCTAAGTTTTACCCCTTTCTTCCAAGGGTTGGTGGCATTATTGTGCACCTTGTAAAGCAGTCCTGTTCCAGCAAGAGTCTACCTGACTTCATTTAGCCCACGTAGCCAACCTGGGAAGAGCTGTAACCGCAGTTTCAAAGGTCTTATACCACCACATGCTAGTGTCAGATAAAGAAAATGCTGCAAAGTCTCTGTTTAACTGAGCAAATTCACCTATTTTATGTTTTGATCTTGATGCAGGAAGCAGAAAAACCCCGTGCTACCCTTCTCCAACTCAGACAAAATCTTTCCCTGTGCTCACTCCCAGCTACAACCCCACAATAGTTATGAGCTGTTTGTTCCTCTGGCTTTTTTATTTCATCTCATCATACCAAAAGCAGAGACAGGCCTGGAAACTAAATTGCAGCCACCAGTTTCATTCATAAATTTGGCTGCATCCTTGCAAAGTGATCTATTGTTGTTATTTCTCAGCATTTACTACCTCAAAGCCAGAGACTATTGTTTTCATTGCTATTGTGAGAACAAGAGCAGGGGAAAAAAATAATCTTGAGCTCCCCTTCCCCTCCCAATCAAATATAATGGAGAAAGAAAAAAAAAAAACCAAAACAAAAAAAACCACCACCACAAAACCGGGGCGGATGTCAGATCCTCAAGGATTTTTTTTTTTTTTTTTTTTTTTTTTTTTTTTTACAAGGACCCCCCCTGGGTGTTGAGGT